>VZQC01015009.1:525197-623978 GCA_009823505.1 Rhizomys pruinosus
ATATATATATATATATATATATATATATATGTGTGTGTGTGTGTGTGTGTGTGTGTGTGTGTGTTCTTGTATGTGTATGAGTGTTACTGGGGATCAAATTTAGGACAACATTTTACCACTGAGTTATAGCTCCACCCATTAATATTTATTTTAATCATTAATTTCCCTTCTAGTACACCTTAAAAGCAGTCCTAAGAGGAAAGTTTATAGCTTTTAGTGCCTACATTAAAATAAATCAGAGTGTATACAATGACTTTACAAACCAAGAATCTGGAAATGCAATCACTAACCAACTCCAAACCTAGTAGAAGAGAAGAAACAAAATCAGAGGAGAAATTAACAAAATAGAACCAAAGAAATCAGAGGAGAAATTAATGAAATAGAACCAAAGAAAAGAATACAAAAAAAAAATCAATGAATCTAAGATCTGATTCTTTGAAATGTTATACAAGATAGACCCTTATCCCAGTTAGCAGAAAGAAAGAGCAGCTCCAAAACCCATAAACAGAAGAGGAGATATCACAGCAGACACCAAAAAATACAGAACATTGTAAGGGAATACTTAAAAAATCTATCCTCCATTAAATTAAAAAATCTAAAAGAAATGGATAGATTTCTAAAATCATGGATACCACCAAAGTAAACCAGCAAGAGATTTATACCTTACACAGACCCATAAAAAATAAGGAAATTGAAACAATATAAAACCTCCTTGACTTAAGAAAAGTCCAGACCCACATGGATTTACAGCATACGCTTCAAGACAGTCATAGAAAATCTACAACCAGTACTGCTTAAATTATTCAAAAAGACAGAAACAGAGGGAGAACTCCAAAACTCTACAATGTCAGTATCACTCTAGTACAAAAACCAGGTAAAAATACAACAAAAAGGAAACTATAGATCTATAGCCTTAGATGCAAAGATTCTCAACCAAATACTTACAAACTGTATACAGATGTACATAAAAAAGATTACCCCCCCTTCAAGTCAGCTTTATTCTAGAGGGATGGTTGAATATACATAAGGCAATAAATGACATAAATCATACAAACAGACTTAAAGACAAAAATTACATAGTCATCTCAATAGATGAAGAAAAGGCCTTTGGCAAAATCCAACACGCATTCATGTCAAAATTACTAAAAGGAATTGGTCTGATGGAATTTACTTCAATATAATTAAGCTATATACAACAAACCCACAGCCAAAATCATTCTAAATAGAGAAAAACTGGAAACATTCCCATTAAAACTGGGAAGCAGACAAGGCTATTTACTATCTCCTCTTCTTTACAGTACAGTGCTTGAAACGCAAGAGCAAATAAAGGAAATTTAAAAAGTACTAATTGGAAAAGGACAGGTCCAATTATGTATATGTAGATGATTTGATATCATACATAAGAAATCCCCAATATGCCACCAGAAAACTGTTAGAAATGATAATATTTTCAGAAAAGTGGCAGGTTACAAAACTTAACATACAAAAGTAAGTAGCCTTTTTATGTACCAGTTGCAAGCAATCAGAAAAACCATTTTAGGAAATCCTCCTATTCACAATAACCACAAAAATATTTAGGAATAAACCTAACTAAAAACATTAAAGATCTCTACAATGAAAGCTTTAATGTCTAAAAGGGATAGAGGAAGACACTAAGAGTTGGAAAGACCTACCATGATCATGGATTAGTAGAATCAATATTGTGAATATAACCATCTTACCAAAAGCAATCTGTAGATTCAGTGCAATGCCAATCAAAACACCCATAACATTTTTCACAGAGCTTGAAATTAATCATCCTAAAATTCATATGGAATCACAAAAGACTGTGGGGAAAAAAGAACAACAGTGGGGGCAGGGGATCATATCAAATTTCAGATTATATTACAGAGCTATAGTCATAAAAACTGCATGGTATTGGCACAACCACATAGATGAATGGAATACAATAAAAGAGCCAACATGAGTGCATGCAATTTCAGCCAACTGGTATTTGACAAAGGTGCCAAAAACACACAATGGAGGAAAGACAGCATCTTCAACAAATGGTCCTGGCAAAACTGGATCTCTACCTCCAGAAGAACGAAATTCGACCCTCATTTTTCACCATGCACAAAATTCAGCTCCAAATTGATCAAAGACCTCAACATAAAACCTGAAACTCTGAAACTGCTAGAGGAAAAGATAGGGAGTACCAAGATATAGGTGTAGGAAAAGACTTTCTCAAATTAGACATCTACTACTGAGGCATTAGGGTCAACAATCAGTAAGTGGGACCTCATTAAGCTACAGGGCTTCTGTACAACAAAAGAAACAACAAAGAAAGAGGAGGAAGCCTACTGAGTGGGACAAAGTCTTTACCAGCTCCACATCTGACAGAGGATCAATATCCAGAATGTACAAAATACTCTCAAAGAAACAAGAAAATAAATGCTCCAATAAAAATATGGGTTGTTCACTCATCCATTGCTGATGGGAATGCAAACTCATACAACCACTATGAAAAGCAGTGTGGAGAACCCTTTAAAAAGACTCAAAATGAGGCTAACACCTGACCTAGTCATACCACTCCTGGGTATATACCCACAAGACTCATCCTACCACAGAGATACATGTATAGCCATGTTTATTGCAGCTCTCTTCACAATAGCAAAGAGCTAGACCTAACCCAAGTGCCCTTCAACCAACAAGTGGTTAGAGAAAAATGTGATACATCTACACAATGGAGTTTTATGCAGTGGTAAGGAAAGATGACATCATGAACTTTGCAAGTAAATGGATGGAACTAGAAGATATTATGTTAAGTGAAGTAACATAGTCCCAGAAAAACAAAAGACGAATGTCCCTCATCTGTGAATACAAGCACCAAGTACCTAGTTTTAAGGCAAACTGAGCAACATTAATGTTATATTCCTTCTGATCTGAAAACAACTGTGCTCTTATATTGTGAAACTCTAGACAGGCTCTAGAACTAACCTACCATTTATTTTCAGATTTTGGATTTTTGGTATATGATGGTGGGTATGTATACTTATTTTAGAGTTAATATAAAATTAAAATGGAAAAATGCAAATCAAGAAATATGATATGGAAATAACATACAGTTTCCAGAATATACAATTTTAGTATAGGTGCAAGTGTAACAGCCTTCCTGGGTGCTTAACAACTATACTTAACACTCATACCAATTTGGCTGAGGGACCTAAGGGATAACTTTGCCCCTTGCCCTCAGAGGTCAACTAAGTCTCAGGGGACTATGCACAGGGGCATCTCTTGAAATGTCCTGCAAATGTGGATCACCAGTCTTCCTGTACAGGGAGGTCTTGGCAACCCACTAATGGGACTTCAGCCAGTGTCCAGTCTATAAAGAGGAAAGTCTACTCTGCTTCAAAAAGGGAAGCCTGGTCTAGCAAGACCAGATTTTGTTCTCAGTGGATGGAACTGGTAAATGAAAAGCCAAAAGGAGGGGCTGGAGGGATGGCCTAGCGGTTAAGAGCGCCGACCGCTCTTGCAGAGGACCCGGGTTCGATCCCCAGCACCCACATGGCGGCTGAGAACCGTCTGCGACTCCGGTTCCAGGAGAACTCCAGTTCCAGGGGAATCCGAGACCCTCTTCTGACCTCCGCGGCANAAAAAAAAAAAAAAAAAAGAAAAGCCAAAAGGAGCCAGCCCCCCCCAAAAAAGAAAAAGCCTGAGTGACCCCTGAGGACCAGATCTTCAAATGACCTTAAAAAAACAAAAACCTTGGTTAATCTGGGCTAACTGTGTGGCCTTAAGCATCCAAAAGGAAAGGAAAACCAGAAATAAATAATAAGGTCTGAGAAACTGTACTTCATATATAAAACTTGAGATCTTTGTCAAAAGACAAAAAGAGAGAGAACACTGTTGTTTTGCATGTCTTCAATTCTTACTGGCAAGTGCATCTCTGTGGCTGCCACTGCTTTTGCCACTCTTCAAAGACATAAGACACAGCTTTTCAACCTTCCAATATGGACTGAAGACTCATGTCTCTCCAAGAATCCTCCAAACCTTCAATGCCAGATGGGGACTACTGAGATATCCCACTTGTGGACTGAGCAGCTACTGGAATTTCAGTCTCTTCGGAATGTAGACTGCCATTGTTGGACTACACAGGCTATAACATGGAAGCCAGTACAGGAAGATCAAGACAGGACACATGCTTACTAGACCTCATTTGGGTGACCATGGGAGGAAAAAGACCCCAATGTGGAGCATAAGGGCAAGATTGATGGTTGTCTGGGCTTGCCAAGGAGGAACCTTCAAACACTTCCTTAAGGAAAATATAACATCTTTTAGCAAAAAAAAAAAAAAAAAGGAAAATCCTCCAAGTCAGGTGATATATATATAATATATTATATCTATTATATGTTATATTATCTATCTATAAATATATATATATACATACATACATATATATGTATAAATAACAAGTTGGAGAAAACAACAACAAAAGAACTGGAAAAAAAGACTGAAACAGTAAAGTTCCCCCCAAAACAATAAGCCTCTGATAAAAAATCAAAAACAAACTTCTGGAAAGACTCAGGAAAAGATGCAAGACATGTATGGCAGAGTGCAGGAACTCAGATGGGGTCAGGGGGCATGGAAAGGGAAGTGACTCTAAATTCGATTGAGAAATGATGTATGATGTATGATGTATGGAAAAAGTTTAATAATAATAAAAAATAAAAAAAGATGGGTTGTAGACCTGAACAGAGTTCTCAAATGAAGAGATAAAAATGGCTAAGAAACACCTAAAAATTTTCCAAATCTTTAGTAATTAGATGAGTGCAGATAAAAAACACTTTAAGATTCTATCTTACTCCAATCAGAGTATCAAGAGAATGAAAGACACTGAATGCTAGCAAGGATGTGCAGAAGGGGAAATACTACTGGTGGGAATGCAAACTCATGCAATGACTATGGAAAGCAGTGTGGAAACTAAAACTAAAAATGAGATTCATTTTTGGCCTTTTTTCTCTGAAGAACGGTTTTCTGTCATGGTTCTTCCCATCCCCAACCTGCTTTGGTTTCTTCTTCCCTGGTAATTCTGATTTCCCCCAGCCACACATCCTGTTCTCCTTCTATCCCTGGGCACAAGCCTGCTTTTGCTCATGGCACCCAGATCTCTGGACTAACCTTCTGGTCCAGACCCACCCACTGTGCCCCAAGCCCTTGGACTCATAAGACCTCAATTTTCCAGGCTAGCTAGTTAGAGCTTCACAGGTGGTCTCTGCCCCCATCTTGCCCTTGGACTCCTGAGAACAACCTTCTATTATGCCTCTCCCTGTCCCGACTCTGTATTGGACTCCCTAGACCAGCATGCCAAGATCTCTGGTCTACCCTCTAAACTTCCCCTTAACTTCCTATAGCTGTGAGCTCTCCAAATCAAACCATGCCCATCCCTCTACATTGGGACCATCTGAAAGCCACTCCCGTTGCTGAAGGGCTAGGCTTTTCTCTGCTCTTGAATAAAGGCCTAGACTTTTCAGACAGCCTGAGAACACCTGAATCCAGCCTCTGCTTAGCAAGCACCACAAATTAAGCTATGACTACTGACTCATTGTGGCCCAGACCATAGGAGGAAGACTGAGAGTATCTACATAGCTCCTGACTTGGACTTCTACATGAACTCCTGAGTAGCTGTACTAGACCCATTTTGTCCCTCCAATATAAAATCAAATGAGACAACCTGAAGCCTAGACCAATTAGCTTTTCAAAAACAACAGGAAAACAGCCAATGCACATCAAGTACACAAACAGAATTAGACTGCAAATGAACAGAGGAAGGCTTGAGTTTCACATCTGAATCACAGCACAAGAATTCCACAGGCCAAAATCACAATGGAAAAACAGTAATAAGAAAAACACAAATAATATGTCTCTACCAAACACCACAATTCCTATAGAGGAGACTAACAATGAGAAACACCTAGAAATAGCCCCGGACAAGAATTAGAACAATTATAAACATGATCAAAGAATTCAGTGAATTTTAAGAGCACAGAAACAAATCAAAGAACTAAAAGAAGATAGGGATAAACTTCACACTGAATTCACAAAAAGAGATAGAAATATTGAAGACAATTCAGGCTGAAATGAGGAAGTGAAATACTCAATAAGTCAACTGAAAATGGCAGGAGAAAGTGTCATCAGTAGAATGAATGAAATGGAAACAAGAATATCAAGACTGAATGATAAATTTGAACAATTGGACTGATCAAGCAAGATTATGTAACATTAAAAAAAAACAGGAATGGAAAATGCAGGAAATGTGGGTGTATTAGACACTTTTCTGTTGCTGTGATAAACCACCATGACCAAGGGAACTTATAAAAGGAAGAGTTTATTTGAGCTTATGATTCCAGGGAATCAGAGTCCAATGTGGCAGGAGGCATGGTGGCCAGGGCTGAAGCAGAAAGCCCAGGTTCACATCTCACAATAAGCACCATCAAGAGAGAGAGAAACTGGAGACTGCAAGGCTTGTTAAACTCACTAAGCCCGCCCCCAATGACATACTTCCTCCAGTGTGGCCACACCCTCTAAGACCTCCAAGAACAGTGCCACCAACTGGAGACAAGATGTCTGAATACTTAAAGCCTATGGGGGACACTCTCATTCAAACCACCACAGTGGGACATCATGAAAAGTTCAAATTTACACATCACAGACATAGAGGGAAGAGAAGAATGTCAGGAGAATGGTACTGACCAGATCTTTAACAGGATTGTAGAGGAAAATTTCCCCAAATTAGGCAAAGATGTGCCCATACAAATAAAAGAAGCATATAGGACACCAAGTCAATAGGATTAGAAAAGAAACTCCCCAGAACAAATCATAGTGAAAACACTTAATGTACAGAACAAAGAGAGAATACTTAAATCTGCAAAAGAAAAACAAGTCACATATAAAGGAAAACCCATCAGAATTACAGCCGACTGTTCAAGGCAAACTGAAAGCCAGAAGAGCCTGGACCAAAACATTCCTGGTTTTATTTTACTTTATTATTTTTTTTTAGTTTATAAATAGGACAGATTTATTTTACATAATACAGATCTGGGAATATCATGGCATAGCCCAGGCTTTCAAATGGCACCTTGAAATTGTATCAAGAGGAGAGTTATGAAACAAAGCCTGTTAAAAGCTCAGGTAATCCCAACAACACCAGATTAGAGTTTTCCTGTTACAAAAGTATTAGTTGAAACAAAAGAAATACATCATAGAATCTAGGAAAGCAGGCATAATTTTTATAATTAAACTGAAAGAAAAGTTTTAATCTAATTGACAGATAATGCCTCCATTGTGAAAGAATAGATAATACTAGATGGAAAATTGAAGGTGTAATCATCATTTTTCTTATTAATACTTTTACATAATTAAAGTGAATTTTATGCTGGTTTTAGGAATTATATTCTTACAGAAATCTTAATACATTTAAAGTATATTTTTATTTATTGTTTTTGAAAGCATAGAAGACATTTATTTCAGTATTTTGCTTTGTAAACAATGCCAGTACACCTAATTCCTATATTTACTTTAGTTGTTCTGTAAATTCAAAATGTCCAACAAATTCTCCCACTCAGCAAGTCTCTTTTTATCACTGTTTATAAGCCACATTAGTTCAAGCTAAACATGACTTTCTTCTTTACAACCTGACAAAACACAAGAACATCCCAAACTTACTGCCTCTTCCATTGTGTTGGCACCCTCTTTTTCAAGTCCCTTATGTCTGAATTTCTGCAGGAGTCCATGCATTGTGTCCTGCTTCCAGTACCACTCTGCAGCCAATATACTTTTGATCATTTGGTAGAGACTCAGACAAGTTTTAGAACTTCACTGCATGGTTTGGCTCTTAGTTCCAACTCGTTACAATTTTATGGATTTGAGAAACTCTTTTTTTCTGTTCCCCTTAATTTTATATTACTCCAAAATATGCATATATACACTCCACACATGAATCAAAATTACAAAGTCAAAAATAAACTATAGGTTAATTCGAAAACACATTTAGGGATTCACATTTTAACAGTAAAGTTGCATCCAGGTAAAAATAAATATAACTTTAGATTTTAAATTACATAGTAAGTTGATGTATGTTTTAATGTACTTTTTTGAAGGTTCTATAAGAATTTAATATAAATTTTACAATAAGTTTACAATGTAAGCTATAGCTTATTATATTTCAATAACTCAAAGATTACACTGAAAATATTCTATAAAGCTATCAATACTTTTTTTGTTCCCTCCCCTTTGTATTACTCCAAATTATGCCCATATAAACAACACATATTTATCAAAATTATGACCTCTGGGAGTGAACTGAGTGTTAATACCTAAATATGTTTTGGGGTTCACATTTTTCTCTTTGATTTTATATTACTCTAGAATATGAATACACACCTTCCACCCATGACCTCTGGGAATGAACTGTAGGTTAATTCCTAAGTATGTTTTGGAATTTACATTTTTTTTCCCTTTTATATTACTCTAGAATATGAATACATATCTTCCACCCATATATGGTAATTACAATGTGTGACTATAAGTGGTAGGTCAATTCTAGAGTTATAATAGCACAGTTGCTTTCGGATACAAAGAAATATAATAATAAAGTTGCTCAGTTTGCCTGCCAACTGGAGATTTGGTATTAGCATAAATGAGGGAAACTACCTTTTTTTTTTTTTTTCTGGGACTGTGTTACTTCACTTACCATAATGGCTTCGTGTTCCATCCATTTACCTGCAAAGTTCATGATGTCATCTTTCTTTAACATTGCTGCATAGAACTCCATTGTGTAGATGTACCACACTTTCTCTATCCATTCATCTGTTAAGGGACATTTGGGTTGGTACCAGCTCTTTGCTCTTGTGAAGATAGCTGCAATAAATATTGTTGTGCATGTATCTGTGTGGTAGGATGCGTCTTGTGGGTATATACCCAGGAGTGGTATGGATGGGTCAGGTGGTAGGCTCATTTTGAGTCTTTTTTTATTTTTATTTATTTCTGTATGTGTATGGATGTACTGTCTGCATGCAAGTTTGTGCACCCATGTCGTGCAATGCTGCAGAGGTTAGAAGAGGGTGTTGGACTCCCCTGGAGCTGGAGTTCTCCTGGAATTGGAGTTTCAGAAGGTTCTCAGCCACCATGTGGGTGCTGGGGATCAAACCCGGGTCCTCTGCAAGAGTGGTCGGTGCTCTTAACCGCTAGGCCATCTCTCCAGCCCCTCATTTTGAGTCTTTTAAGGGTTCTCCACACTGTCTCCACAGTGGTTGAATAAGTTTACATTTCCACCAGCAGTGGATGAGTGTTTCCCTTTCCCCACAACCTCTCCAACATTTGGTGTCTTTTGTTTTCTTGATCTTGGCTAGTCTTATTGGAGTGAGATGATACCTCAGTGTGGTTTTAATTTGCATTTCCTTAATATTTAAATGCCTGAAAATGTACAACTTTTGGCTGTGCAGGATGGACTGGGAAATGCCAACAGAGAGGCTGACCCATCTGAACATGAAAGAAAAAGGAACCTCAGATTGCCTGAGTCACAGACACTGAGCATCTCTCTGAATTCTATTTGGGATAACTGTTTATAATGTGGTCTAATGAAGGATGCTGAGAAACCTTCCTATCTCTCCCCTTTATAGGAAAAAGAAAAACATGATGGTAATGAAGTCATTCCCTAACTGTAAATTAGAGCCAACTGATATAGTGGTGGTAATTTCTTATAAAACAGGTATAACTACCTTCTTTAATTGACTGATAGACATAGGAACTGTGAAAGAATAATTCTCTATTTAGAGCCAAATATAATAGTAAAGTCTTTATAAGCTGTGTAATTAAGCAAAATATAGTAATACAGGATATATTATACAGGAGAGCTCTGATATCAGCAATTGATTATTCTGCCAAGGAGATGTTGGCTAGGGGATTGAAGTCCCCCAAATTATAAAGGCCTTTGCCTATAAAAATGGGATATCTGCAAGGAGAAAGGCAGTAAGTCCCTGTTGTCCAAGACCTGGTGTAAGCATGAAAAATTGTTTTGAGACGTCACTTGCTAATGTACAGTTGGCCTCTGAAATGCCAGAGAGCATTACCAAATGCCACTAATGCGATAAAGCAAAATATTGGTCTCTTTGAGTCAGGCAAGACTCCTCTGTCAGTATCAGTTACACCTAAACTGCCTGGAGATACTGTGCAACAGTGGCAGCCATGTGTCTATATTATATATCCCAAATCAAATTGGCTATTAGCTCTCTCCTTGGAGGAATAATTCATGGCTGATGCCATAAGCTTACGTCCTCTAGTGGTTAGGAGATGATATAAGCCACAATAAGAACTTGTCATCTTTTATTGAGAAACCACATTTTGTGGATTAGCATACCATCCAAACATCTGTGTCTATGCTCACAGCTTAGCTTTCCATAATATAGTACTGCTTAAATGCCTGTTTAAATGCCTGTACATCTAATTGCTTGTGCTTTGTTAGTAGGATTAAAAAGATACCCTGGATAAACTGTCAACCCATGAAGAGAAACAACCTGAACAGTGTAAAATGACATCTCCAAAGAAAATAGACTTCTTTGCTTCTCACTCACTTGTGCCCCTTTCCCAAAGCCCAATTGCGGAAGAGGAGGCACGGTAGAATGTAAGGGCGGCAGAGAGATTGGGGTGAATCGTGAGACTACAGCAAATACAGCAATATAGACTGGACTCTTATTTGATCTACATGCTTGTGCATACAAGTTTCTCCAATTGGACTATGGGAACCTTGGGTTGTTCAAAATTTGGACATAGATACTTGCTAATTGGTTTTACATGAATGTTACTTACATTCATTGCTTATGCTTCACAATAAGCTTATTTCATGGTTGGGATTTTTGGATATTAATTGGCCTTAGTGTGAAAATAAAGTTTCAGGTCTGACTTGCCCCCCCACTGCCTAGCACTCAAAATAGGCTTAAGCATCTGGCTATTCAAAACTCAGGTTCCTTTGGGTTGTTAGCCTCACCCATGGGCTCCCCTGCCTCTCAGAAGAATTAAAAAAAAATTAAAAGGGTGAGGTGTGGGAAAACTTATTTAAGATGGGTTGGAATTTAAGCCAATGGTACCTCACTGGCTACACCCATGGGGTGGGGTGTAGTGATGAAAAAATTTAGCATTCGACCCTGAGAATTGAGTCATGATGGATATTTAAGCAGGCATGTTAGAATAAAGTTTCTCTCTGCATTTGAACCTCAACCTGCCTACACGTGGTGTACTTTCCTGCATGTATTTTCCACATGGGTGGTCCTAGGATTAAGTGGGCCCTGCCACAAATCTCAGCAGCAACACCACACCCTAGCAACCATTTCAAGCACTATATTGAAGAGGAGTGGTGATAGTGGACAGCCTTGCCATGTTCCTGCCTTTAAAGGGAATGCTTCTAACTTTTTTCCATTTAGGATGATGTTGGCTGTAGGTTTCTTGTATATGGCTTTGATTACATTGAGGAATGATCCCTCCAGTCAGATTCCCTATAGGATTTTAAGCATGAAGTGATGCTGGATTTTGTTAAAAGCTTTTTCTGCATTGATTGAGAAGATCATGTGTTTTTTGTCTTTCAGTCCAATGTGTTTTATGATATTGATTTATGTATGTTGAACCATCCCTTCATCTCTGGTATAAATCCAACTTGGTCATGGTGGATCATCTTTTTGATGTTTGGTCTGTATGCAATTTGCAAGCGTTTTGTTGAGAATTTTTGCATCTGTGTTCATTAATAATATAGGTCTATAGTTTTCTTTCTTGTTCGTGTCTTTGCCTGGTTTTGCTATTAGGGTGATGCTGGCTTCATAGAAGGAATTTGGGAGATTTCACTCTGTATCCTTCTGAAAAGTTGAGTAGTAATGGTTTTAAGACGTCTTTAAATGTTTTATCGTATTCTGCTGTGAAACCATCTAGGCCTAGGCTTTTTTTTGTTGCTGGATTTTTATTACATATTCAATTTCCTCAAGTATTGTGAGTCTGTTTAAGCTGTCAATCTCTTCTTGGTTAAGCTTTGGCGAACCCCAGGATTTCAGATATTCATCCATTTCTCTTAGGTTTTCAAATTTAGTAGAGTATAGGTTTTTGGAGTGTTCTCCTATGATTGTCTGGATCTTTTCTTTATCTGTTGTGCTGTTTTTCCGTTCATCACAAATGCTATTTATTTGGAATTGGTCTTTCTTTCTTTTGGTTAACTTGGCTAGAGGTCTGTCTATTTTGTTTATCTTTTCAAAGAACCAGCTTTTGGATTCATTGATTTTTTGTTGTTGTTGTTGTTGTTTGTTTCTATTTCATTGCTTTCTGCTCCAATTTTTGTTATTTCTCCCTGTATGTTGGGTTTAGGGTTCATTTGTTGTCTCGAAAGTGTTTTTACCTGCAGTGTTAGATCATTATTTTTTCTCTTTCTGTTGTTGTTTTAATGTGGGCACTTAAGAGTTATAAATTTCTCTCTTAATACTGATTTAAATGTATCCCACGGATTTGTTGTGTTGTATTGTCATTTTCTTTTATTCCAGGAATGCTTTTACTTCTTTATTTCTTCCTTGACCTACTTATTCAGAATTGTGTTGTTTAGTCTCCATGTGTTCTTGTAGTTAGTAGGGCTTATCCTGATCTTAATATTGAGCTTTATTGGACTGTGGTCTGATATAATGCATGCAATAATTTCAATCCTTTTGTATTTTTGGCATTTCTTTTGTGTCCTAGTATGTGTTTGATTTGTATCCCAGTATGTACTCAATTTTGGTGAATGTTCCATGCGGCACTGAGTAGAAAGTATATTCTCTGGTGTTTGGTGGAATATTCTGTGGATATTTGTGAGGTACATTTGGTGTATTGTATAGCTCAGTTCTGATGTTTCTCTGTTTATATTTTTGTCCAGTTGACCTATCCAAGGGACTCAGTGGGGTATTGAGTGCCCCACTATTAGTGTGCTGGGATTAATCTGCATCTTGAGGTCCTGAAGGATTGTGTTTATAAAGTTTGGTGCATAAACAGTTAAGATTGTGAAATCTTCCTGGTTAATTGTTCTGTTGATAAGGATACAGTGGCCCTCTTTGTCTTTTCTGATTAATTTTACTCTAAGGTCTATTTTGTCTGATATTAGAATAGCAACTCCTGCTTGCTTTTTGGTATCATTTGCTTGGAATATTTTTTCCAACCCTTCACTCTAAGGTGGTGTCCGTCTTCGAGGGTGAGATCAGTTTCTTGTAGGCAGCATATAAATGGATTCTGTTTCCTATTCCATTCTCCCAGTCTATGTCTTTTGATTGGGTAGTTTAGACCATTAATATTTAAGGTTATTAAGAGACATGTGTTGTTTACTTTCAACTTTTTTTTTTTTTTGCATTCTTGGTCTAGGTATTTATTTACTCTGTTATGCTTTTGTTAATTTCTCTCTTTGGTTGCTTGAGGATAGTTGCTCCTTTCCTCTGTTCTTTGAATTGCTTTGAGTGTTTTCTTAAGTGTTGATTTTTTGACATGTGGTTTTTTGTTTTATTTATGTCATGAAAGATTTTTTCTTTCTCCTTCAACTATGAGTGACATTTTTGCTGGGTATAGTAATCTGGGTTGGCATCTAATGTCATTTAGCATTGGTAACACTTTGGTCCATGTACTTCTGGCTTTCATAGTTTGCACTGAGAAGTCAGCTGTGATTCTGATTGGTTTCCCCTTATATGTAAATTGTTTTTCTCTTGTGGTTTTCAGTATTTTATCTTTGTTTTGACCATCTAGTATTTTAGTGATGATATGGCATGGGGAATTTTTTTCTGGTGTTGTGTATTTGGTGTTCTATGTGCTTTTTGCATTTGTATGAGTTTGTCTTTCTTCAGTTTGGGTAAATTTTCTTCTATTATTTTGTTGACGATCTGATCAATACTGTTCTTTTGGGATTCTTCTCCTTCTATCCCTATGATGTGGAGGTTTGGTCTTTTCATAGTGTCCCACATTTCCTGGTTGTTCCACTCTTGTTTTTTAAATTCTTCATAATCTTTACTTGAGGTTTCTAGCTGCACTGCATTATCCTGTAGGTCTGATATTCTTTTTTCTGCTTCATCCATTCTGCTTCTGAGGCTTTTTCCCATCCTTTCCTGCTGATTGGATGAATGTTCAATTTCTTTTTACATTTCATCCTGTGATTTTTTTTCAGTATATCCTCTTCCTTTTGGAGCTTTTAATTCTCTTCATGTAGCTTCTTGCTTTGCTGGCCAGTTTCTTTTTTCCTTTCAGCCTGAGATCTTCTGTGTTTCCACTTCCTCCCAGAGTTTGTCATTATCTCCCTCTAGTTCTTTTTGGGTTTGTATTTCTCTTCCTCTACTTCTTTTCAGAGTTTGCCATCCTCTCCCTTTAGTTCTTTCTGGAGTTTATCATTCTTTCCTTCTAATTCCTTCATGTCTTTTTCATTCTTTTCCTTTAATTCTTTGATTTGTTCTTTATACTCTTTGATTTCTTCAAATATATCTACAATTGGTCTTCTAAGGTTGGTGTCTTGGTTTCCTTCCAGGGAGACCTCATTGTTTGGATCTTTATAGGACTGGTTTGAGTTGGGTGGGGATTTATTATGAGGTTTCCCTATACTATTGTTTTTCTGTTGTGTCTTTGGCATGTGGATTTGTTTTTTCTTTTTCTGTTTGTTTGGCTTCTGTTGCTAATCTCAAATGTTAATATGGAGGACTGGTTGGTCACTCAGTTTCCTTCCTTCCAGTTTCTTCCTCAGCTTTGGCTGTGTAGCCTAGAATCTGGTTGGTCACTCAGTTTCCTTCCTTCCAGTTTCTTCCTCAGCTTTGGCTGTGTAGCCTAGAATCACTGACACTGCTGGATTGTCCTAACCACAGCAAACCACAGAACCACAAACCACAGAACTGCAAACCACAGAACCAGCAGCTTATCCTCTCCACCACAGTACCAGTAGCTTGAGCACTGGGGGGTGGTGGGGGGTGAGGTGGGGGTTGGGAGAGTGGTTTATTTTTTTGTCCCACCCCAGACCCCACCTGGTGGCTGAATGTGCATGCTGCTGTCTGTCCCTCTATTCATGCACACAATTTTTCTCTATGGTTCTAGAGGTAGGTGGTGGATCCCCTTGCTGAGCAGCAAGCTGCACACTGGGCCCCACCTGGTTGCCAAATATGTATGCCGCTCAACATTCTTGGTTTTAAATGACCATATATGGCAACCCAGAATATTTTACCCAGCAAAAATATCTATTATAGTTGAAGGGGAAGGAAATATTTTCCATTACATAAAGAGGCTGAAAGAATTCATATCCAGAAAAACAGACTTTCAGAAAATGTATGAAGCGTTACTAACTAAGCTGAAGAAAGGAATGACTATACCCAAGGGGCAACAGAAGGAAACTAATTGAGGTGTAACTATGGAAACACAAAGTTAAACCAAGGAGGCAAACAGAAATTAATATGATGGGAACCAATACACACCTTTCGATAATAACTTTAAATATCAATGGACTGAACTCCTGAGTCAAAAGACATGAACTAGTGGAGTGGATTAAGAAACAAAGCCCATATTTTTGTTGTCTGCAAGAAATCTGTCACCTTCAAGGACAAGCACTACTTTAAGGGGAAAGGATGGAAAAATATTCCAAGCAAATGTCCCTAAGAAGTAAGCAGTTGCAATTCTACTATCTGAGAAAATAGACTTCAAACTAAAAACTAATCAGGAGAGATAAAGGGTTATCTGACAAATTACGCATACAGTATCTCTACATGAGTCCATGTGCATAGCTGAAGACTACATAACAGTGCCAGACTGGAGAAACTTTTCTTTGAGTTGTTGGCCAGGGTAGTCCAAGGGACTCCCCAAATTCCACATGCTGTTCCCATGGCCCTGGATTACCTCCCAGAAGTTGAAGGTAAGTCTCTAATGCTGAATACAAGACTTACTTCAGAGACCATATTTGGAGCAATGGAGCTGAAACTGACCTTGAAGCCACTTACCCTGAAGGCTAGCTCTCAAAGCTTTGGAGAGCACTATGCAAACTGCTAAGGGAGAATATCAATCAATATTTCAACACCACCTTTAAGACAAAACAACTGCATCAATGACTGGCACAACATATGGCATTAGTGCGGTAGTGAGAATTTTATTTTGGGGGCAATCAATGGTTACCTAGTTGTACTTAAAGCCCATTCAATTTTTGGAAACTCATATATGGTACTGTAAACATAGCCAAATACACATGGATAGAGAGATCATAGATCTTACAGAAAACCCCAAGTCTGTCACATCCCTAGACTAATGTAATTTCTTACTAAGTGTAAAATATGTATCCTTATATTTACACTTAAGTATCCCAGTCATCACCCATCAAAAAAGCTTCCTTTCTATAAGATAAAGACTATTATAATGTACCACAACTGGTCATACACAGACATTGTCTGTGAATTGTCCAAACCTAAGTGGTACATGTACAATACAACCTCTACACCTAAGGTTCATGCAGCATAGAACAAGAGATAAAGAGGACGCCGATGGATCTCTCAACTCTCACTAGTGAAGTTCCCTCATGCAACAGAGGGCCAGGAACACAAAAGGTCACAAATGCCTAAACCATGGAAAATAGGAGTTTGCAAAGTATGGGTCCTTAGACTGGACTCCTATGTTAAGCTTCATCCACCCAGGGCTCAGGGTCCTTTGTGGAAGAGGTGCTGGAAAGATTGTAAGAGCCAGAGAGGAGGTTTATGACTATGTGGAAATAGAATCATACAGCTCCAATGAAGACCCTGTTCATATGATCCTGTGGTAGTGGTGTCAGTATGCACAGACCTATGCAAACTCAAGCAGACAAAACCCAGCATAGAACTGTGGAAATGGGCAGCCAGTACCAATCTTAGCAGAAGAACTATTGGCAACTGATTATTGCTGGGTGAGGAAGAGCTGATCTTCTTAAATCAAGGGACTCTATCCAGATGGACTGACTAGAGCTCAGTGAATGAACTTACAGCAGTGGAGTAGGAACTGACCTGGAAGCCTTCTACCTGGAGTTTAGTTCTCATAATGCTAGATGATATGCAAACCACTAAGAGAGAAAACCAGGGGCTGGAGAGATGGCCTAGCGGTTAAGAGGCCGACTGCTCTTGCAGAGGACCCGGGTTCGATCCCCAACACCCACATGGTGGCTGAAAACCATCTCTGACTCCAGTTCCAGGGGAATCCGAGGCTCTCTTCTGACCTCCGTGGCATTGCACAACACCGATGCACCAACCTACATGCATACAGTACATTCATACATATACAAAAATAAAGAAAATCAATCAATGGTCCAACCTAGCCCTAACACCTAATAACCATAACGAGTAACAGAGCAAAACTATCTCTATTGGTGCATTAGTGGCACTGCTATCTGGGGAGGGCAGGTAATCTCAGCTATCTCAATTGGACTTAAAGCCCTCCCAATGGAACTGAACTCATGGGTGCCACTGTAAACTCAGCCAAATACACATGGCTGTAGAGGACATAGATCCTAGAGAAAACCCTATCTCTGTCATATCTCTAGACAAAAGAAATTTATTACCAAATGGCAAATATGGATCCTTATATTACAGACAAGTATATCATATGCCACTCATCAAAGAAGCTTCTTTTTACAACAGATGGAGGCTACTGCAGAGTGCCACAACTGGTCAGATAGAGAGAATATACATCTGAGAGATACCCAGTCCTAAGAGACACATCTACAGTTCAAACTCTACACCTAAGTCTCATGGAACATAGTGGAACACAGAGGTAAAACTAATGCATTCCTCAATTCTCACCAGTGAAGCTTCCTTATACCACAGAGTGTGATGCACACAGAAAGCCACAACTGGACAAGTTTTAAAGAATAAGAGAATGCAGAGTATGTGTCCCTGGGTAGGACTCCTTTAATAAAACTTACCCACCTATGGCTCAGGGACCATTGTGGAAGAGGGGGCAGAAAGATTGTAGGAACCAGGGCTTGTCCATGAACATAGGAATCAGAGGCTTTGAGGACCCTGGAAGCTTGCACATGTGACTTGTGGCAATGGTGGCAATGGTGGACAAGACTTGTGCCAACTCACCCAGACAAAGACCCAGAATGGAGCAAGAGAAATGGATGATGGGCCAGCCTTAGACTGGAACTACTAGAGACTGACTACTGGGTAAGAGACAATATGCCTTCTTAGAAACTCTAGATAGGCTGACTAGACTCCAGTGGATGAATTTGCACTGAAGGGCATCTGGGTACAAACACTTGAGTGCATAGAACTTAACATGTGTGGTGGAATACATGAGGCCCAGTGTGGGGGGGGAGGGCATGGCTCGGGGAGGGGTATCTAAATTTGATTAAGAATTGTTGTGTGGGGGGCTGGAGAGATGCCCTAGCAGCTCAGAGTGCTAATTGCTCTTGCAGAGGACCCGGGTTCGATCCCCAGCACCTACATTATGGCTGAGAACCATCCTTAACTCCAGTTCTAGGGGAATCCGACACCCTCTTCTGTTCTCTGCAGCATTGCACTACATGGGTGCACAAACGTACAAGCAGATAGTACATTCATACACATAAAAGCTAAATAAAAAAAAGAATTGTGTGAAATGTACAAAAGTTCAATTTTTAAAAAAAATCTGTTCATTATGCTGCACATTATAAAAGGATAAAACAATCAGCTTGTGAAAATGTAAGCCAGTAGAACAGAAAATACATAGCTTATGAGAAGTTTCTCTTGTGCCCTTGACAGCCCCTTTTCTGCATCACAGGACAGTGTGTTTCAGTACAAACAATTCTGTAAAGGTAAATAAGTCATGCAAATCCATTTTAACATAAATTGAATTGTCCTTTGCACCTGGGTTGTTTCTTTCTTTTTCCCTTGCTGTGTGTTTTGGACTGTACCCTCTTCCACCATCCACAGTTCAGCATCAGTCCTCTTCCAGCACTGCCAAAGGAGCTGAGCCACATCTAAATCTTTCCTGATGAACTACTGGCAAAATAATTAAATTCTGTTTATAAATCTCAAAAGTCTCTTTCTGACTTCTAACAGCTTTCATGTCATATATTCACATATTAAGTTTCCTGACTATCTGGTTTATGAAAATGATTCTTTTTATATATTAATATATATATTTCACAATTTGATACACATATAATGTACTTTGGTCATACTTCACCTTATTCTCTTACTCTTCAGCCATTCCTGGTAAACCCCTTCTCCTTCCCAAGTCTCCCATTTCATTATCTTTTTGTGATCCACTGAATATAATTAGGTTTGCTTGCATGGTCATGGCTAGGAGTTATTTATCTGAGTAATGACCATCTCTGAAAAGTATTACTCCCTTCCCTTAACAATCATTAACTGCCTATAGCTCCTCAGGAAGGGGTGGGGCCTTATGAGTCCCTTCCTTGTTCATGATAGAATATTGATGGGCCCAGTCTTGAATGGGTCTTATGCTGGTGATCACTCCCTCTGTGAGTTCTTGGGTATAACAGCCATGCCATGTCCAGCACACATGCTTTTCTTCTACTATGTTTCCTGACCAGTGCAGTAAGAAGCTTTGCTGAACAAGGCTTGGAACAGCATCAACTTATGGATATAAACATAAATATTTAAAGGGTAATATGACATGTGTGTTTAGCGAAACATCAATAGTAGGTTCCCCAATTAGTTCTATGGCCACTCCAGCCATGGGCTTTTGATGAGATTTACAGGCCCACACATGATTTCTCTCCAGTGGAGAGGGCCTCAGATCCCATCAGAAATCAGTTGTTTGTCTTCAGTCAGTCACACCATTATTTCACCCTTGGGCATGTCTTGCCTGTAAAGCTAGTATTATAGCAGGCAGGGTCCACAGCTAGTAAGACCACTGATACCTCTTCTCCTCCAGCAGCCTACCAAGCCCCTCTAGCACCAAGAAAGCTAGCCAGCAGGGATGAAACTTCCAGCCTATTTAAAGTTTAGTTTCTCTATGTACTATAGCCAAAGTGGGTGGTGTCTTCAGCAGTAGGATCTTACTGTTTACTTCTGTTGGGTCACGAAAAGCAATGGAAATAACCTGTGTTTCGAGGCCTCCCACACCTGGCACTGGGGTTTTCATTAAAAACTCTTTGGTAACCTACTTAGTAAGCTAATTACAAATTATGATAAATGTGATGGTTAATCCCGGATGTCAACTTGACTGGACTGAAGAACAAATAAGAGAAAAAGCATCTTCGGATTGGACTACCTCAACCCAGATGGCCCACCCCAAATGTGGGTGTTACCTTCTGCCGGCAGGCAGTATAAAAGGCCATGGCAGAAGGAGCTGGTCCCTTTTTTCCTGCGGCTTGCCTCTCTCTCACTGGTGAGTTTGTCTTGCTGCTGTGATCAACCCTACGGATCCCAATGTGTACTGAGACAGGCAGATCTCCTGGAATCCATCGGGCCTTCAGCACCAGATTGGGATTACTGAGACATCCAGCTTTGCGGACTGAGCAGTTCCCTGGATTCTCAGCCTCTCCAGTGTGGCACAGCTACTGTTGGACTACTTGAGCTCTGTCACGTGAGTAAATCAATAAATTGTATATAGCTATATATTCGTCCTTTTTCTTCTGTTTTTTTAGAGAACCCTGACTAATACAATAAAAAACAAAAGAATTAAAGAGAAAGCACCTGCATGGGTGGATGCTGCTGTTCTAAGAAAGTTCTTTTTGTTTCCCAGTGTCCTCTCTTCCGTGGGCTTTTTCTCCTATTTCTTCCTTTACTTACAGTTATTGTCCAGGCCACTGCTAGCTTTTCTTTCTTCTCTTCCTCCTCCTTCTCTGCTTCTTCTTCTTCTTCTTCTCTTCCTATTCCTCTTTTGTAATCTGTAGTGCAATGGTAAAATTTAAATGTTATCCGATCCCAAAATTTCATTCTTTTTTTTTTTTTTTTTTTTTTTTTTTTTTGGTCTTTTAGACAGGGTCTCCCTGTAGTCCCAGCTGTCCTGGAACTCACTCTGTAGACCAGGCTGGCCTTGAACTCACAAAGATCCGCCTGCCTCTGCCTCCCAAGTGCTAGGATTAAAGGCGTGCGCCACCACGCCCGGCCCAAAATTTCATTCTTACTTATTTGGCTGAACATAACATCTTATTTTCAAAATTACTTCTTTCTTCTAACTTTTAGTTAGTCGACAAATACTTAGTATTTACAAAACCAAAAGTTGTTGGGGGTGAAGCAGTGTCCTCTGAGCATCCATCATCATAGATCACAGCTTGGCTGGGTAGTACCAGCAATGAAAAAACAGATCAATACAGTGAGCTAGGTCTATGGTAATGGGAACAGGGCTGTTATTTATAGTCCTCTTGATGTCACAAAAGTAACTTAGGAAGGAAGGAAGGAAGGAAGAAAAGAAAGAAGGAAGGAAGGGTGAGTTTATTTTTGGCTCATATTTTGAAACACACATAATGGTGGGAAAGATATCGAAGCAAGAACAGCTCTTGTTATGGCACCAAAAGCAGGGAGCAGTCAGTCATCATATGTCTGAATAATGAATCACAAAAATTTGGAGGATAGTGCTCAGCTCTTTCTCCTTTCTGTTCAACCCAGGACCCTAGTCCATGGAATGGTGCTGCCTACATTAAGGTGGGTGTGCTGGATAGCTTCAGTTGTCAACCTGACACAGCTGGGAAGAGGGAACCTCAGTTGAGGAATTACCTCATCACACTGACTTGTGAGCATGTCTTGGGAGACATTTCTTGATTTCTGAGCGATGTGGGAGGGCCTAGACCACTGTGAATAGTACCACTCCTGGGAAGGTGGTCCTGAGCTGTATAAGAAAGAAGGCTCAGTGCAGGTCAGAGGAGAAAGCCAATAAGCAGCGTTCCTCCATGGTCTCTGCTTAGGCTTCTCTTAATGGACTGTGAGCTGTAAGCCAAATAAAGCCTTTCCTCCTCTACTTGGACAGTGTTTCATCATAGCAATAGAAAGCAAACTGGTCAGCAAATCTTCACTTCTCAATTAAATCTCTCTCAAAATGAAATTTCCTCATAGACGTACCCAAAGATATGTCTCCTAAATGATTATAAATCTACTCAAGTTGACAGTGATGAACTTCTGATTACAAATGTACAGTTACTAGTCAAATAGAAAAAGGCCCACAAGACACTCACTTTGGACTCCACTCAAAACTCCCTTCACCTCCTCACCCCCACCCCCTCAGCTGCGTATGTTATTGGGGAGGTACTTGAGTACACAGGAAGTGGAGGTTAACCCACTGAGGCAGCTTTTGTGAAGTTGTCACTCATGATGGGTAGACTTGAGGTAGACCCCCACCCCATGCCTCTGTTAAGTAACCTCTCACCCATGATCCTGTAAGTAACCTCAGTAAAATCAGTGGTCTAGCAAGCTGGACTTGGAGGGAATTGCTTCTTTGTTCTGTTGTGGGTTATGTTCATTCACATCTCCTGGGAAATGCCAGGCAACAGATGCTCATCTAGGTACTGGAAATGCAACTGCAAATACATCAGACAATAATCCCTTCCTGGCTAGGGCTGATGACCAGGCATCATGGGGGCAGTTCTGCAATAGGATCCTACCATCAAGTTTTGGTGAATAATCAAGATCAATGGAATTAGCTAATAGTGTTTGGGGATCTAAGATAGCAACTTCAGTGCCAGAAATGGATGCCATTTGCTAGCCAGTGGTGTCCGGTAGGGGCACTGAGCCCTGTTATGGGGGGGGGGTCCATTTAAACACCATGCTCATGTATGTAATTTCAGAATGTATTTTAACTTTTTCAAAAGACCTTTAGTGTTAGTTATCCCTCCTTACACTCCCTTCCCTGACCTGCCCTTCATTCTCCCCTTTATAGCCCTGCATTCTATCTCCCCTCCCATGAAGCTCTCCCCTCATATGGCCCCCTACTATTTTCCTGACCTGTATAGATTTTCCAATTGAACACGATTATCTAAAGATTCAATGCTACTTATGAGGACAACATACATTTGTCTTTTTGGTCAGGGTTATCTCACTCAAGATTATTCTTCCAGTTCCAATCCATTTACCTGTGAATTTCATTTTTATTAACAGCTGGATAATGATTTATTGTGATAATGTACCATACTTCCACTAGCCACTCATCAGTTGTGGACATCTAGGTTGTTTCCATTTCCTGGCTATTACGAAAAAGGTTGCCATGAACAAGAATGAACAGGTATCTCTGTAGTAGAATAGAGTCCTTTGTGTATATGCTCAAGAGCTGGATCAAGTGGGAGATCTGGATATAGCTTTTGAGGAATCTTCATATTGATTTCCATAGGAGCCACACCAGTTTGAAATCCCATCCCCTGTGAATAAGTGCTCCCCTTTTCCTACATCTTTGTTAGCATTTGTTTGTTTATTGGATTCTGGCCATTCTGAGTGGGGGTTCCTTTTCAATTCTATAATTTATTAGGTAGCTTCATTTTATTTTCCATGATGGCCATAATCATTTTACATTCGATTGAGTGCTTAAAGCTTACTTTTTTTTTATCCCTGTTCCCACTAATACTTGTAAATTTCCATCTTTAAAAATAAATAATATGGGGCTGGAGAGATGGCCTAGCAGTTAAGAGCACTGACTGCTCTTGCAGAGGACCCAGGTTCGATCCCCAGCACCCACATGGTGGCTGAGAACCGTCTTTGACTCCAGTTCCAGGGGAATCCAACGCCCTCTTCTGACCTCCACAGCATTGCATGACACGAGTGCACAAACCTACATGCAGACAGTACATTCATACACATAAAAATAAATAAAATTAAAAAATAATATAGGCATAATTTGCAGTAATGCAAAAGTGAGGAAGCAACAACAACGACATAAGGACTGGGTCAAAGAACTGACTGATACAGTTAAATTCTGGCCAAAACAACAAGCCTCTGCAGAAAAAATTCTTGTAAACACAGAGAAAGATGCAAGACCTGTATGACAGAATGCATAAACTGGGGTGGGGGGAGGAGCAGGGAAAGGGGAAAGTATCCAAATTGGACTGAAAAATGATGTATGAAATATACAAAATGTCAATAAAAAAGAACTAAAAAAAAATAAGGGGTTAGAGAGATGGCTCAGGAGTTGAGAGGACTGGCTGCTCTTCAGTGGATCTAAGTTCATTTCCTGGCACCCACATGTGGCTACAACCTTCTTTATCTCCAGTTCCAGGGGATCTGACATCCTCTTCCGACCTCCTTGGCCATTGCACTACATGGATGCACTACATACGTGCAATATACTCATATGCATAAAATAAATAATACCAAATAAAAGGAAGATTAAATAAAAAATAAAAATTAAGTAATAACAGATCCATGTATGAAGAAGTATAGTTTTCTCCTTAAGAAAGCATGTATTTCTAAGGTACATCAATGTCTAAAGGCAGAAAACTTAAAACAAAATTATTGAGCTTTTATGCATTTCATACAACCATTCCCAATCAAATTTAGACCCATTTCCCCATCCATCCCCCCACCACCAGAGCTCATGTATTCTGCCATACATGTTAAGTCCTATCTTGCATCACTTTCTTAGTCTTTTTTAAGTTTGTTGATGTAAAAGTTTACTGTTTTGGCCAGATCTTTGCACAAGTCTTTTGTTGTTGTTCCCGTTAATTTTATATTACTCCAAAATATGCATATATACACTCCCACATATATACTAAAATGACAGAGTCTAAAAATGAACTATATGTTAATTCCAAAACATGTTGGCATTCACATTTTAATGATAATGTTGCATGCAGGTAAAGAAATATAACTTTACATTCCTAAGTTACACAGCAAGTTGATGTATGTTTAATGTACTTTTAAAGAAAATATTTATTTATGCCAGGCATGGTGGCACATGCCTTTAATCCTAGCACTTGGGAGGCAGAGGCAGGCAGATCTCTATGAGTTCAAGGCCACCCTGGTCTACATAGTGAATTCCAGGACAGCTGGGGCTACAGGGAGATCCTGTCTCAAAAAGACCAAAAAATTTTATTCTTTATCATAAATCTTAGAATTTAGGAAAATAGAGACATAAACTTCAAGCTATATCTATGGTAGCATCAGTCAATGTGGCATTATTTGTACGAAAAATTTACCTGGCTTGACTTACATATAAGGATTTGGTGCTAGGATACACAAATGAGGGACACTAAACATTGTTTGCTTTTCTGGGATTGTGTTACTTCACTCAGCGTAACAGCTTCTAGTTCAATCCATTTGCCTGCAAATTTCATGATGTCTTTCTTTTTAATTTTTTTTTAATTTATTTCTGTATGTGTATGAATGTACAGTCTGCATGCAGGTTTGTGCACCCGTGTCATGCAATGCCGCGGAGGTCAGAAGAGGGTGTCGGATTCCCCTGGAACTGGAGTTCTCCTGGAATTGGAGTTTCAGACGGTTCTCAGCCGCCATGTGGGTGCTGGGGATCGAACCCGGGTCCTCTGTAAGAGCGGTCGGCGCTCTTAACCGCTAGGCCATCTCTCCAGCCCGATGTCGTCTTTCTTTACTGTTGCATAGAACTCCATGGTGTAGATGGACCACATTTTCATTATCCACTCATCAGTTGAGGGACACGGGTTGCTTCCAGCTCTTTGCTATTGTGAAAAGAGCTGCAATAAATATGGTTATGCATGTATCGCTGCAATTGGATGAATCTTTTGGGTATATACCTAGGAGTGGTATGACTGGGTAGGCAGAAAACATTTTAAAAGATTCAAAGCAGATGAACTAATTCAAACAAGTCCCTTTCATTCATTAACTAAGAGGAAGTTTAATACTGATTTTGGTTTTGTCAGAGAGGGACAATTTCAAAACAAAACCCTACTGGAAGACTTTGGTACAGCAGGTAAAAATTTGTCTTTATGGCCAAATAATCTGAGGACAAAAATAGGACTTTCTAGAAGTATGTCATATTTTAGAAACTCAAGAGAGGAAATGATTTGCTGACAGATTTAATACAAATAATTGATATTGTGATAAACCAATGTTAAAAGATGAGAAGTTGCATAAGTTGAAGTAGGGTGAAGGAAGGTTTTTGTTAGAGAACCATAATTTTTATAGTCATAGGAGTCGATATTGGCCCTTATTGAAGTTGTTTAAATATGAGGGTGTGCATGTATATATTCTGAGTTTGTATACTTAGGATGTCTCTATTATATAAATACCTATTATGAATATGTACAATTGATTGAACAGGAAAAATTGTTTTTAAAAATATTAATTTTTTAATTTTTGTGTATAAATGTATTGTCTGTATATAGGTAAGTCCACCCATGTTTTACAATGTCCACAGAGGTCAGAAGAAGGCACTGGATCCCCCAGAACTGTATTTATAGACAGTTGTTAGCTGCTATGTGGATGCTGGGAATAGAACCTGTGTCCTCTGGAAGAGCAGCCAGTGCACTTAACCACAGAGTTATTTCTCCAGCCCCAGGGAAATTATTATTAACTTAAGCAAATGGTTATAGAAAATAGTATTAGTTGAGGTAGCTGATCACTGCTTGGTGAGGGATGAGTTGGTCTTCTTTAAGGGAGTGAAACTAGATAGGCTGGCCAGTTCATCCAACAAATGAACTCACACTGAGGGACATCTGGGGACACAAATATGACTTGACTGGCCTTGGTATATATGAAAAAATGCATGGGTTTGGTGGGGGAGGTTTATAGGGGGCACCCATAGGGTAGGGGGTCTAAATGTGGCTATTTGTATTATATGAAATGCACAAAAATTTAATAATATATGTGGTAAAACAAATTAAAGAGATTTGCCTAAGTGTTTAGTGCACTTATCACTCAACTAGGCATGAGAATTTGCAGAACACAGATGGTACCTGGGTGGAAAAGCTGACCAGAGTCCTTCTCATTGATGCTGTCAAGGAAAGTGTAGCTCTACTCGGAATCAAAAGCTCTTTCTTCTCAGAATAGCAGACTTTACTTTTGATGTTATGTGGCCAACTAACCCCGATTACATCTTGAAAATCTCCTGTACAAAATAGACATCTTAATATAAATGATATCTAGTTCTTACTGCATAAATTCAGTGCTGAGGTTGGGGAGAAGCAAGATGTTGAACATTTAAAAATATTTCTCAGCCATTTGTGTTTTGTTTATCAAGAAATAATTCTCTGTTCCCTTTCCCAATTTTGAATTTTGTTGCTTGGGGTTTTTTACTATTAGGTTGTTTTTTTTTTTTTTTTTTTTTTTTTTTGTATATTATACATGTAGATGTTAGATGTTTAGATGATGAAATTTTTTCCCATTCTGTAGGCAGCCTTGTCACTCAAATCATGATATCTGTTGCTGTACAGAAGCTTCTTTAGGTTCGTGAGGTCCTGTGTATCAATTGTTGCTCCATTGTGTAAATGTAACACATTTTCATTATCCATTCATCAGTTGAAGGACATTGAGTTGTTTCCAGTTCCTAGCTATAGTGAAAGGAGCAGAAATAAACATGGCTGGTAAATATCTTTGTAGTAGGATATCCAGCCCTTTGGGTATATGTCAAAGAGTGGTCTAGCTGGATCATGTGGTATATCTAGTTTTAGTTTTGTAAGAGTTCTCCACACGCATATCAATAGTGACTGTACAAGTCTGAAATTCCATCAGCAGTGAATGAGAGTTCGCCTCACCAACATTTTTTCTGTTTTCTTTAAGAGTTTAAAATTTTATTTTATTTTATTTTAGCTGGGAGTGGTGGAATGTGCCTTTAATTGCAGTACTTGGGAGGGAGAGGCAGGTGGATCTGGAGTCCAAGGGCAGCCTGGTCTTCATAGTGAGTTCCAGCACAGCTGGGACTACAGGGAGACTCTGTCTCAAAAACACCAAAACTTTTAAATTTTATTTTATTATTTTATTTTATTTTATATGCATGAGGGTTATGCCTGATTGTATGTGACTGCACTCATGTCATGCAATGTATGCAGAGGCTAGAAAAGGGCATTGGCTGCCCTGGAACCAGAGTTACATATAGTTGTTAGACACTAGGTGGATGCTGGGACCTGAACCTGGGAGAGCAGCCAGTGCTCTTAACTGCTGAGCCATCTCCCCAGCCCTGCCATTTGTTTTCTTGATCTTAGCCACTCTGGGTTAAATGGAATCTTAAAGTACTTTTAATTTGCACTCCCCTAAGTACTAAGGATGTTGAACACTTTTGTTTTTTGTTTTCTCATAAAAGTGTTTATTTCTTTTTTTTTCTCTTTTTTTTATTGATATTTTGTGTATTTCATACATCATTTTCCAATTCAGTTCAGGCATATATCCCCTTCCCTTCCCCCCACCCCACTCCTACCCATCCCAGATCATGCATTCTGCCATATCTTTTCTGCGTCTTTCTCTTTTTTTTTTTTTTTTTTTTTTAAACAGTAGGTGATAGTCTGTGAGTACAAGCATCCTTCATGTAAAATCAATTTCCGAGCAGTTGTGCCCAAACCCACATAGCTCATGGGCCCCCCAGCACTTGAAGTTTTAGCTAGAGCAATAAAACTAGTGGAATTAAGGGGATACAATTGGAAAGAAAGAAGTCAAAACATCCTTATTGGCAGACATTATTTTTCATAAGGCCCCTTTAAGACCTTTGTGTACATATAAGACCATAAAGACTCCTCCAGAGAACTTGTTCATATTAAGAAAAAACATTCAGAAAAGTGTCAAGATAGAAGACCAACACGACAAAATTGGTAGTCTTCTCACATACCACCAACATACCACCAACATACCACAACATACCACTAACATACCACCAACAAGCATATTTGGAAAAAAAACAATCAGGGAAATGAAGGATGTTGAACACTTTTGAAGATACGTCTTAGCCATTTTTATTTCTTCTTCTGTCATTTCTTTGAAATCTATAGCCCATTTTTAAAATTGGGTCACATGTTTTCTGTATTTTATTCTTTTCTTTCTTTCCTCTTTTATTTTTTTAAGACAAGATGTGAAGCCCCAAGTAGTCTGGAACACACTGTGCAGACCAGGTTGGCCTCTATCTCACAGTGATCTGCTGACTCTGACTCCCAAGTACTGAGATTAAAGGTATGAACCACTATACCCAACTCATAAGTTTTCTTTAGTTTCTAGAGCTATGGATGATTGTCAGCCACAAAGTAGGTTCTGGGAAACAACCTCAGGACCTCTGTAAGAGCATCCAGTGCTCTTAACCATTGAACCATCTCTCCAGCCTCCTTCCTGAGTTTTTATATGACAAGTCTTTCACTTCCTTGGTTAGATTTACTCCAATATTTTAGGTTCTTATGAAATAATTTCCCTGGTTTCTTTCTCAGAATGCTTGTTTTTGGTACATAGATAGGCTATTGCTTTTAGTGTGTTAATGGAGTGTTAAGGGCCATTTAAGTGTAGAATCATATCATTTGACTTCCTTTCCAGTTTGTGTCCCTTTTATGTCCTTCACTTTTTTACTGTTCTAGCTAAAACTTCAAGCACAGTATTGAACAGGAACAGAGTCCATATCATTGTCTTCTTCCTGACCTTAATGGAAATGATTTGAGATTGTTTTCCATTTAACATGATGTTGGCAATGAGCCTTTTGTATATTGGAGTGTTGAGATATGTCCCTTTATCTCTAGATTCTTCGTGCTTTTTATCATGAAATGGTGTTGGATTTTGTCAGGGGCCTTTTATGCATGTACCAATATGATACAATTTTTGTACTTGAATCTGTTTATATGGTGGATTACTATTAACTTTCATATGCTGACCCATTTCTGCATCTCTAGGGTGAAGCCAAACTTCATTATGTGGGTTCATCTTTTTTTTATGAGCTCTAGCATTCGGTTTGCCAGGCATTTACTGAGAATATTTGCATCTTTTTAGTTGACTCGTTCTTCTGGTTTTGGTATCAGGGTAGTACTGGTTTCTTAAAAAGAATTTGGAAATATTCTTTCCTTTTTTATTTTATGGAATAATTTGAGGAGTATTGGTACTAATTCTTTGAAGACTTAATGGAATTCTGCATTCTATCCAACTGGTCCTGGGATTTTATTAGTTGAGAACTTTTTAATTAGTGCCTTTATTTCATTTGTTATTATGGGTCTATTTATATCTTTATTTAATTTTTCTAAGTCATACATACCTACAAATAAATCCAGTTCTTTTATATTTTAGTTTAGTGGAGATTTTTAGAATGTGTTTTTATGATTCTCTGAATTTCCTCAGTATCTACTATAACATTTACTTTTTCATCTCTGATTTTATTTGTGATTCTTACTGGCAATTTGGCTAAAGTTTGGCCAATATTGTTATTTTTTTTCAAAGAAACAATTCTTTGTTTCCAGTTCCTTTTTTTTTTATCCATTTATGTTTAATGCGTATCATATACACATAATCTGAAAGCACCTTCAAGCAGTATGTTTATTTAATGCTCTTTATGTCCATTTCTGCTTGTCATGCCAGCATGCAGGATGTTTTGGAATATGGAGCATTTCAAAGTTTGGATTAAAATAGTTAGCCTGGGTACTATTTGCCATGTTTGCTTCACTGAGAATGAGTGTTTCTACCTTTCCTGATGCTCTGTAGGTCAAAGGTTTCTAGAAAGACACTAACTTCCACTATTCATCCTGTGGTTCTTGTCCTCTGGGTGTATGACGCACTTTCTCTTTCAAATGGCTCCTTAGTTCATATCAGGTGGACTCTTTCCGCTTCACTTTTTTCTCTGCTGTTCCCAGTTACCTTCCCCCTTCTTTTTAGGTGTCTTTATCTTCTGTCTTTCGTTCCAGTTCCTTTTATTGTTTACTTTTTTCATTTTTATTTCATTAATTCAGCCCTGATTTTGATTATGTCTTCCCATTAACTCTTTGTGAATGTTGATGGTTCTTGTTTCTCTAAGGCCTTCAGGTGTATCGTTAAGTTATTAATATAAAATCTCTCTGGTTTTTTGAAATAGGCACTTAGCACTGTAAGCTTTCTTATCAGGACTGTCTTCATTGTGTACTACAGATTTTGGCATGTTGTGGTTTCATTTTTATTCAATTCTAGGAATTTTAATATTTCCTTTTAGATTTTTTTCCCTTGTCCCAATTTTCATCCAGTGTTATCTTGCTTAGTCTCCATGTACTTGTGTGACTTTTCTCACTTCAATTTTTGTTGATATGCATCTTCTCACTTCAATTGTTGTTGATATGCATCTTTATTCTTTTGTGGTCAGATAGGACACAGAATTTCAGTTTTCCTGAATTTACTGATTCTTGCTTTGTGTCCTCATATGTGGCCAATTTTGGAGAAAATCCCATGGGTTGCTGAGAAGCAGACATATTCTTTAGTGTTTTGGTGGAATGTTCTGTACATTTCTGATAACTCTATTTGATTCATTATGCTATTTAACAGTGCTTCTCTAGTTCTTGTTTGGACAACCTGCATATTAGTGAGAGGGGAATATTAAAGTAATCCACTATTATTTTGTGGGAGTCAATCTGTGATTTTAGATTTAATCAAATTTCCTTTATGAAATTGGATGCCCCTGTGTTTAGTGCATATATATTCAGGATTGTAATATCCTCTTAGTGGACTGTTCCTTTAATGAGTATAAAATGTACTTCTTTATTTCTTCTGACTAGCTTCGCTTTGAAGTCTATTTTGTCAGATATTAGAACCTGTTTGTTTGCCCATTTGTTTCTTAACTCCATTTCTTTTTTTTTTTTTTTCTTGTTCTCTGGAAGGGCTTTTATTTTTTTTTCCTCTATTACTTCTTTATTTTTTTTCATTTTTTAACAATAAGTAATAATTTATGAGTACAAGCATCCTTCATATAAAACCAATTTGCAAGCAGTTGTGCCCAAACCCACACAGCCCAAGGGTCCCACCATCCATCTTGGGGGGGGCTTGTATGTACAATCAAATTGATCAAATAAGTGTCCAGTCTATGTTGCGGTAGTTTCACCATTCACCTCAATTGCAGCCCTTACATTCTACCATGCCCCCTCTTCCACAGATTGTTCCCTAGGCTTAGAAAAGGGGTACAGGTAGATGAGAAGCAAAACAGTTTACTTTCTCTGGAGATGTTATTTTGGACTCTGGTCAATTCTGGCTGTTTCCTTTCATGGGCTGACAGTTTGTCCAGGTAATAACCTTTTGATCCTACTAATGAAGCACAAGCAATTAGATATATAGGTATTTAAACAGTACTAATTGTTATGGTAGGTTACTTTGGTATAGACACAGATGTTTGGATGGTATGTTAATCCATGAATTACATTTTTTCTGTAAAATATGACAGGGTCTTTCTGTGGCTTATAACATCTCCTAACCACTAGAGGATGTAAGCTTGTTGCATCATCCGTGGGTTATTCCTCCAAGGAGAGAGAGTTAATAGCCAATTAGATTTGGGATATACAGGCATATGGCTGCCACTGCTGCACAGTATTGCCAGGCAGGTGAGGTGAAGCTGGTGCTGACAGAGGAGTCTTGTTTGACTCAAGGAGACCCATATTTGCTTTATTGGTTTAGTGGCCTTTGGTAACACTCTGTGGTATTCCAGAGACCAACTGTACACTTGCAATTGTGGTCTCAATACATCTTTCCCATGCTTACATCAGGTCTTCGACAGCAGGGCTGTACCGCCTCTCTTCTTGCAGGTATCCCAGTTTACAGGCAAGAAGCCTTTACCTTTTGTGAGGGCTTGGATCCCCTGGTCAACATCTCCTTGGCAGAATAATCCATTGCTGATATCAGAGCTCTTCTGTATTAATATATTTTGCTTAAATGCACAGTTTAAAGAGACTTTAGTATTATATTTGGTTCTGAATAGAAAATAATCCTTTTCACAGTTCCTATGTCTATTAGTCAATTAACGAAGGCAGTTTTACTGGTTTTATAAGAGATTACCTCTGTAATGGCTCCAATTTACAGTTAGAGAACGACCTCATCATCATCATATTCCTCCTTGTTCTATAAAGGGGAGGTAAGAAACTGTTTCATATTAAAACTTTGCAGTACCTAGAAGGTAAGTTTCATTAGGACTCATTATAAAGAGTTGTTACAAATAGGATCCACAGAGAGGTTTGATGCCTGTAGCAGTCTGAGACTTTTCTTCCTTTCAGTGTTCAGATAGGCCAAACTTTCTGCTGGCACTTCCTATCTTAACTCTATTTCTTAACTACCCTTTCCTTCCATTTAACCTAAGATGGCGTCAATCTTTGTTGAAGTGTATTTCTTGGAGGCAGTAAAAAGATGGATCTTGTTTTTTAGTGCAATCAGTTAGTTAATATCTTTTTATTGGGGAGATTGAGATTGGATTACCAATTTGGTGGTAATCATGCAAATGTAACTCTCAACACAATCCCATGTGGGCCTTAGATTGGGGCTTGGTAGCAAGGTCAGGCAAGCTTCCGTAGAACTGACCAAACTGGCCAGGTAAAAAGGCAGTGTGTCCCAAGCTATGCTGCAGTAGTTAGGCAGCAGACAGGGAATGCTGGGGCCAGGGAACTTACAGGTGTGGTGGATAGACAAGGCTGTGAGACCTGAGGAAGGCCATTGAGCTTAGGTAGTGGACAGGGAATGGTGGGGTTGGAAAACTCATGGGTCTGGTAGAACTCATAGGTCTGTTGAGTTAAATGAATGAGCAACCAGAGCTAGGCTTGGGAGCTGCAATGGTTGCAGTTTCTGTTTTTGAAGGCAGTACTTTTACTTATAGCTGTAACTTTTAGTTTGCATCCTGGGACAATAGCAATGAATTAGTTTTAGTAATTATATCATCAAATATTGTTCAACTCAGTTTACACTTTTGAAACAAAAGTTGTACATTATAGGCAACATAGGAAACATGTTTCTCCCTAGGGCCTCTGTTTGATTGTCAGAGGTACTTCAGAGGATTACATAGAAAAGCGATCTAGCACAAGAGTGCCAGTGCCGGAAATGCGTCATATGTACTGTTCATGGACTATTAGGTACTCTTTGATATATAGCTAAATCTGGAAATTGACTTTATTTTAGCTTAGTTTGGGGAGTATTTAGAGCAGTTGTCTAATGACATTCCTTTTCTAATTAATTGAAAATGTTTCTGTTAAAATGATAAGTTCAAATAGTCATAGTCGAATTAAATATTTGTCACCTAGAAGGGGCAAGACATTCTTGGTAGGAGAAGAGAATTTGAACAAGGCTCTTCCTCACTAACTCTTACCCTGTTCAACTGAATGTGATTGATATGGTGATATATGCATCATTTGCCTCCTGGTAAAACATGGGCTGAGTCCATGTAAGTGTCTAGGGAGCAGATCTATTTTATTCATGATCCAATAGAGCAAGCTCTGGTAGCAAGAAGGAGCCAGGACAATTCTGTGTTTGGCACACTTCCTCCCACACTCACTGTGAATCATTGTGAATGGCATCATTGTAGCAAGGCCACTGCCACATTTAACCTGCTCTGTTTTCCATTTCCTTTCATTGTTCCTGTTTCCTAGTACATTTGTAATAGCTCCCATCAAATGAAAATTTCAAGATATTTTGAAAATCTCTGTTGTGCTATGATATGCTGTGATCTCTATTGTTGTGGATGATAGTTAAATAAAATCCTGGGAAGAAAAAGAATTCGCTCTTCTTTGAAAAGAATACACACACACACACACGAAGTTATTACTAGAAATAATGGAAAAAAAACCCCAGAAAATAAACTAATTGCTTAAAAATGCTTTAATTATTTTATTAATTTACTTTTTGTTTATTTATTTTTTTTTTGTTTGCTTGTGAAACAGGGTCTCCCTTTAACTCCAACTGGCCTGGAATTCACTATGTAGAACAGATTGGTCTGGAACTCAGAGATCTGCTTGCCTGTGCCTCCTGAGTACTGGAATTAAAGGAAGGCATGCACCAACACACCTGGTTCTGAAAGTTTTATGAAAGAGGGTATTTCTTATTTATCATCATTGAAATTGTAGCTTATGTCAAAGATATGTTTCAGAATGATTCCAACATGTTCTTGTACCTGAAAAAATTTGCCATTCAGAAATAGGGAAACCATAAGAAAGGGTTGATGACCAACCAACAAGAAAAGAGATAAACTGGGACCGATTTATTGGCAACAGGCTAGATTATTGTCCCACAACATCCAGAGCATTTCCAAGCACATGGTGGTTTGTAAGGAGATTATTTCCTTTTCGGTTTAGAGCATGCCTGCAGCAGGGATCTTATACCCAACTGTGGCAGTACTGTGTCCCCAGTCTGTGCAGGCACTCTGAAAATGCTTTAATTTCAAGATCTCATTTCGATGCTTAACACTATATGAATGGAGTAAGTCATGTCCCATACAATAACACTGGTCACACATAGATGATGGTGGTCCAATAAGATTATAACAGAATCAGAAATTCTTATCACCTCATGACATATCTTTAGTAGTTACAGAATTATAGACAATTATTTGTTTGTGGTGATGTTGGTGTTAACATATTGTCATGGTTAATGTTGCTTTTTGATAGACAAACTACTGGACTACACTTTGAGAGGAAGTTTCTAGTCTGGATTGACTGAGCTGACAAGAGTTGTCCTAGATGTGGGCTATCCCATTCTGTAGCAGGCCATCCCAGCACAAGACCCTTGGAGGTGGGATAGGAAGGTGCAGAATCAACAACAGAGACCCTAGGAGCCAGGTGAAAGGCAAAAGCAGGCTCATTTATTACAGGAATCAGGCAGACCTTTATACCCCCTCCTTGCATCCCATTGGTCCGTGGGCAGGTGGCAGTTAGTGTGTCAGTTGGTTGGCAGTTGGTGTGCATCATCTGTTGCCAGGCTGCTAGGCAGATTTCAGGTTGGCTCCATGGGGAAGTTATAATTGAGCATGTTCAGTGTATGTCGAATGGCAGGGCTTACTTCTCTTACACCATTCCATAAGCTGAATGAAAAGGAGAGGGCATGTTGAATACCAGGGTTCATCTCTCTCTGCCCCCTGACAGCTGCCTCATGTTCTTGCTGCCATGCTGCGTGATCGATTGAACCTTAATCTTTAAGTTGTGTTTGTCAGGTATTTTATAGTGACAAGTAGAATAGCTAATACATATCCAACTGTGTATGCCTTTTACTTACTGAAGAAATAAATTACTATAAAGAAATTTACCCTGTTACATTAACAGCAGACTCACCATTCATGTTTACTGATTCTTTTTTTAAAATCTGATTGTTTACTTTACATGTATGTGTGTATTGGCTTCATGGATGTAAGTACCCGTGGAGGTCAGAAGAGGGCTTTGGATTCCCCTGGAACTGGAGTTATGGATGGTTGTTAGCCACCATGTAGGTGCTGAGAATCAAACCTGAAAGAGCAGCCAGTGTTCTTAACCACTGAGCCATCTCTCCAGCCCCATTTTTATTGTTTCTTGATTGTATCAAGACTTCATGGACTGTCTGACTATTTAGGTTTAAGTAAATGTTATTAGAACTCCTGCCCTCAGGGAGAAATGTAAAAAACAAACAAACAAAAAAACAGTACTACTTCCCCTCTCTTAGTCCCACTGACAAACTGAGGTTCACCACTAAGCATTCTCTGAGAAATCAATGGATTTATTGGGCTTACTCATAGGGCAATGGCAAAGGGTTACTTACAAAAACTTGCTCCCCTCTAAAGCCACACTGTGAATTACCCTCTGTAGGTTGGGAGGTGTGGCTGGTGGGGGTCCCATGACTCTCCCTGTCCCTCCCTCTATGCAGGGACATCTGCAGTCAAGTCCAGTTGTGATATCTTAGGCAAGTGGGTGCAGCTGAACTCAGAGAGATGGTATCTGTCTGACTCAGAGGAGAGTTCGTACAAAAGCAAATCCTATGTGTTCCCATAATGACCAGCTCTTTCCAGGGTGCATTATCAGACTATAACCCAATTGTTAAATAGTACAAGACTGTATTAATAAATGTCCAATTATCTGTATTATACAGGTGAAAAACTCACATCAAGAGGAGATGGTAGATGCTGAAGACATAGTTCAGAGCGAAGTCTAGACTGTCTGCCTCCTTTGGGCATGTCAGCGAATGTGGCTTTGAAGCTTGGCATATTATTAACTTTTTACTCATCCTTAGCATCCAGGTGCCTTTAAGCCACCTAGACTGCTCGATACAACACAACAAAGCATATCTAGCTGTCTCTGTTATAAAGGGAGCAACAGCTTAGGTTAAATCCCCTCTCATTCCTTTCCTCTCGCCTCACTTTGCTTTCTGGTTTTAGGAAATTTGAGATGCTCATTTCTGGGCATTTGTTGTCTTCCCAACATTAATTCCCATTTTACTTTTCTTCCTACAGTTTTGATGGTTCAATGCAATGGTAGCTGCAAGGTTGGTCTGAAATGAACTTAAGTCTACTGGGTGTCCAGTCTGGCTCAGAGACTGACTCAGAGCTGGGTATGTGGTCCAGTCATAATCAGAGAGCTATGATGAGGCTCTAACTTTGGAGAAAGGACAATTTTCTCCATCTTTGGGGACAGCTCTTGGAAGGAGGCTTTTTTGTTCTGGGTACTGTGTCTTAGAATGTGAGGCTTCAAGAGGATGCAGCCATTTAGAAGCATTTAGAGAGTCTCCAGAGATGCCAGAGAAGAACCATATCTGCCCAAAGACAAATGTGATGAAGAAAGCATGGTAGAAAGATGGAGAATTCTGGAGCCACAGTGATATAATTTCAGCTGCTGGGTGAAGTCTTACTTGAAACTGCAGATACTTCCTGACTTCTAAAGCTTATGAACCAGTAAATACCTCTATTTAACCACTAGAGGCATTGGGGATTTTGTTACTTAAACCTAAATAACACAAAAAGGCCTTTTGAAAGACTCATATGGATACCTGCTATAGAAATTTATTTCAATATATAAATGTGTATTAGCAAGCATTTAAGTGTAGTTACCCTATAACAGGTGTTCAGTAGCCCTAATAGATGCCAGAGGTCAGCAAATGAGAACCAGGAACAAATTCCTTCTTTTAAAGTTGATCAGAGAGATCCCATAGACCCTCAGACAAGGCTTGCACTTAGTTACCAACCAGAACTTCATGGTAAAACCCTATTGTTGAAAATACTACATACCCGAGTTGTGGGACCAACAAGGAGAAATCAAGCTGGTGCTGACCCTGACTGAAGCTTCATTTCTGCTGGCTGGTGTTCATAATACTAGATGGTGGTATGCATGTTACTTAGGAGGGTAATCATCAACCATACCCAGCTGTGGACCCTGTGAGCAGCAACAGCAACTTGCTTAGCAAAATATGCCCATTGATGCAATAGTGATTTGAATGTCACGGGAGTAACTAATCATGCTCTAATTGGACTTAAGACCTACTGCAAAAGATGGAGCCCATACCTGATACAGTTGTCAGGATCAAGAATCTGTGGCTTTACAGGTTACAGGCCATAGGGGAAAATCTACTGCTAGCATTCTGCTAAACAGAGTATTAAACTCACCCATAATCACTTGTGTTATCCCCACAGATTAGTGCATTTCTCAGCTCTCACAGGAGAAGCCCTTCCTTGTAGCAGATGGAGAATTAATATAGAGAGGCACAACTGGCCAACATGCATAAACTATGAGACTGCAGAGTGCTCGGCCCTAAATGGAACACCTGTGTCACCTCCCACCCCAGGCTGGGGTTCATTGTGGGAGAGGAGGCGGAAAGAATGTAAGAACCAGAGGTGGTTCATGAATATGAGGAAATTGTATTATCTGGATTCCACAGGGTAGTTGCCCATATGAACCCACAGCAGTTAGGACAATATGCATGAGACCACACAGGTCTCATCAACAACTTTTTCCATCCTGCATGGATGGGAAAGCTGGGAGTGTGCCCCAGACCTAGCTGAAGATCTGTTGCCAAATGGCAGATGCTGGGATTGAGAAACTCAGTTTTGCAAATTTCTGTGATACCTGGTAGGTTGAACAAACTCCAGGGGATAGATCCACATTGAAGAACATTTAGGAAGCAGAGAATAGACTTGACAGGCCTCGAAAAAGTTAAGGTTAATAATAACAGAGGACCTCAAGTTGGTGAGGGGGGTGTTTGAAGGGGAAGGAAGTCTTAATATGATCAAAATACAGTGTATGGAATCCTCAAATCAATATAAATATATGTTTTTTTAAAACTCTAACAGGTAAACCCATATTCTTCTAGATCTTTCTAGAAAATGTATCATTATCAAAGACACATTTGTTGCTATAGTTTGTATAAGTCAGGGTTCTTCAGAGAAGTAGACCCAGCAGGATATAAATAGATGAGCAGTGTGGTGGTTTGAATGAGTGTCCTCCATAGGCTTTAAGTATTCAGACATTTTGTCTCCAGTTGGTGGCACTGTTTTTAGAAGTCTTAGAAGGTGTGGCTGTGCTAGAGGAAGTATGTCACTGGGGGCAGGCTTAGTAGTTTAACAAGCCTTGGGTCTCCAGACGTGCTCTCTTTCTGCTTCCTGTGCTCATTGCGAGATGTGACCCTCGGCATGCTGCTCCAGTTCCAGCCGCCATGCCTCCCACCACAATGGATTCTAATTCCCTGGAACCATCAATCGTAAGCTCAAATAAATTCTTCCTTTTATAAGTTCCTTGGTCATGGTGTTTTATCACAACAACAGAAAAGTGACTAATGCAAGCAGACAGACAGAAAAGACCCATGATATAAATAGAAAGATACATATATAGTTAGACATATAAACATAGAAATATGTGGATTAAATCATTTGATTATGGAGATTCAAAACTTCCATGACAGGCCAAGGAAAATCCATAGTATTATTGTATTTTCTTGAGACTCAAGAAGGTCAACACCTCAGCCCCAAGGACAAGAGAAAATGGAAGCTGAGCTCAACAGAGAGAAAAGTTTAACTGTTCTACCCATTTGCTCTTTGGGACCCTTTGTGAATGAACAATGCTCACCCTCCCCAGGTCACCAACTCAAATGTTAATTCTTCCTGGACATATTCTCCAAGCACATTCAAAAATTAAATTATGAGCTATCTATCTGGGCATCCTCTAGGTCAATCAAGTTGACACAAAAATGAACTATACTCTTACTCATTTGAAATGAATTAGTCTGTCCTGCCCAGCTGGAAACATAATTCTTGTTAATGAAAATTTATGACTATCATAGAAGAGATAAAAATCTGTTCTATATCCATAGTTGCTATTGAGGAAAAACTTTTACCTAAAATTGGTAAAATTGGTGTTTGTAGGCCTACAATTACTTAAAGGCTTCAGATCCTGCCTAACTGGGATTGGTTATAAATAGTAATTTCAGATTTTTCAACATTAAGAGCTGCACAAACTATATAATTCAATACTCATTATTTTGTGAGGTACCCTTTGGTACTAGCAGCTGTATGTACTGAGACTGATGGTGAATTGTTTAACCTTTTGAAACCATTTTCTAGAATTCTAGGGTGATATTTGCACATGTACTTAGGTTTCTTTATAAACAAACTATATAAAGCACATTCTAGAATGTTAGTAAATGTAGAAAAGCCAGAAACTGAGGACAGATTGACATTTGTGCTAATTTGAGAATAATTTAAAATAATGGTTTATTCTACGAACAGACTTCAAAGTATTTGCTTATGTAAACATGGTAACCAAGAGAACAGTGAGCCTAAGACTGCTTTTTAATATCTACTGGGAGGTGCGGAATCCTGTCTAAGATATTAACTTTACTGACATTTAAAAAACTGGACTAGGGGAACTGAAGTTCATTGGGAGGAAATCGCTTCCATTAAGAGCGACAATCAGAAAATAGCATGTAGAGTTGAAATAATTAAGTCTTGAAGCAATTAAGATCATTGCAAGTTACTTTTAAGGCACAAGAGATTTTCCAAGGAAGAAAAAAGGCTTTGAGTTTTGGTTCGGGATCCCGCTTTGGTGGAACACGAATGGTATTGTGTTGCTAGCCTTTCTGGGGGAGGGGAACTCTGCCACTTACACTTTTATGAAAGTCAGCAATGAAGCTGGGAACATATTAACTTGAAATACCACCTTTAACAACTTGCTTCATTTCACTGTGGAATTTTCTTCATTTCTTCAGAAAGTAATTGGAAATTAGAGAGAGAGAGAGAGAGAGAGAGAGAGAGAGAGAGAGAGAGAGAGAGAGAAATAGCCCAGTCTATAATATAAACAACATCTGTAGTCAGTGCCACTTTAGAGCAAACAGAGGACTAAGGAAATTAGTTCTGGCAGCACAGGGAAGCTGCATAGGCAGCTGGTCCAGGCAGTGAATTCTCAAGGCTCTTTGCCTCCGTGCAGATGGGATCATCTGGGTGACTCGTGCGAGGAAGAGAAGAACAGACTCTTGAAGCACACACTGATTACTGTGAAAAAGACGATACTCCCCTTAAGTATTTTTTAACAACCTATAATGACATATCTGTCTTCAAAAAGGCCGTATTAACAGGAGAGAAAAATGCCACTTCGACCATCTCTGCAAATTTGGCAAGGAGGGACAATGAGAGTTATGAAAATTTTAGAAGGAAAGACAATTTATAGGTCCCAGGTATGTATCGAGCACTGCAGAACTGGGCTCATTACGACCTCTGTCCATGTTGATCACACACACTGATGAAATCTTGCCAACCTTATGTGTCAAGGCCACAAGAGGGTAGTTGGCACTCTGATGGGGGATCCAGGCCACACCAAGGGTGCTTTGGTCTGTGAGGATGAGCTAGAAGAGGTGGCAGTCTGGAAGCAGATGTGCCCCTTAAAGCACTTGAAAGAAGACGTTCAGAAAACTTCAGAGAGCTTTAAGTGAGGGAATCATACAGGATTGTTTTAGAGCTGCTTTAGATCTCCAGAACCAAGATAGTAAGGGAGTTCCCATGTACCGTGAGCTCAGTTTTCCTTATAAATAGCCTGCCTCACATATGTAGCACATATGTGACACATATGTAACATATTAATGAAGCAGGATTGATGTACTGCTGTTTACTAACACCCATAGGTTGTAAATATTTCCTTAATTTCCTAACATCCTGCTTCTGTTCTAGGATTTCATCCAGAATTCCACTCCACATCTCATCACTGGGGTTCATTTTGCCTTCATGGCTTAATCAGACCTTTTTTTGTTATTACCTTGGTGGATTAAAAGAGGACAGGGCATGTGTTGAGACAATTGTGTTTCTAATGGACTCTTCGGATGTTTTTCTCAGGATGACAGTGTGGTTATGCAATTTCAGGAAACCAAGTAAGTAAAAGTCCATGCTTAAGCAGCCGAGAGTTGCTCTCCATCTCCTTGAGGGTGGGGTATTTAGACATAGTATTTGGAACTCTGCAGAGCAGATTTTTCTTTCCTCAAAGCTGAGTTTATCTGATTATCTATTTTTATTAGTTTGGACTCTTGGCTATTAATTTATACTGTGTCTGGTAATCAAATGCTATTTTGTTTGTGAATGTTGGGCATTCTGCCTTTGGTAGTGACCTACCACACATAATGAATTCCTACTCTTTGGTCCTGTTTCTTCATTTTAAAAACAGGTTTGACTTTTTCAACCTCATTTCCAGTTCTTCACCTCCTCTCAGTTTCTTGGTGTGGTTAGTCCAGCTATTGGCCATATGCAGCTAGAGCCCTGTGGGTATTCCCCCAGGATAGATAAGGGTGCTGTTGTCTGTGGCCTCCCTGGCAGGACCATCAGAACAAGTCTGGAGTTGACAGCCTTTCTCCTCTATGAGAGAACTCAAGTGAAAAGTATAGAAAAGTATATAGCCCATCACTGTGTTTGTGTTTGTTCATGTATGGTATGTTTAGATATCATACATTACTTTTGACACTACAAGATGCTGCAGGCTTACCTTATATATTTCCTGCACTATTTCTAAAATCATATTTATCTATAGAGCCCCATGCAACCATACTGGAAAATAGAATTAGAAAAGAAGAGCTGGGCTTGCTTTTTGCTGTTGAATTATTATTACTTCTAGGACTCATCAGGTGACAAGTCAAAGAAATACAAGTACTTTTAATGACTCTGTATATACTGTCAGTACATATATACAGATGCGTATCTACAAATATTTATCTGTATCCACTTGAATTTGTATTAGGCTACACAAGAGTTCATACTGATGACTCACCTCTAGTTCGTTACTGCAAAAATCATTCTATCAATTTTCCATGATTATCTGAAAATTCCCACTCCAAAGGTAGGAACCTGCCATTTATTAAATTTCGGGGCACATATATAGAACTACCAGATTTGTCAACTCAGGCACAAAAAGAAAACTATATCAACTACAGTATAGACATAATGGACAGTTTCTTTTGTATTTGGTTTTATAGATGCTATTTCTAAGACAGACAGACACGCACACACACACACACCACATGGGGGGGAATACATTTATGTGTTGTGTGTTTTGAAAATACCTCTGCTATATATAGAATAGATATTAGGAGGGACGAAAAAATAATGAAAAGCTAAGTCAAGTTGAAAAGTAATGGTGACTTGACCTAGGATTACTAAAGACAAACACTAATTTTTTGTTTTATTTCTCCTGTTTCAATTTTTTAGTGCAAGGTATGGGTCATGTTTGGCTTTGGTTGTCAGTTTGACTCACCTGGGAGAAGAAACCATAACTGAGGAAGTTCCTCTATCTGACCGGCCTGTGGGCATGTCTGTGAGGCGTTGTTTAGTGACATGAGGAGCTCCAGCGCACTGTGGGTGGTGCCACCCTTGGGCACTTGGTTGTATGAGAAAGCAGGCTGAGCAAAGCAGCATTCTCTATAGTCTGTGTTCCAGGTCCTGCCCTGCTTGAGTTCCTGCCTTGGCTTCCCTCAGAGATGGGCTGTCACTTAGAAGAGTAAAATAAACAAACCCTTTCCTCCAAAGCTGGTTTTGGCTAAAGTATTTTACTGCAGCAGCAGAGAAGCAAGCTCAGACAGTGTCCGTATGTAGTGTGGGCTGGCCTCAGGTGCCTGGCATGCATGTACTGAGATTACAGGTTTGCAGTGCCATGCTTGGCTGAAACTCTTCCTAGGAAGCCTTATATAAAAGTCATTTAGTTTTGTTAACCATGAACCCTTCTGAGAATATTACAAGCATTAACTCACTGAAGTTGCATGTGAGGTATACAGTTGTTGTCTCCACTCCCATGATGAGGGAAACTGAGGCACAGAGCTGTTGGTCACATTGGCAGAAAGTGTCGGTTGGGATTCTGACAATCAGGCTTCAGGTCCTGAGGTTTTAACTACTTTCAGTTTCCTCCTCTCAATTCAATTTCCTGACACTACTAACAGTCTCATTTAGTTTTTGAAAAATGGCAACCTGTACCATTCTGTATTGTAAGATACAGTAGGTAAAAGATTTTTGATTGGTAAAATACTAAAACATTTGAAAATATCCCAAATAAACTCTTATCAAAAGACCAAAAAAACTAGCCACATAGTTAAACAAACTATGTGCTTCATTGAATGGAAATGCCCCTGGCCTGAGCTTGCCACCATGTATGGACTGTAGAGGAAGACAGGCTTAATTTCCTGGCTGTGAGCTGTGACATGCAGCATGAACTGTTCTGTTTTGTATTCATAATTCTCTTCAAGCACAGACATATGGGCCCTAACCTAGAAGGAAATATCATACTTGCTGTAAATCCTATCTTTTTAAAATAAAGAAGCCATCATTAAAAGACAAAACACTTAAAAAAAAAAAAAAAGCCGGGCGTGGTGGCGCACGCCTTTAATCCTAGCACTTGGGAGGCAGAGGCAGGCGGATCTTTGTGAGTTCAAGGCCAGCCTGGTCTACAGAGTGAGTTCCAGGACAGCTGGGGCTACAGAGAGACCCTGACCCAAAAAGACAAAAAAAAAAAAAAAGACAAAACACTTAAAACATCTACTCAAATAATAACAAATTAAGAACCCAGCCTCTTGCATAGAGCCTGTGCCCATTAATTTTTTTAATCAGTTGTCATGTTCCCTTAGGACAACAGAAGAATCATTCCACACACTGAATTTTACCATCATATTCAAATTTGTTTTCCAAAACTGCTGTGAGCACTTGAGGGCACTTTCTGCCTTCCTTATAATCAAATAAAGATGACATATTTCTGATGCTATGAGGAGCCATCTGATATGTCATGACCTCTTTATGCTACCAGAGCTGCTAAGGTCAGAGCCTGGGGCCCTGACAGCCCTAACAAGCAAGGCTTGGACATGAGTCCTCTAGACCAATGAAAGGCACGAGTAATAGTGAAAAGCAGAGAAAGGAGATGTATTCAGCATGACCATGTAGGAATGAATAAAGAGGTCCAGTGACCTCCCCCCTCCACAAGCTTCTCTTCAGGATGCTGACATAAAGTTTAGGTTTAAATAGAGGGTGAGAGACGAGCACAGCTAGTCATGATTGTCTCAGCTCCAGTATCTCCTCCTCCTGCAAGGCAGTCTGATGAGTTGTTGGAGCCGTGTGCAACCTTCCGAGAGGACCACCTCTCCTGGATGGCACCAGGCTTCAGCCTTTTCCTTCTCCCAGCATGAGGATCCTGGAGAAATTCCAAATCTTTGAGGATCATGTTTCACTACTCTGATAGCCAAAAGCTTTCAAATAGCCAAAAGAAGGGGTCCGAGAGTCTCTTTAGAATATCTTTATTCCTGGGCCACCTGGTGCACTCTGCTGTGCTACGATGCTGTAAGGAAGTCCTTGCCAGCTAGCTGCTCCGCACAGGCCAGTGCCAGGCCCGTTGCCTTGCCAGCCTTCAAACTGACAAGCCTTTCCCTTAGAAATTATCCATTCCAACATCTTGTTATAATGAAAGAAAATGGACCAAGACATCAGGTGAGCACAGAAACTGTCAACGGTTCTGCTTTAGCTGCATTATTAACTGAGTCTAGCATGGAACATGAAGATGGTAACATATGCTTTTAGTAAAATTCTCTACTGTGGCAGACATCTGGTTCATTATCCTGACCCAGGGTTCAGAGGCATTGGGCTGTGAAAATTCCAGAGCAGTGATTTGTCCTTTTTTACCGTATTTTATGGATGACCACAAGACGCAGATATTCATTAATGAAATGGCTGGTAGGGTAGAATAGAACAAAGTAGAAAGAATAGAAAGGCAGAATGACTGCATCTCTTTTGTGCACATAGGTAGCACAACCTGTTCAGTACTACCCAAGAGGTGCAGACTGACAACTTATTCCTACAAGTAGAAACAAGCTATTTATAAACATCAAACCCTATTAGAACATAGGAGGACATGGATATATTAAAAGTACTTCAGAAAAACAAGGTCTGAGAACTTCACTGAACACACGAGATCAATGAAGAGTGCAGCACTCTCACCTGGACCCTAGAAAGACACCTAACGCTGGGATCATGACAGTCCTACAGGGTTATCATCCAATCACCTGGTACATCTATCTGGACACAGAAGCAGAGAGTTTATGACTCACCCTGGACCTTCAGCTCAATATGGTCCCCATTGCTTGACAGGGTCCACTTGAATTGCCTTACATCCCAACCATCCATCCAGCACAGTTCTGTCCTGTGTTTCTGAGGCTCAGTTCTGAACTTGTTAAGTTATGCAGATCTCCAGTAGCTCTCCAACTAGGTCCCTTAACACTTATCTGCCTGCTGTGACCCTCTTTATATTTGTGTCATCTCTATGACTCTGTCTCTAAAAAAGCTTGTTTGAAATATATGGCCTCTAAATTCTCTGGTAACCATTTTATAACATCTATCTATCTATCATCTATCTACTATCTATGTATTATCATCTATCAACCTATCATATATCTATTTTAATCTATCATCTATCTATTGTAATGTATCATATCTATGTATCTATCTATCATCTATTGATCTATGTAATTTATCTTTATCATCATCTAATATCTATCTTCTATTAATCAGTCATCTATGTGAAGTACAAGGTATGATCAGGGAGTTAATATTAGCAATTAATATTGAAATAACCTTCTACCAAGGGAAACCAAAAATACTTGGTAAAAGAATTCAATGTAACTTGTGAGAGCTATTTTAAGTCAATTAATTATATTTTGGAAAGACACAAATATGTCCATATTCCTTCCATAGTGTGCTCACATCTTCTAAACTGTTAGGTGAAATACAACACTTAAGTGCTATTATTTATTATTTTTATTCTATATAGATGAGTGTTTTGCCTGCACATGTGCGTGTACATGTACATGCGATGGCCACAGAGGCCAGAAGAGGGCGCTGGATCCTCTGGAACTGGAGTTACAAATGGTCATTAGGTACTAGTGGATGCTGAGAACTGAACCTGGGTCCCCTGCAAGAGCAGCCAGTGCTCTTAACTGCTGAGCCATTTCTCTAGTCCCTGAAATGCCACACTTGATGAGAGCTCATTTATCCCAATTCTTTACTTTCTGCTAAGGCCATAGGAAAGTAAATGACTTTTCCCATGGCATTGACTAGAAAGAACTATAACAGGTGACAAGACATAGTGCTTGAAACACCGGGCCATCTGCCCATCTCTGGTAATAAGAGTCAGTGCTTGAAACACCAGGCCATCTGTTCATCTCTGGAGAAACATGAGTATCATCACCTTATATTGTACAAATGTGCTTGAAACACTGGGCCATCTGCCCATCTCTGGAAAAACATGAGTATCCCCACCTTACATTGCGCAATTTCTCCTCAATTTTTAATCCTGTGTGTATAACTTTGAAGCTGCAAAATGTTGAGATGTCGATCTGTAAGTTTATCTCCCACTTTTCTTTGGTAAAAGTTTCTGTCCCTGTGCTATCAACACTGAGTCTTGTTATCGATTCCACAATTCACAAATCAGAAAAGAACAACATTTGAGGGGTCAAAAATCAGGAACAAAATACCTAAATCATATTTTTGGGAAGGCAGATTCTACCCTGACTTGGTATGGGGGTTACTATCATTAGCTTTAGATTTATGCAGAGGAAGAACTGGGAGAAGAAACAGCCGTGATCAAGGTGTGGTCCCACCCAGCTCTGTCTTTATCTCGACTGCGGTCCTGCCAGGGGTTCCAGAGCAGTCATTATCATTGTCATTGCTTGAGAGGATCAGTCTGGTTCCCACAAGTTGAGTACTTTTGTTCAAGTGTACAGTTTTGCCTTTAGGGATAACTATCCAATACAAGGTGATTCAAAGCCCTGTAGCAAAATATTATACGTTTATAGCCAGGAAAGGAGTAAGGTTAAACTCAAAAGTCATATGCACACGTTAAACACTGCTCACTATTTAAAAATTATTTTTTATTTGTATGAGTGTATTGTCTTCATGTGTGTAAGTGCACTTGTGTCGTGCAATGCCCAGGGAGGACAGAAGAGGACCTCAGATCCCCTGGAACCAGAGTTACCGATGGTTGTCAGCTGCCATGTGGGTCCTGGGATTCAAACCCAGGTCTTCTGCAAGAATAGCCAATGCTCTTAACCCTTGAGCCATCTCTCCAGCCCCTATTTTAACCTTCTTATTTTACATACTTTTGTATGAAAAGAGTGCTGTGTCACTGTAGACAATCCTCATAGTAAATTTTGTTAGTGACTGAAATTCTCAACTCTCTAACGGGCTCCTTATGGCTTTCTTATGTCTTTTCCAGGGACAGAGGTCTTCCAGGAGCTTCTTGTCACATAGCTTTTGTCATAGCCATGGGTGTTAGCCTACCCTAATGAGGAACTGCTGCCTCATTGTCTGCTTAGAACAATACAGTTACTTGACATATGGATCTGCTCTTAGTAACATTCAAGGAAAATGGCTCATAGAACAAACATGTTTTTTTTTTTTATTGAATATGTTGTTTAATAGCTGGTGATTATATTTTATTCAAATGCTAAGCTCATATGTTTTCTCATTGAGTTAAAGCCTTACCTTGCTCGATAGCCACTGCATTTGCTGTAAAAAATTCTATATTTTTGATTTCATAAATGTAAGTTAAAGATCATACTAAAATATTTATATTAAAATATGTATGAAACACCTCATATTAGGCTTGGTAAAAACAGTAATTTTAGTTCCCCATAAGTAAAAATTGTGAAAGTAATTCACCACAGATTTTTTTTCTACTCAATTACTTTCACAAATTGTAGGGACAGATTGAGTGACTCCATGCAGTTTTAGACTCAAAATGCCACACAGAAACAATGATCATGAACATGCATGGGAAATTACATTAAATCAGAGGGCAGGAAATAAAAGCAGATTTGAAGGGTATTTTTCTTTATTTTTGAAATGTAAAAAAAAAAAAAAAAAAAAAAAAAAAAAAGAAGCTCAGTGAAAACCAAAACATCTCCAAGCAATTGTGTAGACTTGCCTGGGACCCCCCAGGTGACAGAGAGAGAGAGAGAGAGAGAGAGAGAGAGAGAGAGAGAGAGAGAGAGAGAGAGAAATCTTTTTTTTGGTCTTTTCGAGACAGGGTCTCCCTGTAGCCCCAGCTGTCCTGGAACTCGCCCTATAGACCAGGCTGGCCTTGAACTCACAAAGATCCACCTGCCTCTGCCTCCCAAGTGCTAGGATTAAAGGCGTGTGCCACCACGCCCGGCTGAGAGCAATCTTTATAAATTAAAGCATTTTCCATGGTGTGGGGCTCTGTTAAAGTAGGACCCGAGGGGCTGGAGAGATAGCCTAGTGGTTAAGAGCACCAACTGCTCTTGCAGAGGATCCGGGTTCGATCCTCAGCACCCACATGGCAGCTGAGAACCATCTTTAACTCCAGTTCCAGGGGAATCTGACACCCTCTTTTGACCTCCGAAGCATTGCATGACATGGGTGCACAAACCTACATGCAGACAGTACATTCATACACATAAAAAAAATAAATAAAATTAAAAAAAAAATTAAAAAGTAGGACATGAAAGAATGTGAATACCAGAGGGGCCCTAGCTTCATAAAGGCAGCAGTAGTCAGTCATAAATCCCTGAGTGGACAACTGGCCCCATTTTGGCAGCCTGGCTGTACTTAAGCTTTATCGGCTGGTTACTCCCTGGACAGAGGGAGAATGCTTGTGCAGCCAGCCTGTCTCCTATAGGGCCTTGAGATATCTGCCTGCCCAGTCTGGGAAAATCATCTTTAAAAAACCTTCAATTATCCAAGGGCCTTTCACGTTTCAGCTGGGCTCAGTAGAATAAAACCTCCTGCCTTTCTTCATTAGGTTGCAGATGCCTCCCTTCCATGCAGGAGCATCTGAGCTTCACTGCATGGTTTCCTTTGAATAAAAGGACACATTCCTTGTCTGTTGCAGGTCGGGCTCCTAGTCTTACTTCTTAACTTTACTAAGTTACATTCTTTTGCTCCTTTACACGGAGGAGTCTCCCTGTAGCTCCAGCTGGACCAGAACACACTATCCAGACCAAGCTGGCCTGGATCTCACAGAGATCAGCCTGCCTCCTCCTTCCAGGAGCTGGGATTAAAGACATTGCCACCATGAGCTGCAAAAATCTTTGCTTATAATACAGAATTTTATTTCCCTTGTACATAAAGAAGAAAGCAGAGGCTCAGTCAGAGAAGGATAGATAAAAGTGTGTGTGGCGGACTGAGAATAGAGAGGTTCTTCAGGATTTATCTTCAATTCTCATACAACCTCTAAAATTTTCTTAATTTCCTGTTCATTAATATCTCTTTTAAAAATATTTTTGGAGTTTTTTATGTATATGAGTGTATTCCCTGCATATATGTAAGTGGAGCCGTATGCATTGAAACTGAAGTTAAATGTGGTTTTTAGCCACCATGTGGGTGCTGGGAATTGAACCTAGGTCTTCTGTAAGAACAGCTAGTGCTCTTAACCACTGAGCCACCTCTCCAGCCAGCTCATTAATATCTCTTTAAATTTTGATACAATTTTTAAAACTCTTAATACTTTTCTTTGTAAATAGCAACTTTATAATTATTTAGATACTATTGATGGGGAGAAGAAATATCCACATGGGTTTAATGACACTTTTGTGTGTGTCTGAAATTGTCTTATGACTGATTTTGCAGGGAATAGTACTCTATAATGTTTTTTTTTAATTTTTATTTATTTTTGTATGTGTATGAATGTACTGTCTGCATGTAGGTTTGTGCACCCGTGTTGTGCAGTGCGGTGGAGGTCAGAAGAGGGTGTCGGATTCCCCTGGAACTGGAGTCAAAGACAGTTCTCAGCTGCCATGTGGGTGCTGGGGATCGAACCTGGGTCCTCTGCAAGAGCAATCAGCGCTCTTAACAGCTAGGCCATCTTTCCAGCCCTCTGTAATGGTTTTATAAATGATTTCTAAAGTTTGTGTTGAAAAAAGAATCAAAACTGGGGCTGGAGAGTTGTCTCAGCAGTTAAGAGCACTGACTTCTTTTCCAGAGGACCTGGGTTTTGAGTTTCAGTTTTCCCATAAAACTTTAAAATTCCAATTAAGGAGATGCCATAACGCGCCAGGCCAGGTGCCACAAAGGTTCTGATATGAGAGACTTCCTTGCCTTCCCACCCATAGAACAAGGAGAAATATGACAATGATGAGGTCGCTCCCCAACTGTAAATTGGAGACAACTATTGTAGAGGTAATCTCTTATAAAACCAGTAAAACTGCTTTCTTTAATTGACTACTAGACATGGGAACTGTGGAAGGGATTACTCTCAGTTCAGAACCAAATATAATACTAAAGTCCTAGGGCTATGCACTCAGGCAAAATATATTAATACAGGAGCTCTGACATCAGCAATGGATTGTTCTACCAGGTGGATGTTGGCCAGGGGATCCAAGGCCCCACAAAAGGTAAGGGCTCCTTGCCTCTAAGTTGGGATACCTACAGGAGGAGAGGCAATAAGACCCTGCTGCTGAAGACCTGACGTTAACATGGGAGGGATGTATTGAGACCACACATGCAAGTGTACAGATGGCCTCTGGAATGCCAGAGAGTGTTACCAAAGGCCACTAAACCAATAAAGCAAATACGGGTCTCCCTGAGTCAAGCAAGACTCCACCGTCAGCACCAGCTACACCTCACCTGCCTGGAAATACTGTGCAGCAGAGGCAGCCATGTGCCTGTATATCCCAAATCTAATTGGCTATTGGCTCTCCCCTTGGAGAAATAACCCATGGCTGATGCCACAAGCTTACATCCTCTACAGGTTAGGAGATGTTATAAGCCACAGTAAGACCCTGTCATATTTAACAGGGGGGAAAATTGTAATTCATGGATTAACATAACCAAACATGTGTCTATGCTAAAGTAACCTACCATAACTATTAGTGCTGCTTAAATACCTATATATCTAATTGCTTGTTCTTCATTAGTAGGATCGAAAGGTTATTCCTGGACAAACTGTCAGCCCATGAAAGGAAACAGCCAGAATTGACCAGAGTCCAAGTCAACAGCTCCAGAGAGAGTGGACTGTTTTACCTCTCATCCACCTGTGCCCCTTTTCTAAGCCTAGGGAACAACCTGCGGAAGAGGGGGCGTGGTAGAATGTAAGGGCTGCGATTGGGGTGAATGGTGAAACTACAGCAATGTAGTCTGGACACTCATTTGATGAACTTGATTGAACAAACAACCTGTCACCCCCCACTGGATGGTGGGGCTGTAGGTGTTTGGGCACAACAGCCTGCAGATAGGTTTTGCATGAAGGATGCTTGTACTCATGGATTATCACTTATAGCTAAAAATGAAAAAAAAAAAAAACTGAGAGAAAGATGCAGGACAGTTATGGCAGAATGAAGGATCTGGGAGGGGGGGGGGGGGGGGGGGAGGGAAAGGGAAATAAGCCTGAACTGAATTGGAAAAATGTATGAAATGCACAAAGCATCAATAAAAACTAATTAAAAAAAAATAAATAAAAATAAAAAATAAAATTCCAATTAAAGTAGGCTGTCCATTTACAATCTTTAATTCGATTAAAGTCTAAGACTTTTAGTTTATTGTGAATAGAAAACAATTTAGGAATATCAAGTGTTCCCCTTGAGGGAAATGTGAAGGTGTTAGCTTTAGATTTCCCCATTTTATAGATACTGTGAATCCAGTTAATGTAATAATTAATTTTTAACAATAAATTATGAAACTAATAAAACTAGCTAGTATATCAAATGGATTTTTTTTCCCTAAACATTACTTTCTTCCTCGAATCTCTATCCAATTTTCTCCTGAAAATCTATGCTAGCTAGATGCTATGTGTTTTGGATTAGATTTATGTCCTGCTTTGGGAAGCAGCTCCCTCAATGCTCACTCCTAGGTCAGTTGCTCCCACTGTGTCTTGGGCTCCTCCTGCACATTTATGGGACTGTGAGGAGGCTCCAGACACCTAGTGATCAACCCTTATGTATCTTCCCAGCTGTCTTAGTTACTTTTCTGTTGCTGTGATAAAACACGACCAAGGGAGAAGAGCTTATTTGTGCTTATGGTTCCAGAAGGATTAGAGTCCTTCATGGAAAGGCGGCATAGTGGCAGGAGCTGCCAGCACAGGAGCAGAAAGCTGAGGTTCACATCTTCAAGCAGGCACAGGAAGCAGAGAGCAACTGGAGATTGGCAAGGCTCTCTAAGAACTGTTAAGAACTCTCTAAGCCCACCCCAGTGACATGCTTCCTCCAGTGTGGCTGCACCTTCTAAGACCTCCCAAAGCAGTACTACCACCAAGTATGGACAAAATGCTGAATACTTAGAGTTTATAGTGACATTCTCATTCAAACTACCACACTCCACTCCCTGGTCCCCATAGACTCATGACCATATAAAATGCAAAATACATTTAGTCCAACCTTAAAAGTCCTCATAGTCTTTACCAGTTTCAATACTGTTCAAAAGTCCATAGTACATCTCTTCTGAGGCTCAAAGCAATCTCTTACTGTAAGCCCCTGTAAAATCAAAAGACAAGTTACATACTTCCAAAATACACATTCCCATTCCAAGGAGGAATGGAGACACAGTGAGGAAATACTTGACCAAAACAAGACTGAAAACCAACAGAGTTAACACAAAATCCAGTAGCTCCTCATCCAATATCTGGGACTTTACTTCCACGGGGCTTAGATGGCTCAGCATTCCAGCTTTGAGGCAAGTGCAGCACATGTCGCTCTCTTGGGCTGGTACTGCACTGTGTGTGCAGTTCTCCTTGGCAGATATTTCATGACTCTCACATCTTGAACATCTTCTGGGGTCTCCACTGCCAAATAGGCTGCACCTTCACAGCTTCATGCAATGACCCATCAGGTCCTCTTGGCCTATCAGGGCCTTCTTTATGCAGGGATGCCTGGCTGTATGCTGCCTTGCCTTGGCAGCTCTCTGAAACCTCAGAGGAAGAACTGATTACCCCTTCACTCTTGCATCTGGCCTGCCTCTAAAGCCAGCACCATGTGAATGACACTGCCAAGTTTGGTTGTCAGCTTGGGATGGACCCAGGCTGCTTCATCCACATCCATAGCTTTTCTAATAGAAAATCCCTCTAGCCTTTTCCTTTTCACAAGTTGGAGTCTTAGCTTGTTGGTCTTGCCCTGAAGGCATTGTCTTTATTGTTGTAATGCAAATCTCTAGGGCTTTCCTTAACCATCTTAATCTCCTTATAAAAGGGACCCTCTCCTTCAACACAAGCCTTGGCTCTGACATTAATCTCCATAATGCTCTTTTTCAATCCACCCTTCCTTCTGCTCCACTTATTCTTTTTCATTGTACACCTGTATAATATTCACCATAACTAGCCACACCACCAAGTCTACATTAGGCTGTCTTAAATTTCCTCCACCAAGGAAATTAATCCATTACCTTTCAATTTAGCCTCTGGCAAGCTCTTAGGCTGTGGACAGACTCTAGCCAGACTCTGCTAAAGTATCCCAGTTGCTTAAGTCTTTATTTTCTGCTGGAACTACATTATTTCAAATCTCTTCTACATTCTTCACATTCAATTTGGAGCCAAGAACTGGAAAGTGTACAGGGTTTTAAAATTTCTTCTTCTTCTTCTTCTTCTTCTTCTTCTTCTTCTTCTTCTTCTTCTTCTTCTTCTTCTTCTTCTTCTTCATCTTCTTCTTCTTTTTCCTCCTCCTCTTCTTCTTCTTCTTCTTCTTCTTCTTCTTCTTCTTCTTCTTCTTCTTCTTCTTCTTCTTCTTCTTCTTCGAGAAAGGGTCTACCTGTAACCCTAGCTGTCCTGGAATTCACTATGTAGCCCAGGCTGGCCTTGAACCCACAGAGATTTGCCTGCCTCTGCCTCCTGAGTGTTGGAATTAAAAACATGCACCACCACACCTTGGCTTTTTTTTTTTTTTTGTATTGTTATTGGATCATGGTTGTGCTGGATAGCTTCAGTGTCGCTGGACACACCCGGGTTGAGGGAGCCTCAACTGGGAATTTCTGCCATTGGACTGACCCGTAGCCATGTCTGTGGGGTATTTTCTTGATTGTTGAGTGATGTGGGTGGGCCTATCTAGTAGCGGGAGGTGCCTCCTGGGGGCAGGTTTTTGTGTATTTTATAAGAAAGCAGGCTGAGCATGGGTCAGGGGAGCAAGCCAATAAGCAGTGCTCTATGGCTTGTGCTTCAGCTCCTGCCTCCAGGTTCCTGCCTCAGTGATGTAAGATGAATAAATCCTTTCCTCCCCAAGTTGGTATTGGTCAGAGTGTTTTGTTACAGCAGTGGAGAAACAAACTAGAACAATGGTAGTGGTCTCCTAACCTTACATCTTCTACCGCCCTCACAAACCCTTAACCAGTCAATTAACCACAGCACCAAGGATGCTGCTGTTTTTTGCTCAGTTCTATAATGTATTAAAGTCCCTGTGAATCTGCATACAAGCCATCCTTCTCTCATTCTGCAGGCATCCCTGATCCTTTAGGCATCCCTGCCTAGATTTATAAACTCAGTTGTACAAATGAAAGAACAAACTGACACATTCTGTGCTTACTTTTATCTAGTCTGATCGAGCAATGTTCAAATACCATGTATTGACTGAGGCACATAAGAATGTCTCCCAGCCGGGCATGGTGGCACACACCTTTAATCCTAGCACTTGGGAGGCAGAAGCAGGTGGATCTTTGTGAGTTCAAAGCCGGCCTGGTCTACAGAGTGACTTCCAGGACAGCTGGGGCTACGGGNAAAAAAAAAAAAAAAAAAAGAATGTCTCCCAAGGAGCTATGCGTTTCTTTTTTTAAATTTTTATTTACTTTTTATATGTATGAATGTACTGTCTGCATGTAGGTTTGTGCAGCAGTGTGGATGCTGGGGATCAAACCCAGGTCCTCTGTAAGAGCAGTTGGTGCTCGTAACCGCTAGGCCATCTCTCCAGCCCAAGGAGCTATGCATTTCTAACTTGAGAAAATGTTCACCTGCTTGGGTTTGGCACAATGTTGCAGGAGACTTGCCATGTGAGTATGGCATAAAATAGGATGACAGAGTTGGACAAAACAAATTTGTCTCAAGACTAGCCATCATTTATGATGTTCAGTTTTCATCAGTAAATATCAATAAGCTCTTTATTTTCATCAACTGGCAATGAGAAAAACTAGCCAAAATATCCATGTTCTCACTATCAGAAAACTTCTTTAAAAGAATTCACAATAGAGCTACTGCAGCATTGGTGGCTAGCTGAGGTGGAGGCAGGCTGTGGCAGTGACTGCGACTGTGGTGGCAGCGGCGCCATGGTGGGGCTCGCAGGTTTGGATCATCTTTTGTCCCTTTCAGGGAACTGATGTGTTGGGGACGGCTTCCCTACCCTGCCTGACATGGTCCAACCAGCCAGTCAGCCTTCTGGACTGCAACACCAAAGCCGAGACCAAAAAAATGCCAGCTTATGTGCTCGTGCAAAGCATTAGATCTTGCTTGTTTGTTTTAAATCAGAGATTCATTAATGTCAAGCATTCCTGTTAAAAGATTGTTTCTGGAACTTTGGTTGGTTTCCAGGGACCAGATCAATTCTGTTTCTGAAATTTTTTATCTTAGAGTTGTTGCCAAAAACTATTTAACTTCTTATCTGTATCATGTTGTTTCAAAGAGGAATCTGGGTTAGGCTGTCCTCTTTTCTGTTGTCTCCTTTGAAGCACATGTATTCCATTACAAGCCTGTCACAGTGTGATCTACCTATAGCCATGTGTTGCCTTCTTCCCTGACTTCCAGGTCTGCTCTGGAAATGCTCAGGAATCCTGATCCTGCTAGGGTATGAGCTGGGGGGTGGGGGTTGGGGGTTGGGGGGGCATACCAACACAGGGGATCATTTCCAGAGAAGATGGTGACAAACCTGACTCCAGGGCATATAAAAAGTCAGTGGCCACCAGAAAAAAAGACTGCTGACAGACTAGTATTGTGTCTCTGTGTGTGGGTCCACATTGTTAAATCTCCTGGGGGAAATTAACTACAAGTTCAGGATCTCCCTCCCCAGGTGTTGGCTCCTGAGGAGATCCAAGTTTTAAAATTGATTATCTAGTAAGTGGCTAACAGCAAGACTGTTCTCCTCAAAGCCCATGTGAAGCTAAACTATGGTTGGGTCCACAGTCGAAGCTCAAAAAACTTGTTCCTTGTCCTGCTGCCAGGCATCTCTTCCTTCAGCCACAGTTCAGATAATCTAGATAAAGATAACTCAACCTCAAAAAACTGTGGTTCTTTGTGCCCCACCCCAACGCATTGTCCTTGTGGGGGTGGAGGTGGCAAACTTTTTAGGAAAAGGAGACATTTAGCTGTACATTAAAGCCTTTACAATAAAAGAGGATAAAAAAGAAAAAAAAAAGAATTCACAATAACATTAATATATGATATACAAAAGTATATACATACATAAGTAGTATGTGTCTACATTGTATGCGTATTGTATGTTTTTCTATCTCTCTACATATATAAATAATAACATGAAGCATTATTTTTATAGAATTTATGTATGGCAAAGACCCTTTTATGAAACTAAAGCATTCACTAGCATTTATTTATTGATGAAAAGGGAACATTATAAATGGATTGGTTGCATTTCCGTTATAGGCAAATTGAGAGCCAGAAATGAACTCTTCCGTCTGATCCTTGCTCCTTAGACATCCACTCAACCTTTCTTCAGTGTCTTCTTATGAAGCAAATGCCAGAAGTTTTACTGTTTTATTTTAAAATAAACTTCACGGCAATCATGCAGTTCAGCCACATTTACATTTCAGGAAGAAAAACCAAAGAAGACAGGCCTTTAATGATTGTTTCAAGGTAGAACTCATGGAATTTCCCCCCATAGAATGGATGGGAAGAAATCTCCTGCAGGGGTCACCAGTGCAACTTTCAGTTTGGAACTTCATTTTGCAAATAATTGATAGTAGACAGCATTATCTGAAAGATTCATAGAACATACAATCCTGGAAATTCAAGTGGCAAAAAGATATCATAATAAAGAACAGAGTATGACCTAATCAAAACAAAACCACCAGATGATACTGTACCTGGGGTAGGACTAGAATCATTCGGCCTCTCCTCAGTGCATTCCCATCTTTACCCCAGGAAATTAATAACGTCTTGCTTTTAATTACTTCTCTACTTTATTTTTATTCATGTTTATGTGTGTACATTTGAGCCGGGTCCCTGGAGACCAAAATAGGACACCAGATCCCCTGGATCTGGAGTTATAGGTGGTTACGGGTCACCTGATAATAGGTGCTAGACAACGAACGCTGGTCCTCTGCAAGAGCAGTGCCTGCTTTAACTGCTGAGCCATCTCTGCAGCCCTTACTTCTCTAAAACTGTTTTCATGCACATATGTGTATCTCAAAATACAATTTTGTTTTGACTTGAAAAACTGAGTAATAACCACAAGTCTAGATTTGTAAGGAAGGAGAGTTGGCCAGAATCATATGACCGCATATGGAGAAAATGACCTGCAGAGAGCTCAAGGAACCGAGCTGATGCCCAGGATCTCTGAGCACTGTAAGAGATCACTTGCACAGGAAGCCACCAGACAGGGGCCCAAGTACATATTTGATGGCACTGAGCAGGAGCCACTGCAGAATGGGCCACAATAGGATGTGGTGCAGAACCTCGGTCCCAAGAGGCTTGCCTTGCCTGTGCACCCCTAAAGCTCCCTGCAGCTCCTCTACTACTGTCACCTGATGAAAGGGGTGTTTGCAGATATCTGCACAGTCAGGTATGCATAGGAGGTTAGGTGGGCAGCCTGGGACTCCAGTAGATTCATCTGATCAGGCTGGGGGCTGCCACAGATGGCAAGGCTCTCACCTGGGAACTTCCTCTCTGTCCTTGGGAGTGGTTCCCCCTCTCCTGCATTGGATCTCCTGCTTCCTCCATTCACTACTCCCTTCTCCCCCCACCCACACACTCCCCTCTCCCCCCACCCACACACTCCCCTCTCCCCACACCCACTACTACACTCTCCCCCCACGCACTATTACCCTCTCCCCCATCCACTGCTCCCCTCTCCCCCATCCACTGCTCACCTCTCCCCCATCCACTGCTGCCCTCTCCCCCATCCACTACTCCCCTCTCCCCCATCCACTGCTCCCCTCTCCCCCATCCACTACTCCCNAACATTTTTATTATTTATTTATTTATTATATTTTATTTATTTATTTAATTTTTATGTGTATGCGTGGTATTGTCTGCAATGTAGGTTAGTGCACCCTGTGTCATGCAATACTCAGAGGTCAGAAGAGGGTGTCGGATTCTCCAGGAACTGGAGTTGAAGAGCAGTTTTTTAATCCACCTTGTGGGTGCTGGAAAATCGAACCTGGGTCCTCTAAAAGAGCGTCGGCGCTCCAACTGCTGCACCCATCTCTCCAGCTCAGTGGTTTTTAAATTTTGCATTTTGCCTTATTATCAGAGATGTCTGAACAGTTCTTTAAGATGGTTTTTCAGTTTTCTAGGCATTCTATTCACTCCTGTGAAAGTCTCTTTCAGATCTTGTTTCCTCTTTTGAGTGATTCATTGTTTTCTTTCTTCGTTGTTTTTTGAGTTATCTTGTATATCTTGGAAAGATCTAATGCTTTGTCAGATGTATCCACTGTGAAGGTCTCCTCCCACTCTTGGGTTTTCTCTTCACTTTTCTTATTTTTCTTCTTGATGTACAGAGACTTTGAGTTTGAATGAGGATCCATTTGTCAACTGTGTCTTATTCCTTGCCGCACTGGCTGTCTGATATAGGAAGTATTTTCCTTGCCTATGTCTCCTCTTTTTTTTTTTTTTTTTTTTTTTTTTTTTTTGGTCTTTTTCGAGTCAGGGTATCTGTAGCCCCAGCTATCCTGGAACAACACTTTGTAAGCCAGGCCTGGCACTTGAAGTCTCACAAGGATCCACATGCCTCTGGCTCCCAAGTGCTAGGATTAAAGGCATGTGCCACCACGCCAGCTCTAATGACTTGTCTTGTAGGCTGCTTGCCAACTTTTTCTTCTATCACCTTCAGAGTTTTTGGGTCTCAAATTGAGGTCTTTGATCAACTCGGAGTTGATTTTTGTACAGGTGAGAAATAAGGATTTTAACTTTAATTCTTCGAACAAACGATGATTCAGTTTGGCCAACACCACTTGCTGAAGATACTGTCTTACTTCCATTGGTGTCTTCTTGGGCCCCCTTGTACTAAATATGAGTGACTGAAATTGTATGTGGCTCAACGTTTTGGTTTTCACTTTTGTTCCATTGGTCAATCAGGTCCGTTTTTGTGGCAGTACCAGGCTTGTTTTTTATGACATAGCCCTGTAGTATATAGTTTGAAGTCTGATAAAGAAATCCCCCCTGTATTTCACTAAGGGTTGCTTTGGCTATTCGAGGTCCTTCTGTTTTTTTCCATAACTCAGAATTAGGCATCCAATTTTTTCCGAGCTTCCATGGGCACTGCTGCCACTGGTACATCTTCAACATTACATGCATGCAAACATAAAAAAAATCTAAAAAAGAGAGAGAACTTACTGTTCTTCAGTAGGACCTAAGCTGTGATTCTCACACCTACCATATTGCGCAGCTCACAACCACTTTAATTTCAGGGAATTCAACACCTCTGGCTTCAAGGGCAACAGCAGCTGAGAGTAATAGGGAAGATATGGTAACTGTCGAGCAAGATTCAAAAGCACTGGGAACAACAGGGCATGCTAAGAAAACAAGTTGGAAATGCTATTTATAAAAGGATAAACAGAAATGTTCACAAAAAAAAAATAAGAGTGGGCTAGAGATGTAGCTTAGTTGAATAGAGTGCTTGCTCAGTATTCTCTGGTACCCTCATTTCCATTTTCCCCATCCCACATAAACCTGGGTTGATAATGCAGCACCAGTACCAGCACGAGGAAGTGGTAAAAGCAGCGCGAGAAGTATGCGTTCAAGGTCATCCTCAGTTACAAGGAGTCCATGCTTAAAATAAAATAGAATGAAATAGACAATCCGAAAGGTACAATCGACTAAAACAATGTCCCAGAAAACGTGGATGGGGCACCAGGCTTTCCTTTTTATATGTTATTTTTATTTTTTTACTTTTTTTTTAGTTTATTGAATTCTGTTGTTGTTAGTTGTGCTGTGCTACCTATGTGTGCAATTGCCGCAGAGGGTCTAGAAGAGGTGTCTCCATTCCCATGGACTGCAGTCTCTGGAATTGGAGTTACAGACGGTTCTTAGCCACCAATGTGGGTGCTGCCGGGATCGAACCGGTCCTCTGCTAAGAGCAGTCGTGCTCCTTAACAGCTAGGCACACTCTCCATGCCCCAGAGGCACAAGAACTTATCTAAAGGAGAAACTTGTAAAGGTAGGAATATAAGGGAAGCTTTATCACCATTTCTTTTCTTTTTTAATTTAAAAATTTTTTTTTAATTTATTTATTCTTGGTAATGGTGTATGAATGTACTGTCTGCATGTAGGTTGCTGCACCTGTGGTGAGCAATGCTGGCGGAGGGTTGAAGAGGGTGTCGGATCCCCTGGAACTGGAGATTAAAGATATTAGCTCTAGGTTACACATGTGGATGCTGGGGTATGAACCCGGGTCCTCTGCAAGAGCAGTCGGTGCTCTTTAACTGCTAGATCATCCTCTCTCCAGCCCGCTATTTACCCATTTCTAATCATCGCGGTTACACCAAAAAGAAATACAGTGAATTAGTGCTGGCTGTGGTGGTGACAGGTAAGATTGGTCAAGTTCAATGGCCGCCTGGGACTACATAGTGAGACCCTTTCTCAGAAGAGGAAAAGAAAACCCAGGCATGGCGGCACATACCTTTAACTACAGATCGCTAGAGGCAGAGGCAGGCAGCACATACCTTTAACTACAGATCGCTAGAGGCAGAGGCAGGCAGATCTCTGAATTTGAGAGCCAGCCTGGTCTATATTAAGTGAGTTCTGAGGTCAGTCAGGGCTACATAGTGAGACTCTGTTTCAAATGAAGGAAGGAAAGGACAGAAATATAAGAATTGGAAAGAGGCGCTGAAGAGAAGGCCTAGCAGTTAAGAGTGCCAACTGCTCTTGCAGAGGACCCAGGTTCGATCCCGGCACCACATGGGGCGAGATGCCATCTTTAACTCGAGTTCCAGGGAATACTAGACACCCTCTTCTGACCTTGCAGCATTGCAGAACACAGGTGCACACAACCTACAGGCAGACAATACATTCCATACATATAAAACATAAAATTAAAAAAAAGAATTGAAAGAAAGAAACAAAAATCTCAGCACTGAGAAGTCAACATGAAATGTAAGAGTGCCTACAATTGATCAGAAGTGATGGGAAGTTTGGTAAGATAGCTCAGCAGGTAGAGGTGTTCCTGCTGCACGCCTGGTGACCTGAGTTTGACCCCCTGGAACCTACATAAAGGTGAACGAGAGAACTGACTTCAAAGTTGTCCTCTGACCCCCACACATGCACTGTGACATGTATGTCTATCATACACACAATAATAAATTAAAATTTTAATGTTCTATTTATTTTTATTTTACATGTATGATTGTATTCCCTGCATGTATATAAGTGTGCCTGTGTTGTGCAGTGCCTGAGGAGGTCAGAAAGGGCACTGGAGTCTCTGTAATTCGAGTCATGAACCATTGTTAGCCCCATGGAGGTGCTGGGAATTGAATCTGGGTCCTCTGCAAGAGCAGCCAGTGCTCCTAACTACTGAAGTCATCTCTCCAGCCCCTAAATAAAAAATGTTTAAAGATCATATAATAGCCAAATTTCTTTCTGTTTCATAATAACAAACAATTAATATAAATTTTAAGCCAGGTTCTAGTGGCACCACACCTTTTAAATCCCAGCATTTGAGAACAGAGGCAGGTGGATCTCTGGAGTTCAAGGCTAACCTGGTCTACATAGTGAATTCCAAGCCAGCCAGGGCCTACACAGCAAGACCCTGGTCTTAAAAATAAAGTAGAGGTTGCGGAATGTCACAACACTTTTAATCCTAGCACTCAGGTGGCCAGAAGCAAGTAGATCTCTGTGAGTTTGAGGCCAGCCTGGTCTACATAGTGAATCCCAGGTCCTCCAGGGTTACACGTGAGACTCTGTATCAACAAACAAACAAACAAACACCAAGAGCTAAAGAGATGGCTCAGCAGTTAAGAGCACTGCATGCTCTTGTAGAAGACCCGTGTTCAACTCCCACCACACAAATGGTGGCTAACCACCACCTATAACTACAGTCCCATGGGATCCAGTGCCCACTTCTGTCCTCCATGGCCACTGCATGACACAGGTGCAGTTACACACAGGCATAACACTCATACACATATATTAAAAATAAATTTAGGGGCTGGAGAGATGGCCTAGTGGTTAAGAGCACCGACCGCTCTAACAGAGGACCCGGGTTCGATCCCCAGCAACCCACATGGCGGCCGAGAACATTCTGAAACTCCAATTCCAGAGAACTCCAGTTCCAGGGGAATCCGACACCTCTCTTCTGACCTCCGCGGCATTGCACGACACGGGTGCATCACACATCATGCATGCAGACAAAAAAAAAAAAAAAAAAAAATTCATACACATACAGAAATAAATAAAATTAATTTAAAAAAGTAAAAAATAAAACAAAAATAAATTAAAAAAGAAAAGACAACAAAACACAGATGTCAGTTCTTTGTCAAACAAACACATTCAAAATAATTACATTCTGAATTAGTTTTGTATAGACACATGTGATTTATGTGTATCTATGTTAGGCTACATACTACTTTTAAGTATGTTAAATGTAAAACAGATTGTCTGAGGTTAAGTGTGGAAGACTTTGGTGTCCAGAGGGAGAGTTCGGAACTGATCCAACCGTGCCCATGTTTCTTGTTCTGTGGTCCATGTTTGGATTTCAAGGATTATGAAAAAATATTCTTTTTTTTTTTTTGGTCTTTTTTGAGACAGTTGGTCTCCTAGCCCCAGCTTGTCCTGGAACTCACTCTGTAGACCCAGGCTGGCCTTGAACTCTCAAAGAATCGCCTGCCTCTGCCTCCCAAGCGCTAGGGATTAAAGGCTTGTGCCCATGCCCGCTTGAGGGTTTTTAGTTACTAAGATTATCTCATGTGAACTCTACTGCAACTATGAATTAGCGGCCACGTTTTAAACTCCCGTCATTCCTATCTCCAAGAGTTGCTGGATTGGAAGCATTGCCATCAACACAGAGCTTCATTGGCCAACGTTCAGGGGCTGAAACCCAGAAATTTGGGTCAGCTAGGCAAGCAACGTCTATCAACTGAACTTCTCCTGGGCCCTGATTTAAAGTCTTTAAGAGCTAGCAAGATGGCTCAGCAGGTAAAAGGCCGCCTCCCAAAACCTGACAACCTGAATTTTGATCTCTTGAGACCCACAGATGTTAGAGGTGAGACTAACTCCCACAGCTTGTCCTCTGACCTCCATAGTCACCGCATGGCGTTCTATTAATACAGAATACACATAAATGTAAATATTTAAAATGAAACATCTTGGGGCTGGACAGTGGCTAGAGGTTAGGAGCGCCGGACCCTCTTTGCAGAGGACCAGGTTCGATCCACCTAGCACCCACATGGGTGGCTGAGAACCCTTTCAACTCCAAGTCCTCGGGAAATCCGACGCTCTCATCTTGACCTCCATGGCATTGCACTGCACGGAGTGCACAATCCTACATGCACACAGAAACATTTCATACAGCATTAATAAAAATAAATAAAACATTAAAAAAATGTTGTTATCTTTTTAAAATAGAAACACCTTAAACTTTAGTTTGTAAACAATACATTATTTTTATTTTATGTGTATGAGTTTTATGTGTATGTATTTCCTGCATGTTTGTAAGTACACCATGTTGCTGCAATGCCCTGGGTAGTCAGAAGAGGGACATCAGATCCCCTGGAAACTGGAGTTACAGATGAGTTGTTAACGCACCATGTGAGTGCTGGGATCAAGAGCCCAACGACCATCCATAACTCCAGTTCCAGGGCATCCAATTCTGCTGGCTTCCATGGGCACTGCATGCACTGGTACACTTACATACATGCATGCAAACATAAAAAGAAAATCTTAAAAAGAGAGAGAACTTACTGTTCTTCCAGAGGACCTAAGCTTGATTCTCAGCACCCATACTGGGCAGCTCACAACCACCTGTAATTTCAGGGAATTCAACACCTCTGGCTTCAAGGGCAGCAGGCTGGGAGTAATAGGGAAGATATGGTAACTGTCGAGCAGAGATTCAAAAGCACTGGGAACAACAGGGCATGCTAAGAAACAAAGTTGGAAATGCTATTTATAAAGGATAAAAAACAGAAATGTCACAAAAAAAATAATAAAGTGGGCTAGAGATGTAGCTTAGTTGATAGAGTGCTTGCTCAGTATTCCTGGTACCCCGTCTTCCATCCCCATCCCACATAAACCTGGTGTGATAATGCACACCAGTACCAGCACGAGGAAGGGTAAAAGCAGGAAGAATATGGAGTTTCAAGTCATCCTCAGTTACAGAGTCCATGGTCTTTAAAATAAAATAGAATAGAAAAAAATCACAAGGTCAATCATGACTAATAAACAAATGTCCAGAAAACGTGGGATGAGGCACCAGAGCTTTTCTTTTTTTTATATTTTATTTTTTATTAAAAAAAAAATTTTTTTTAAGTGTATGAATGTATGTCTGCATGTAGGTCTGTGCACCCTGTTTGTGCAATGCCGCGGAGGTCAGAAAGAGGGTTCGGATTCCCCGGAACTGGAGTTCTTCCTGGAATGTGAGTTACAGACGGTTCTTAGCCACATGTGGTGCTGGGGATCGAACCCGGGTCCTCTGCAAGAGCAGTCGGTGCTCTTAACTGCTAGACCATCTCTCCAGCCCGCTTATCACCATTTCTATTCGTAGCGGTTACACAAGAAAAAGAAATACAAGAATTACTGCCTGGCTGTGGTGGTGGTACAGGTAAGATTGCTACAAGTTCAAGGCCAGCCTGGGCTACATAGTGAGACCCTCTTCTCAGAAGAGGAAAAGAAAACCCAGGCATGGCGGCACATACCTTTAACTACAGATCGCTAGAGGCAGAGGCAGGCAGCACATACCTTTAATTACAGATCGCTAGAGGCAGAGGCAGGCAGATCTCTGAATTTGAGGCCAGCCTGGTCTTTGTAGCATTTGAGGACAGTCAGGGCTACATAGTGAGACTCTGTTTCAAATGTAGGAAGGAAAGGACAGAAATATAAGAATTGGAAAGAGGCGCTGAAGAGAAGGCCTAGCAGTTAAGAGTGCCAACTGCTCTTGCAGAGGACTCAGGTTCGATCCCCGGCACCCACATGGCGGCGGAGAGCCATCTTTAACTCGAGTTCCAGGGGAATCTTGACACCTCTTCTGACCTCTGCAGCATTGCACGCACACAGGTGCACAAACTACAGGCAGACAATACATTCATTACATATAAACAATAAATTAAAAGAATTGGAAAGAAAAGAAACAAAAATCTCAGCACTGAGAGTCAACATGAATGTAAGAGTGCCTACAATGATCAGAAGTGTAGAGTTTGTTAAATAGCTCAGCAGGTAGAGGTGCTTCCTGTGCACGCCTGGTGACCTGAGTTTGTCCCCTGGAACCTACATAAAGGTGGAACGAGAGAACTGACTCTCAAAGTTGTCCTCTGACCTCCACACATGCACTGTGACATGTATGTCTATCATACACACAATAATAAATTAAAATTTTAATGTTCTATTTATTTTTATTTTACATGTATGATTGTATTCCCTGCATGTATATAAGTGTGCCTGTGTTGTGCAGTGCCTGAGGAGGTCAGAAAGGGCACTGGAGTCTCTGGAATTCGAGTCATGAACCATGGTTAGCCCCATGGAGGTGCTGGGAATTGAATCTGGGTCCTCTGCAAGAAGCCAGCCAAGTGACTCAAACACTGAGTCATCTCTCCCAGCCCCATAAATAAAAATGTTTTAAAGATCATAATATAAGCCAAATTTCTTTCTGTTCATAAGTAACAAAAAATTAAAAATATAATTAAGCCAGGTATAAGTGGCCACACACCTTAATCCCAGCATTGGAGAGACAGAGGCAGGTGGATCTCTGGGAGTTCAAGGCTAACCTGGTCACATAGTGAATTCCAAGCCAGCCCAGGGCTACACAGCAAGACCTGGTCTTAAAAATAAAGTAGAGGTTTGGAATGGTCACACACACTTTTAATCCTAGCACTCAGGTGGCAGAAGCAAGTAGATCTCTGTGAGTTTGAGGCCAGCCTGGTCTACATAGTGAATCCCAGGTCCTCCAGGGTTACACAAAGAGATTCTGCTTCAAACCAACAAACAAACACCAAGAGCTAAGAGATGGCTCAGCAGTTAAGAGCACTGCATGCTCTTGTAGAAGACCTGTGTTCAACTCCCACCACACAAATGGTGGCTAACCACCACCTATAACTACAGTCCCATGGGATCCAGTGCCCACTTCTGTCCTCCATGGCCACTGCATGACACAGGTGCAGTTACACACAGGCATAACACTCATACACATATATTAAAAATAAATTTAGGGACTGGAGAGATGGCCTAGTGGTTAAGAGCACTGACCGCTCTTACAGAGGACCCGGGTTCGATCCCCAGCACCCACATGGCGGCCGAGAACCTTCTGAAACTCCAATTCCAAGAGAACTCCAGTTCCAGGGGAATCTGACACCCTCTTCTGACCTCCGCGGCATTGCACGACACGGGTGCACAGACTTGCATGCAGACAGTACATTCATACAGAAATTAATAAAATTAATTAAAAAAAATAAAAAATAAAAATATATAAAAAATACAGACAACAAAACACAGATGTCAGTTCTTTGTCAAACAAACACATTCAAAATAATAACATTCTGAATTAGTTTTGTATAGACACATGTGATTTATGTGTATCTATGTTAGGCTACATACTACTTTTAAGTATGTTAAATGTAAAACAGATTGTCTGAGGTTAAGTGTGGAAGACTTTGGTGTCCAGAGGGAGAGTTCGGAACTGATCCAACCGTGCCCATGTTTCTTGTTCTGTGGTTCATGTTTGGATTTCAAGGATTATTAAAAAATATTCTTTTTTTTTTTTTGGTCTTTTTTGAGACAGGGTCTCCCTGTAGCCCCAGCTGTCCTGGAACTCACTATGTAGACCAGGCTGTCCTTCAACTCACAGAGATCCACCTGCCTCTGCCTCCCAAGTTCTAGGATTAAAGGCATGCACCACCATTCCCGGCTAAAAAAATTCTTGTATTAGTTTAATGATATAAGCAAATTCTAGATTTCCCAGGCCTAAAAGCCTGCCAGTCTATTTCAGAACAGACACCTGTGTTTGTGTTTACAGTCACCTTGGTGGTGAACTGTAGGACTTTGTCATGGTCTCATAGCAGTGGAACAAAGCAGACTGATTATATAAGTACCTGGCTAGGCCAAGGGTAGGTCACATGGTATCACAAACCAGAAAGTGCTTGTTGCAACCAGAGTGAAACAGTTGAATGGACATGGACAATGTCCTTGTCATTGAGAGTATGTTAGATGGCATAGGTGTTGTAAACCCAACAGAACCTGCCCAGTTGTTGTTGGTACTTAATATTTGAGTTGCAGATAGAGGTCCAGTTTTATAACAATAAGCACTGTGGTTGATTTGAATGTCATTGGCTTATGGTCTTGTGTTTGGTTTAACTTGCAAATTTAGTGTGATTTTTTTTTCCTCAGTATAGAATAGTCATGAGGAAACAATGTACTTTTGGATTTCTTTATATTATTATTATTATTAGTCTTTTTGAGACAGGGTCTCCTTGTAGCCCTTTAATCCTAGCACTCGGGAGGCAGAGGCAGGCAGATCTCTGGGAGTTCAAGGCCAACCTGGTCTATATAGTAAGTTCTAGGACAGCTGGGGTTACAGGGAAACCCTGTCTCAAAAAACAAAGATCACCCCCCCAAAAAAAAAACCCCCAAACAAAACAAAAACCCTTCATCTGAGTGTTTCCCTGTATGTATGTAAGTACAACACATGTAGCAGCAATCCGGGCCAGAAGAGGGTGGTGGACCCCCTTGAACTGGGTTCACATGGTTGTTAGCCACCATGTGAGCGCTGAAAACTGAATCTGGATCTTCAGTAAGAGCAAGTGCTTCCTGAGACTAGTATTTGTTTGGCTTTGTTAAAATGTGGGTGCTGGAGATCCAGCTCAGTTTCTCATGCTGTGCAGCAAGTACTTTTTACCAATTGAGCCATCTCCCTGTTTGCCTACTTTTAGATTTTTGTACACACTGACATTTTGTGACTTAGCCATACTATGGGCTGCTTTAAGAATTGTTTTCCTGAACTGGGCATGGTGGTGCATGCCTTTAATCCTAGCACTTGGGAGGCAGAGGCAGGTGGATCTTTGTGAGTTCAAGGCCAGCCTAGTCTACAATGTGATTTCCAGGACAGCTGGGGCTACAGGGAGACCCTGTCTTGAAAGCAAAAAAAAAAAAAAAAGAATTGTTTTCCTGGGGCTGGAAAAGCCAGTTCAGAGCAAGAGGACCTGGGCTTGTTCCCAGCACCAACATGGCAGCTCACAATCTTCTGTAACTCCAGTTCCAGGGCACCTGACACCCTCTTCTGGCCTCTTCAGGCATTGCACAACATAGATGCACTTTCACACAAGCAGACAAAACACTTATAATTTTTATTTTTTTTTTGTCTTTTTGGGACAGGGTCTCCCTGTAGCCCCAGCTGTCCTGGAACTCACTCTGTAGGCCAGGCTTGCCTTGAACTCACAAAGATCCACCTGCCTTTTTTTTTAAATTTTTATTTATTTCTGTACGTGTATGAATGTACTGTCTGCATGTAGGTTTGTGCACCCGTGTTGTGCAATGCCACGGAGGTCAGAAGAGGGCGTCGGATTCCCCTGGAACTGGAGTTCTCCTGGAATTGGAGTTCTGGATGGTTTTCAGCTGCCATGTGGGTGCTGGGGATTGAACCCAGGTCCTCTAAGAGCAGTCGGCGCTTTTAACCACTAGGCCATCTCTCAAGCCCTCTTGCAGGTTTTATGTATATCTTTGCAACTCAGTAACAGCTGAAGCATAGAATTCTCAGTTAGCCATAACTTTCCTTCCTTATTTTGATATGTTGAGCCATTATCTTCTTTCTTCCAGGATTTCTGAAGTATTTGAACCTCTCCCCACCTCCATTCTTTCTACATAAACTTTTCCTTCAGTCCATTGGCAGGTTTTAGAATTTTCTAGTTGGTCCTGATGTGCTGATATTTCTTAAAAACCTTTCCTGTTTTTTCTTCACCCCTTTTGACCGACACTTGGAACCATTCATCTGTAGAACACTTTTTGAGTTATTTTATTCATGATTTCTTCTCCTGTGCATTCTCTTCTCCTTCTCCTACTGTTTAAATGTTGAACTTCCAGGTCTGATGTTTTCATTCTCCCCCCCTCTTTCTCTGTCTGTTTCTCTCTTAAAATCTTCCATTCTTTTTGTATTCTCTTTCTCAATGAACGTATCAATATTCTTCTTCAACTTTCTAAATCACACTTTTGCTTTGTGCTTTTACTTCTTAGGGTCTTTAAAATTGTTCTTTCTTGTTTGTTTTATATTTCTTGTTATAATATTCTGTTTTTATCCCACAGTATAATATTTTTTTACATTTCTGATATTAATATTCTTGAATGATGGTTTTCTGTCCTTGCATAATTCTCTTCTCCAGCTGCTTCCTTAATGGTTTAGTTTATTGGAGATATTATCTATACAGCACTGACTGATTGATTCAGAGTTTATTATAGGTAGTTCAGGTTAACCGTTCACTGTTTTTTCCATTGAGAAACTATAGAAATGATCTTTGAATCTCAAGTCTAAAAGTTAAATATTGCTTCTACCATTTTAGGATCTACAGAAAAAGAGGAGTTGGCATTTAATATTCAACTTTTAATATATATGTGATCCTGTTGTCTCAATGGGACACAACTCTGGAAGGTATCAACTATGTGTGTGTGTGTGTTTGAGTGTGTGTGTGTGTGACCATGTGTATATGAATGAGTGTGTGCATGTGTGTATGTGTGTATGTGTGTGTGTAAATGTGAGTGTGTGACTAGGAGTATGTGTGTGTATGAGTTTGTGAGTGCTGAACACAGTGCTTAGACTCTCACTCAGAGCCCTGTGTGTGCCAGTCACATTCTCTAATGTTGGGCTGCAACCTTCTGTTGGGTGGTATAAGGGAGTCACTCGAAGGGCACTCAAAGGTGACCTGGGGTCCTGCAGTCCATCTTCCAGCCTTCGCACACTCTTCCACACTTTATTTCCCTCTCCTGTAGCTCTGGTTGCACAGGCAGCTGGTGCCACCCGTTTGTTTCTTTGAAGGATCTCAGCTCTGTACCTTGTGGATTTAGGTTTCCGGGCTCTAAGCCACCTATCATTTGTTCATCTGCTACTGCTGTCTCCTGCTGGGTTCCTCCACCTTCTACTGTGTGGCTTACTTTCTGCATGTATATGGCTCTAAGGAAGCAGAGTTATACACACGTATTTAATTTTCTAGCTTTACATGGAAAGTAGCTTGCAGCTTTTCTTTATGTTCTATACAGAACCATAAAATAGAGAAGTTTCAACAATTCATGTATAATAATGACCTTATTTTATGGATTATTAGCCTTTTGAGACATAAATAGCTTGTGGTTAGTTTGTGGTAGAGTCACAATGAAAGAAGAAATCAAACACAGTTCTCTAAAATCTCACCAATGTCCAAATATGCTAAAATTAGGAATTTGTATACATTTCTCACACACAGTTATTAAGTCAATTTGAGTTATAGAGATCAAAATTTTGGTCTGTAGGATCATATAAATACTTTCTAGACCAAGTAACTATGCAAAACAAATAGAGAAAACCTTCCAGAGTTAAGCAAATACTGAACACAAACCAAAGAAGAGCAATTAGTTGAAATTATGAAATCATAAGTGAAAGACTGAATCTGAACCAATGAGTGAAGAAATAATGAGTAGGAAATAATGAGAGCTGTCATTTGAGAAAGTTGGTGGGAACATGGTGCGTGCACAGCTCCATTCTTCTGTGTGGGTCTGTCCAGGGTCAGGACTTCTTTCCCAACTTCCAGAGCCTGTGTCTTTGTTACCTGCCCTTTACTCTTGCAGGGCTGGGTTTCCTTTCCTGGTATCCACTCTCTTCACTCTCCTGCCCTTAATTTCATGCAAAGCACAAAGCAAAACACCTTAAATGTCCCACGATAGCCTTTCTGCAAGCTGGAATAATTATACTTTAAAAATCCTAGTAGCGACTTTGTTACAACCCTCAGTGGGATTCCTGGGACAGGAACAGGATTCTAGTTTGACATGACATGTGTTAAGTGAATTGGCTCACTGACTTCACACCTTCAAATCTTTTGATTTGTAAAGATCCTTTCAGCAGGATCTTTCCAACTCTCGTGCTTTAGAACCATGTTATCAAATTATTTTAGACAAGGAGTTCCTTGTATGGAGCTCATAACCAAAGGGATGAAATTTCTAAATTAGAGTTTCCCATTCTATTGTTGAGAATGGAGTGTTTGGGTTTGGGGCTATGGGAAGGTATCTATTAAACCAGAATAAATGAAGTGAACATCGACCTTCTGCAAATGAAGACTCTGAAAATGGAGGGACAAGGAAGAAAGTTTTGTAATTATGTGTCTATAAAATTCATGAGTGGATAAAGAAGATATTCTACAGTGTGTGTGTGTGTGTGTGTGTGTGTGTGTGTGTGTGTGTGAGAGAGAGAGAGAGAGAGAGAGAGAGAGAGAGAGAGAGAGAGAGAGACAAAGAGAGAGAGAAAGTATTGCTCGAAGGAAACACCACCATTTCTGGAAACATGGAGGAATCTTGAAGATTTAAGTGAAATAACCCAGAGAAAGGTGCTGTGTGATCTTGCTTATACTTGTAAAACCCAAACCCCTGAGACAAAGCATCTCTGAAATGAGTCTATGTGTTACTCTTTATTCTTTGGCAGTTTCATATTTGTAGATACTGAACCTTGGTTACTTTCACTGCCCTTTGCCATTGCTCACCGCCCTCTCTCACCTTTCTTCTCAACAAGCCCACTCTCACTTCGACTTCTTTCTTTTCCTTTTCTGTTTACTTACTGAGTTTAATTAGGGTTGCGTGGATGAGCAGGAGTGGCCACAGGCAACTCGTCAGTAGCTACAGCAGTGAGGAAAATAACACCCAGCACCCACTAACTGCCGCAGCCCGGTAGTAAGGAGCAGGGCCTCATTACTCCTTCCCATGGTGACAGGCCTGTTCTTGTGTATGTCTGATGCTGGTAACCATAGATGTGCTGACTCATTGATACAATGGCCTGCTGTATCCAGAAGACACTGCAGCACTCCTCCCAACCTCAGCTTCTCACAAGCACTCCACAGCCACTTCGTCTCTGCACTTTGGTGAGTTGTGAGTCTCTGTATTAACTGCCATCACTGCAAAAAAAATAAGAAGATTGAGAGCATTATCAATCATAGACATGAACATCAGCATTTAGAAAGTAGTTTGGAATCATGAATGTTTAACAAAACAAGAGTAATAGGTTCCCCTCTAGGGCCTCCCCAACCACGGGTTCCTGGCCAGATTTACAGTATCATGCATGATTTCTCTCCTGGGAGCAGGCATCAAATCTAATAACAAAATAATTGGTTACCCCCCATGGTGGTCATGCTATTACCATGTAGATGGCCGTATCTAGCCTGGAAGATCATTACTGCAGCTTGCAGGGTCCACAGCTGGGCAGGGCTATTAATGACTTTTCTCACCCAGCAACTTGCACAGGAATCCCCAGCACTATGAAAGCTAGTCAGCAAGGAGGAAATTTTCAGCACAAACTCAACTCGGTTTCTCAATGTCCTACAACCCTAGTGTGTGGTGTCTTTAGCAATAGGGTCTTATGATACAGTTCTGGTGGAAAACCAAGGGCATTTGCATTAACTTGTAATGTTCTGGAGACCTTTGGGGCCTCCCTGTCCAACACCTTATAGGAAGGTATCCCATAGCTGGCACAGGGATTTTCATTTACTAACTCCAGGCTTCTAGAAGGAACACTATCCATTCATGCAAGGTATCTCCATTCAAAGCTTCTTTCTTATTCTTTTTTTCTTGTCTTTTTGACACAGGGTGGTCTCAAACTTATAGAAATCTGCCTACTTCTGCTTCCTGAATGCTGGGATCAAAGGTGTATACCCAGCTCAAATTCTGATTTTTTTTTAAAATTATGTTTTGTGGGGCTGGAGAGGCCTAGCAGTTAAGAGCTTCTGCTCTTGCAGAAGCCAGGGATTCCATCCCCAGCACCCACATGGCGGCAGAGAACCGTCTTTAATTCTAGTCCAGTCCTAGAGGAATCTGATGCCCTCTTCTGACCTCCTCGGCATTGCACGAGACACCGGTGCACAAACCTACATGCAGACAGTACATTCATACACATAAAAAAATTAAATAAAATTAAAAAAAATATATGCTTTGAATAGACTTGAAAACTGGTAGATTTTTATGAGCCAGAATGCCAGAAATTCTTTGTCAGCTATATATCTTTTTGTTGTTGTTGTTGTTGATTTGAAACAGGGTATCCCTGTATCTCCAACTGGCCTGGAATTCCCTATTAGACCAGGTTGGCCTGAATCTCACAGAGATCCACCTGCCTCTGCCACCTGAGAGCTGGGAGTAAAGGTATGTACCGCCTCACCTGGCTTACCAACTATATATCTGACAGAGGATTACTATCTAGAAAACACAAAGAACCAAAAAAAAAAAAATACTCCAAACATCAAAGGAACAACTCAATTATAAAAAATGGGTATGGAGTTGAACAGAGAGTTCTCAAAAGAAGAAATGCAAATGAAAAATAAATTTTTTAATGTTCAACATCCTTAGCTACCAGGGAAATGCAAATTAAAACTACTTAGAGATTATATATCACCCCATTCTTATCAAAGTAAAAAAACAAAACAAAAAGCCCAAAAATGAAACAAAACTAAAAACAGACAAAAAACCCCCAAATCGAATAACAACGAATGCTTGCAAGGATATGGGGAAAAGGGAACACTTACTCATTGTTGGAGTGTGAACTTGTATGGCCTCTAATGAAATCTGGATAGAGAAGTCTCAAAAATGCTAAAAATAAATTGGCCATATGACCCAGTGAAATCTCTCCTGTGTATATATCAAAGGCTGCATCCTGCTATAAAGAAACTTGCACAGCCATGTCCTTCACTGCTCTCTTCAAAATAGCAAGGAAGTGGAACAGCCCAAATGCCTCTCAACTGAGGAATGGGTAATGAAATTGTGGTTTATGGGATTTATTCAGCTATAAAAGAAAAATGAAATTTGTAGGAAAATGAATGGAACTGAAAAAATTAACCCAGGTCCTGAAAGGCTAACACAGCATAGTCTCTTTCATAGGAAGGTCCTAGCTTCACATTCTTAGACTAGTGTGTTCAAATTATTGTGTCTGTAAAGTTAAGGAAGTCAGAAAGCAGCCATTGTTGGGGGCCCTTTGGGGAGGGGGTAGAGAAGATGCATGTTATGGAAGGAGGAGGGACATGGGGAGTGAAAGAGTAGACTGAGTCGTTGTAGGTCCTAGCTACAACGAACCTGGTCCTGGGCAGGTCCCAACTCCTAACAGCAAGGCTAGACAGTGATTGGAAAAGAGCCACTGGACCTAGAGCTAAGAGCACTGGTTTGGGGAAGGAGAGCTGATTACATTGAATCCACATTAGTGTAGACCAAATGGGCAGGAAAATGAAATGGGGGCAGCTTTAGGATTGGAGGGAAGTCCATAAGTGAGACAGACTAGGGAGGTCACCTCTCCCCGGGGACATTACATTAGGAGCTCAGCATTATTTAGAACAATCCTAAATATACTTAAGTCACTGATCAGGGTAATGATAAGCCTTTTTCATAAGCACCCTTAGATGTTTATTTTTCCTTTAAATAAGCCATTAGGATGATTTGACTCTCTACTTGACAGCTGTTAGAGCTTCCCAAGGTGACCTGTGCCTTGAATGTAGACCTGTCAGCCATGCAGCCAGCCAGACTGCCTTGCCAGCAGCAGATGCTTTCAGCACTCCATGGATGCCTTGAGGGAGCTAACTGCTTGCTGACGAAGCACAGGCCTTCAGCTCCATTAGGTACTATCCCGACCATGGCTACTTCAAGTAGCTCACATGAGACTTTTTCTGTCACAAACCTTAGTAAATTCTAGGTGACTCTGCAGCTATTTTGCTCACTTCCTCTTATGGTCCAGCAGGAAACCAAGGATTTGTGGAAGCATAACACTTCATTTGCATGAGGGACTGTGCTGTGATTGGTTAAGTGTGGTCCTTTGTTTGCACGAAAGACTATGCCCTGACTGAATTAACACAGTCGGTCATTTGCATGAAGGGGTGCCACACTTAGGCTGTTGGTCTCATTGTTCAAGCCAGCTGGGAAATACCCTCCTGAGCTGCCTCCTGTTGCTGCAACATTAAGCTCAATAAAAGACTTCCCTGTAGTGATTTCTTGCTGACTTTTGATCTTCAGTACTGGTAGAGAGCTGAGCTGGTAATTCAAAAAGAGCCTAGGAAAAGAGGCAGGCAAACCTAGGCAGTGGCAGCTCCAACTTCTGCTCTTCTGGCAGCAGCAGCAGCAGCAGCAGCAGACTGGACACTGAGGGCTGGAAGCATTTCAGAGGGAGCCATGGAAGAAAGGCAGGAAGCAGAGTCAGCAGAGAAGACAAGATAGATACAGCAGACAGAGAGAGCAGGCCAGAAAGAGCAGAGAACCAAGGCTGAAGAATAGAGGGAAGGCTTCCAAGAGCCAGAAAAAAGGCAGCCACAGGTACTGATTGCTGGAAGAGTCCCAGAAACCTGTTAGTCAATCTTAAAGGGAGCAGAGTATCAGATATTGTGTGGTAACTGAACTTCTGTCAAGGGCTGAAGATCTGGAACCATGGGCCCAAGAGCTAGAATGTTTGCCACTAAAAAGACTGACTTCCTAGTACCCCACGTGTAACTCAAAACTTACTGCCTGTTGTTATTTGATACTGCACAGCTGCTGGAAGCTGAGGATTACAGTGACTGTCAAATGTGGTAGACCAGTGGCTAATCCTGGAGTCATCCTCCAACCTAAGTGACTAGAGCCTTAAGTCTTTCCATTCTAAAGCCTGGGGCTCTAAGCCCCTAAGCCCCTAGCTTTCAGGGATGGAGCTATAAGCCTCTGAGCCTGTCATTTCAGCTCCTGGGCCTTGAGCGTTCAAGGGCTTGGGGTTGGCAGGAATGGGGTAACTTATTGCCTGCCTATGATTCCTGCATGACAGCACCGGACCCCAGACAGCTGGGAGGAGTCGCTGCTGTCCTGCATTGCTTGAGGGTTATGCAGGTTGTAGTGTTTTTCTAGGGGGTCATGATGGGATTTGAATTCATGCTTTTTTTTTTTTTTTTTTTTAACATGCATTCGGGAATGTTAGGCTGTGTTTTGTTCATGTGGTTTACCTGGTTTATCTCCCATCTCTCCTCCCTCTGATCCTTAAATTTGGCTCTCTCCAGAATTTTTCTCTCATTGTGGAATCTAAAAAGATTTCACTCGTAGGCACATACAGTTGCCACGGTTCTTGAGATAAGGAAATGGAAAGATGCTGGTCAAGAGATCCAAACACTCCATAGTAAGATGAATACACTGTAATGTACAATGTGAGGGCCATAGTTCTTGCAGGAAAATCATGAGATCAAAGCCAAAGTGAGATGTGGAGAGGGTGTTTATTTCATACTAGTGGCGAGTATGAAATAGTGGCTAGTAGCAGCCCATCAGTGTGGGCTGAACCCCAGCATCATTCCTTAATGGAGTCAGCAATGTGACTGAGTCTCTCAGACCCTTTATACTCTGGAGACAAATGTCAGCAATAGCATGCAGCACAGAAGTGGTGAAACTGGCAACCAACAAACACAAAGACCACTGGGAGGTGGCATCCAGATGAACAGATAACAAATGTGACATCCTGGGCTAGTTTACAGATAGATAACATCAAAGGCCACTGGAATATGACTTTCTTTTTTTTTTATTATTTTTTTTTTAATTAAAAAAATTTTTTTATTATTAATTTTTGTATGTGTATGAGTGTACTGTCTGCATGTAGGTCTGTGCACCCGTGTCGTGCAATGTCGCGGAGGTCAGAAGAGAGTTTCGGATTCCCCTGGAACTGGAGTTCTCCTGGAACTGGAGTTACAGACGGTTCTCAGCCGCCATGTGGGTGCTGGGGATCGAACCCAGGTCCTCTGCAAGAGCAGTCGGTGCTCTTAATCGCTAGGCCATCTCTCCAGCCCTGGAATATGACTTTCTAGGAAAACAAAGGGAAGGCTCCTATCCTGGGTAACCACAGGGGGCAGAGAGCATGGCTCCAGACTGCCTTTCCATTGTCTATCCCCAACACATCAAGGTCCTTAGTAACTGTGCTGGATAGCTTTAGTGTCAACTTGACACACCTGGGTTGAGGGGGCCTCAATTGGGGAATTAGTTCCATTGGATTGGCCTGTGGCCACATCTGTAGAGTATTGTCTTGATTGTCAAGCAGTGTGGGAGGGCCCAGCCCACAATGAGTGATGCCACCCGGGGCAGGTTGTTGTGTACCGTATAAGAAGGCAGGCTGGGCATGACCCAAGGGAGCAAGCCAGTGAACAGCATTCCTCTATGTCCTGTGCTTCAGCTCCTGCCTCCAGGCTCCTGCCCTGAGTTGCTGCCTTGGGCTCCCTAAGTGATGAACTGTGACCCAGGAGATGTGAGCTGAATAAACCCTTTCCTCCCCAAGTTGGTCAGAGTGTTTTGTCACAGCAATGGAAGACAAACTAGAACAGAAATGAAGCTTATTTTTACCATTTCTACTACATAGTTGACAATGCTGGATTTTTTTTTATTTGATATATGTGAAGACAGCAGAACTTTCTAGGTGCCTGGGGTTGGTTGCACCTAGAAAGATTAATCAATAAAAGCATAACTGCAGAAGTAGAAACCGAAACCCAAACTGCAAATGGATAATAAGGCAAAAGGAAGCAACACAAACCTATCAGTCATAACCTTAAATATTAATGGACTAAATTCCCTAATCAAAAGACATAGACTGGGAGATTGGATTAGGAAACAGAATGCATTGATATGCTGTCTACAAGAAACACATCTTACCTTCAAGGACAGGCACACCTTAAAGTGAAGGGATGGAAAAAAAAATATTCCAAGCAAATGGTACCAAAAAGAAAGCAGGTGTTGCTATTTTAATATCGGACAAAATAGACTTCAAAGTAAAAGAAATCAGAAGAGACAAAGAAGGCCATTACATTTTTATCAAAGGAACAATTCACCAAGAAGATTTCACAATTATGAATATATATGTCCCAAATTCTGGTGCACCAAACTTTATAAAGACAATTCTCCAGGACCATAAGTCACAGACTAACCCCAGTATACTCATAGTAGGAGATTTCAATACCCCACTGAGTCCTTTGGATAGGTCAACAGGACAAAGAATAAACAGAGACATCTGAACTGAATGATATGATACACCAAATGGACCTCATAGACCTCTACCAAATATTCCATCCTAATACCAGAGAATACACTTTCTACTCAGCACCCCACGGAACATTCTCCAAAATCGACCACATACTGGGACACAGAAGAAACCTCTACAAATACAAAAAGATTGAAATAATTTCATGCATTCTGTCAGACCACAGTGCAATAAAGCTCAACATCAACACCAGGACAAGCCCTCCTGCCTACAAGAACACATGGAGACTAAACAACACACTCTTGAATAATGAATGGGTCAAGGAAGAGATAAAGAAAGAAATAAAAACATTCCTGGAACTGAATGACAATGACAATACAACACAACAAAACTTATGGGATACCTTAAAAGCAGTCCTAAGAGGGAAATTTATAGCCCTGGGTGCCTACATTAGAAAAACAGAAAGAGCACAAGTGAATGATCTAACACTACAGCTAAAAGCACTTGAGAGGCAACAACAGATGAACCCTAAACGCAACAGACAGGAAGAAATAACAAAAATCAGAGCAGAAATCAATGAAATAGAAACAAAGAAAACAATACAAAAAATCAATGAAGCCAAAAGTTGGTTCTTTGAAAGAATAAACAAGATAGACAGACCTCTAGCCCAGTTAACAAAAAGAAAGAAGGAACAACTCCAAATCAATACAATCNGTGTTCTGATATGTCATTTCTAGTGTTGTTCCTCTTGTGTGTTGGTTTCTTTTAAAAGTGGCCACTTCAAAGTTTTTTCATTCTCATATTGTGCATATAAATTAAGACTTACTTTCGGCATGCCTCTTAACCTTTTTCAACAGGTTCCTAATTTGAGCCGGGTTTCACTAAGTTCCTACAAAAAATTCCTAAACTATTTTTCTAAAGGTTTTTATTTGTTATCTGTTAAGATTGGATAAAGCCGGGCGGGTGGCGCAAGCCTTTTAATCCTAGGCCCTTGGGAAGATCCCATCAGCAGGCTCAAGATGGCTTTGTAAAGCCATACGGTCTACATAAGAGGGCTCCAGGACAGCTGGGGCTACAACGAAGGCGAGTTGTGATGTTTCCAAGGTATAAAATTCCTAGGATCATTGGCGTTTGAAAAAAAAAAAAAAAAAAAAAAAAAGGCAAGCCCTTCGGATCTTTCGAAAAGCGGTTGATTTTGGTGCCTATTCACAAAGGTACTGAGTAATCTTGAGTCACCTAGAATTTGATCAGCAGTCTCTGAGAGAAATCTTGTAGAGATGGGCGGCATGCAAACAACCAGGGCTTAGGTGAGGACATTTAGAATCGAACTGTTATGACTTAAGTCTATTTTACCTATTAGGTTATTCTAACTTAGGTTTCTCAGTGCAAATTTGGGGACTAACATATTTGTCCATGCGTTAAAGAAAATTGCTAATTTTCTTGATATTGTATTAGAGTGTGGCCAGTTTGTACTAAAATCTTCAGATGGGTTACTCAAATAATTAGACTATGTTCAGGAGTTGTTTTGTATGATGGCATGTGCTGTGTGATGTGTGCTGTGGCTTCCGTGGTTCGTTTCAAGTTGTGCCTACATGGAGACTAAGTTTAACATTGTGGTCAGCTCAATGGCGCTAGAAAGGAGATTGCTCTAGGATGATAGCTGAGGGAATGACTGGGCCAGGGTTCTCTGATAGGCATAGCAGAAGTTTCCATTCTCTTATGGGGTTTTCACCCACTCACGGGACACATATTATGCAGCCCCTAGTGCTGGCTTGGCTTCCCTGGATTGGGGCCTCTGTTGCTTCCCCGGCCTTCCCAGGTGGCGGATATTCAAAAAAATTGTGAGAGGAGCCCTCCTCTCCCATCAATTGCCTTCTAGAGGTTTTAAAATGTGGTTAAAATTTGCCCTAAAGCTGGGGCCCTGGCTTCCCCTTCTGGCCACAGCTCAGGTGGGGAATGTCACAAGGCTAGAAGGACAGCATGCCCGCGGAACATTTTGCAGCAAGCATTGTAGTTTGCTATGCTGCCAAATTGAGCTTGTAATTCTGGCTTGGTGTGGGCCACCGCTCTTTAATCCAAAACAGGGATGATTGTGTTCAGGGTCAGATAGTCCTGGCCCATCTTGGCTTCTGAGACAGCTCTGGCAGTGTTCATTGTTGCAAGTACAGCCTTGATTCCAATCCTCCGAGACAGACCGTGGACCTCCACCCTACCAAGTGTATCAATTAAGAATTCAAATCCATATCAGCATGTTTAACTTAAATCTAAAGAATTTACAGGCCTTAAATTCTAACAAAACAAACTTGGTCTTTAATAACATATTTTGGTTTAATTTAATAAAAAAATAAGACTGTTTTATGCTTCTTTAGGCCCATCTTCAAGCTGTGTATATGTGTGAGTGGATGTGAGTTCCTGCTTTCAATTTCATTATAGTCCTACAGGTTTAAATCTATTTAGCTAACTATATGGTTCATAAAAAATGTTTGCTTTATACCCCTAGTGTTAACAATTTTTAATTGGGTTTATAGTATGCATATTATTCAGTTTAATGATAGATTGTGTTATTATTAGTAGTAATTGTTATTGATAGTTTATATTATTGTTATTAATATAATTATTGATAATAATGTAAAAAATTCAGTCTAATAGTAAATTGTTCATTGTTGGCTGCTATTTTTGACCATTATTGTTTATAATTACTGTTGTGATAATAATAATGGTAATTATTATAATTAATTATATAATGTTATAATTGTTGTGATTATAAATAATTATTATTCTTCAAGTCCTTAATAACAAGACAAAATGGATCATTTCAAGCCTAAACAAACAACTTTGGCCTGTCTACTTTTGGGAACCTCTAATCTTTAGATTTGTAAATAAATAGGAGTATTAGTGTAGGGCAGACCTAGGGATAGTTAACCTTAGGGACAGGATAGGAAGAAAAATAGTAAACTTTAGGTATAGTTCATTAAAGGCAAGTGTTACAAATGGGCCTAAGAGGTGGCATATGGATCTCAGCTGTTTTATGAGTTACTAGAACATTTATTCTATTATGTAAAAATAACCCTATAACAAATTATAAAAATTTCATGTTTCATTCAAGATTCAAACATATTGGCTTTCTTCTTACAGGTCAACCTAACAAAAACTTTCTTATATATGTATGTTTGTAATGCATGTATGTGCGCGCACAGTGTGTATGGATGAGTGTACTTTTTGTGTTCTAAGTATATTATGTTAATAGACATAATAATATAAAAACATTGCCTCTAAGTGGAACTGCCCTTCCATCTTAAGACGCAAATTTAATAAAAAGCAACATGTTGATTCAACAAATTATGGTTTATCTTTAAATTTTTAAATAATATTACACTTTATGCTCAATTAAAAAATGCAAACAGGTTTTCATGTAGGTGATAAGGATTTAAAAAATAAAAGTATAAAAAAACTTAATCAAGGTGTAATGATGGTAACAACTTCTCTGGGACATATCTAGCCAATCTTTACTGATTGATGGAATGAAAACTATAAAAATATATATATTATTATTAAGAGCTAGATATTAAAAATTTTAAAAAATAAAAAGGCAAAAACTTAAAAAAAGTAGCTATTATAATCCACTTTGTAAGGTTTACAGTTTAAAGGAATTTTAAATAATTAAAAATATAGATGTTAATTGCTTTATTTGTAATCTGTGTTAAATTTCCAACAGTGGCTTTGAGATTGGGGCCACAGATGGTCTCTGTATTTTTCTGTGTTATGCAGTATCACCTTGTAACATTTTTCCTTTGCTATAAGATAATTTGAGGAAATTAGGTACTGAGTTTACTTCCCAAATAAACATACAGTCAAGGATAGACAGTTTGGATGAATTTGATGAAAACTTACACCTTTGGTTCCTGTTTATGGGTATTTGTAATAAATACACTTAGACATCTAAATTTAAAAGCTAACAATAGGGAGGAGATTTATATGTTCCCACAGGTAAAAACACCAACCTCAAATGCCTGAAAATACTACAAGATGAACTGAGAAATGCCAACAGAGAGATTGACCCATCTGAACATTAAAAAAAGAAAACCTCAGATTGCCTGAGTCACAGACATTGAACTTTCTCTAAATTCTGTTTGGGATAACTGTTTTATAGTGTGGTCTATGAAATTTTACCTTTCAGATGCTGAGAAACCTTTCTACCTCACCTTTATATGGAAAAGGAAAAAATGTGATGGTAGTGGAGTCATTCCCCAACTGTTAAATTGAACCAACTGCTATAATGGTAAATGCTTATAGAACAGGTGTAACTGCCTTCTTTGGTTGATTGATAGACATACAAACTGTACAGAGATGGTTCTCTATCTAAGCTAAATATAAATGTAATTTATAAGTGGTATAATTGAGCACAATGTGTTAATACAGAAGAGCTCTGATGTCAACAATGGATTGTTCTGCCAAGAGATGTTGGCTGGGGGAATACCCAAGCCCCCCAAATTATAAAAGGCCTTTTGCCTCCGTAAAAAATGGGATATCAGCAAGAAAAAGGTGGATAAGTCCCTGTTATAAAAACCTGGTGTAAAACATAAAAAAAAATATATTTTGACATCACTTGCTAATGTACAGTGGCCTTTAAAATGCCAGAGAGCGTTACAAAGGCCACTAATGCGACAAAGCAGGAATATTGGTCTCTCTTCTCTTGATCAACAGACTCCTCCTCTGTCAGTATCAGCTACACCTCAAATGCCTGGAGATGCTGTGCAACAGTGGCAGCCATGTGTCTATCCATATCCCAAATCTAATTGGCTATTAGCTCTCTCCTTGGAGGAGATAATCACATGCTGATGCCATAAGCTTATGTCCTCTAGTGGTTAGAAGATATTAAGCCAATAAGACAATAAGAACTTGTCATCTTTATAGAAGAAAAACACCAGCTTATGGATTAACATACCATCCAAACATCTGTGTCTATGCTCAAGTTAGCTTGCCATAATTATTGTTTAAATGCCTGTACATCCTAATTGCTTGTGCTTTGTTAGTAGGATTAAAAAGGTACCCCTTGCTAAATGTCAACCCATGAAAGGCAACAACCTGACCTCTGAAAAAAAAAGCATTTCCCAGACGCTGTGCCCCTCTCCCAAAGTCTTCCTTCTTAGGGACCAAACTTGACAGGAGGCAGGTTTAGACTGGGTTAGTTGATGAGGCGCATGAGTTAGAATGTAAGGGCTCTGGGAGAGACTGGGGGGGGTGAATTGTAAGGACTTACAGATTGATCTAATTGTGTCACATGCTGAGCTTACAAGTAATAGAGGAAACTGTGGGTTTTTCAAAATATGAACATAGATCCTTTAAAACCCACCTTTATAAGTGGGGCTCCCCTCTTTTGTATAAAAGAAGGGAAGATTGTGGCACTTTTTATTGCAGTATTGACCAGAGTCTGTTAGACTTGAGTCTGGGATGGGACAGCATTCAGAGTTGATGGGCGTCGTGGGAAGTAAGGCATGTTCTTCCTGGAGCTACAACTGGAAAAATGAGATGGGTCCCCAGTAAAGGCACCAGAGTGTCGCTTAAGAAGAGTTATCATTATCCTGTGGTGGGGACATCTTTGTTTTTTTTTTTGTTTTTTTGTTTTTGCTGTTTTTGTGGTCTTTGTGGAAGGGTCTCCTTGTAGTCCCAGCTGTCCTGGAACTCACTCTGCTCACCGGCTTGGCCTTTGTGTGACTCACAAAATTCCACTGCCTTCGCCTCCCAAGTGCTAGGATTAAAGCGTGCACAACGCCGGCTGTTGTTTGGGCCCCCCTTCTTTAAGGCCCCCTTTGGGGGACAGGGTGACCTACATTCTTTAATTAAGCTATTTGGGTGAACATTTTCTTACAAGCGGCTGTCTGTCCCGGCCTGTTGGGGGACATTCTTACATTCGTTAAAGCTCAATTTTAAATTAACATGTTTAGATCTCTCTTCCTCTGTGTGTCCCTTTCCTATGATTCCCTGGAAGGAAGAAAAACAGTTGACAATCCAGAGAGATAGACACACCGTGGGTTAGGTTAAAAAATTTTTAAAATTTAAAAAAGCTTTTGGGGAGGGAAATTTCGAGGGATGGAGGGAGCTGGATAGATAAGAGGATGGGATTGGAGAGCTATATGAGGGATATTGGAGAGACGAGGGGCTGGGCGAGATAGAGAAGGAGATAGCCTAGCGGTTAAGCTCACCGCGCTCTTGCAGAGGGACCCGGGTTCGATCCCCCGCACCCCACCATTCGGGGCTAAGAAACCTTTCTGTACTCCAATTCCAGGAGGAGAACTCCAGTTCCAGGGGGCATCCGAGACCCCTTTCTGACCTCTGGCGGCATATTGCACGACACGGCGTGCACAGACCTGCATGCAGACAGTACATTCATACACATTACAAAAACCTAAACTAAATAAATAAATAAATAAATAAATAAAAATAAATAAATAAAAAGCTTTTGTTTGGGGGAATTTGGGGAATTTGGGATTCAATCTTGTAGGGATTAAATACCCTCCAGGGACTCTGGTCAGGTTTGCAGTGTTAGACAACAATAAGTGTGGTTGAGACATGATTAAGTCATTGTTAGGGTAGAAGCTGCTATAAATGGCTTCCCTGTGATTTGCCTAGATCCCCTTTAATGACTGATCACTAGCAAGACTTGTGTGAATTATCCACCTTCTGAAATCAAAATGCTTTTTGTCTTTGGTATTTCCCTTATCTCTCTTTTGGTTCTCCATCTTAGTATCACCAAATTCCTGAGCTTAGTGTGTACCTTGTCTGATTGTCCCTCTCTAGAACTTTGTCCCCTGCACTACTCGACTAAGTTATACAGAGCACTTGCTAGTGAGAACCTACAGACCTTGATGATCTGCCATAGCTTACACTTGGTCCTTTCTTCAGTTGAGAGCATATGAGGAGACCCAGAAGCTTCTCTTGTGTATGCTGGGAGCCAAAGATGTTAAAATTACTAACTTGCTTATATCCTGAGTTTACCAGAGCAACCTACTTATCTCAGGAGTTTAGGCGCCAGCTTACTAACCTCAGAAATTTATGAATACAGCTCACTTATCTCAGAAACTTACGAACACCAGCCTAGATCCAGTGCTGATGATCCAGCTCTCAGTGTCGGTTTAAATTTTAAAATATTAAATCACATTTTGGAGGAGACGTAATGATGAGATTAGTAAAAAAATAGCTTTCTTTACAAAAAGAAAACAAAAAAAAAAAAAAAAAAAAAAAAGAAACACAAGAAAAGGAAAAAAAAAACAAAAAAAAACAAAAAAAAAAAAACAACATAAAAAATCCTGTTATGAAAATTGGTTGTCCACTCCTTCTTGGTGGTCCACTTATTACCTGGTCTCCTGGGACCTGTCCTTGGATTGATCCTGGTAATTTCATTTGGCCATGGGCGCTTTAATCGATTAACCATTTTGTTAATCCCAAATAGATTCTTCACTTACAGCACAGTCCATTATCGCTTGGCCACGAAGAAGAAGCTGATGACAACCCTGGGCCCTGCTCGCCCATCCTCTGCCCTGTTTCCTGCAACCTGCCATTCGGCTTGATTTTCCTCTCTTGTAAATTATCTCCCCAGGCATAGAGTAGGCTAGCCTGTTCCAGCCAGGTGGCGCCCCAAAGACGGGCAACTTCCTTCCCCTCTTACCAACCTAAGACAGAGCCCTGAGGACGACAGGGTATCCAAAGACGGGTAAGGAAGGGGGTCTTGTAGAGGTCGATTCCTAAGACAGGGACCGTCCAAATCGGCTGATGATGCCACTCTGCCTGGATATCTCCCTGAGCCTTCTTAATGTAAAAGGGGGGATATGTGAGGAGCTGTAAGCCTGCCCATAAAGGGGTAACTCTGAGAACTGTTCCCAGGGAAGTGCAGACATGCAGAGGGGTTCCTGCCTTGCTGTCTTGCTGCAATAAAACTGGCCTCAATAAAGTTGGCTATGTGAGCTTACACCCTGAGCTTTTCCCATGAACGTGCAAAAAGATCACAGGATGCTCCAGCCAGATGTCCCTGCTCACTATCTTGCAAAGCAGCCTCCTGGCGCCTGATGGCCGGACTGACTGATTCCCTGCCTTACCCTCCCCCTACACCATTTCCCGCCTTCCCTTAATATATACCCGCCTTGTTTAAACAATGAGACCTGACAGAGAACCTTGCCTGGTCTCATCTTTCCTCTCGCTTAATCTTCACAGGTTTTGCGAGGGTCCTCCCGCGAGTACTGAACGTTACATGACTTGTAGACAGGGCAAGGAAGATAGAAGAGGGTGTTGGAACCCTGAATCTGGAATTAAGGACAGTTGTAAGCCACCATATGGGTGCTAGGAACCAAACCTGGGTCCTCAGCAAGAGCAGCCAATGTTTTTTTTAACTGCTGAGTCATCTCTCTAACCTCCTTTTCTTTTGATTTTTGTTTTTATTTTTGACAACGTCTCCCTAGTCCCAGCTCACCTGGAAGACACTTTGTAGACCAGGCTGGCCATCTCACAGAGATCCACTTGCCTATGCCTCCCAAAGGCTGGGTTTAAAAGTGTGTGCCGGGGGCTGGAGAGATAACCTAGTGGTAAAGAGCACCGACTGCTCTTGCAGAGGACCCAGGTTCAATCCCCAGCACCCACATGGCAGCTAAGAAACATCTGTACCTCCAATTCCAGGAGAAACTCCAAAAAAAAAAAAAAAAAAGGTTGGTTCCATCGTAACTCCAATTCCAGGAGAACTCCAAATTTAAAAAAAAAAAAAAAAAGTGTACCTCAGTTGCCATGTTTCTGGTTTGCTGGCTGACCAGGTGCCCACAGCTGCCCTGCCCTGGCAATTCTTTTTTTTTTTTTTAATTTTTCTCTGTGACCCTGATTCTCCTGTGTTCTGTTCCTCTCCTTAGCCAACTATTCTGTTTTTTAATTTTTTTTTAATTTTATTTATTTTTTTATGTGTATGAATGTACTGTCTGCATGTAGGTTTGTGGACCCATGTCGTGCAATGCCGCGGAGGTCAGAAGAGGGCGTTGGATTCCCCTGGAACTGGAGTTGAAGACGGTTCTCAGCCGCTTGTGGGTGCTGGGGATTGAACCCAGGTCCTCTGCAAGAGCAGTCAGAGCTCCTTAACCACTAGGCCATCTCTCCAGCTGGCCAACTATTCTTGAAATATTTTCCTGGAGTGGCTAAGCCTCATGTGCCTGTCTTTTATTGGGGTTTTGCCATTATAGATCTAACACTGGGCTTTTTCATTCTTTCTCTGAAGCCCCCTCCTCTCCACCTCTTTTGACTCCTGGCTGCTTGTCGACCTCCACTGCAAATGCTGTGGCTTTTTCTTTAACTTCCTTCTTCAACAGCTGACAAGATTTATAGCCTTTTCTCTTTCTCTTTGTCTCTGTCTCCCTCTCTCTCTTTGGGGGGGTTGAGACAGGGTCTGTGTAGCCCCTGGCTGGCCTGGAACTTGCTATGTAGGCCAGACTCTGTAGGCCTCAAACTCAGAGACCCACATGCCTGTGCCTCCATGCCTGGCATCCTGCTTTCTCTTAAACACTAACAAAATTATCCATGAGCTTCCACTTCTAAATTCTTTGATTAAGGAGACTAAGAACCCTAGAAGAGAACCTCAACTTTTTCCTCTGTAACCATTCCTAACTCTTGCCTACCTAGTATCACTTCCTGCCAAAGTACAGAAAAACCTGTGCATTAAGTAAAAAAAAAAAATTTTTTATGTATATGAGTTTTATGCCTGCACGTGTGTAAGAGCACCTGTGTCATACAACCTCTGTGGAGGAGAGAAGAGGGCATCAGATCCCTTGGAACTGGAGTTACAGTGGACTGTAAACTGCCATGTGGGCGCTGAGATTAGAACCTGGCTCTTCTGCAAGAATAGCCAGTGCTCTTAACCATTGAGCCATCTCTCCAGCCCCACCTTACCATTAATTTAAATCTGATCATTTATTTATTTTGTCTTTTTGAGACAGGGTCTCCCTTTTTTAGTCCCAGTTGGCCTGGAGCTCGCACTGTAGACCAGGCTGGCCTTGAACTCACAAAGATCTGCCTGCCTCTGCCTCCCAAGTGCTAGGATTAAAGGCGTGTGCTGGGGCTGGAGAGATTGCAGAGGACCCTGGTTCGATCCCCAGCACCCACATGGCAGCTGAGAACAATCTGTAACTCCAATTCCAGGGGAATCTGACACCCTCTTCTGACCTCCAGGGCATTGCACGCATAGGTGCACAAACCTACATGCAGACAGTACTTTCATACACATAGAAAAAAAAAAAAGCCGTGCGCCACCTTGCCTAATCCTACTGTTAAATCCTTACTCTGTAGCAAGGGCTACAGAGTAAGCCCTTATCTCAACAACAAAAATAACAGTCACATTCTGCAGTACTAGAGTTTGGAATTTGGGGCAGGGAGACAATACAGCTCAAATTTTATCAGAAGACTGGGATGTCTTGGAAAGGGGGACTTAAAAAGAATAATGTTTACTTGTATGTATGTGTATGTATCTGAGTATGGTCTGGTGCTCTGGGAGGGCCCAAAGAGGGTGTCAGATTCCCTGGAGGTGGAGTTACAGGAGGTTGTTAGCTGCCATGTGGATGCTGGGAGAACAGTAAGTGTTCTTAACTGCCGAGACATTTCTTTAGCCTCCGTATGTTATATGTTCTCATGTAACCAACCCATACTGTCCTCAAACTTGCAATGTAATTAAAGATGAGCTTGAGGGGCTGGAGAGATGGCCTAGTGGTTAAGAGCGCTGACCGCTCTTACAAAGGACCCGGGTTCGATCCCCAGCACCCACATGGCGGCCAAGAACCGTCTGAAACTCCAGTTCCAGGAGAACTCCAGTTCCAGGGGAATCCGAGACCCTCTTCTGACCTCCGCGGCACTGCACGACACGGGTGCACAGACTTGCATGCAGACTGTACATTCATACACATACAGAAACAAAAAAAACCATGAGCTTGGATTTCTGATCCTCTGGCCTTCACCATCTAGAATGATAGAATTACAGGTATGTATTACTGCTCCCAGGGGTTGAACCCAGGGCTTCAAGCAAGCTCGGCAAGCATTCTACTTACTAAACTACATCTCCAGTACCAGGGATGGATTTCTTATGGGTAGGTATTCAGCTAGACTGGAAGGTCACTTGGGGATGGACCCCCACCTTTAGTTTCTAGGGAAAGGCAAATGCCTTCTTAGGACTTTCATTACCATATAAATAGGTAGAACTTTCTGGGCTTTGTGGCGGCCCATTAAAGCAAAATTACTTCCTCCAGGAGAATTTGAATGATCTAGCCCTGCTAGTCAGGAGATTTCCAGCTACCCTCTTTTTTTTTTTTTTTCTGTATGTGTATGAATGTACTGTCTGTATGCAAGTTTGTGCACCCGTGTCGTGCAATGCCGCGGAGGTCAGAAGAGGGTGTCGGATTCCCCTGGAACTGGAGTTCTCCTGGAATTGGAGTTACAGATGGTTCTCAGCCACCATGTGGGTGCTGGGGATCGAACCCGGGTCCTCTGTAAGAGCGGTCGGCGCTCTTAACGGCTAGGCCATCTCTCCAGCCCCCTAATAATGTACTTTTTCTTCTTTTTTTTTTTGGTCTTTTCGAGACAGGGTCTCCCTGTAGTCCCAGCCATCCTGGAACTCACTCTGTAGACCAGGCTGGCCTTGAACTCACAAAGATCTACCTGCCTCTGCCTCCCAAGTGCTAGGATTAAAGGCGTGCGCCACCACGCCCGGCAATTACTTTTTTCTTTCCAGAAGTCCCTCCAGCTCTGTGCTTACAGACACTGGTAGGGGTACCCTAGCACTGATCCCTCTGTTTTTCTGAAGTTTGAGGGAAGTAGGAAAATGGCTCTTGGTTGCTAAAAGACCTTGCAATGTTATGGTAATTAAGAACTTCTGGGCAGGAAGAGCTCGGAGATAAAAGTGGAGAAGGCAGTGGAGAGTCTGTCTTCTCCCTCTGCCCCCTGCAGTTAGGATAAAAAGTCTTTGTCTCCATTCCCGCCCCCGCCCCCCCAAAGTCTTTGTCTCCCAAAGCAGCAACATTCCTGTAGCCTTTGTGACCAAAAGATACCTATACACTTATTTAATTACCACAAAAGTGTTATTTGCTCTGCTTGCATTTGTGTGTTTTTTTCTTTTAAGTTTTACCCTTTTTTTGGTATTTTTGAGACAGGGTCTCCCTTTTAGTACCAGGTGTCCTGGAGCTCGCTCTGTAGACCAGGCTGGCCTTGAACCCAGAGATCCACCTACCTGTGCCTCCCGAGTGCTGGGATTAAAGTCGTGCGCCACCACGCTCTGCTTGTATTTGTGGTGGTTATAAAAGCCCCCATAGACTCGGTCAAGTGGCTGACTCCTTTGTGAAAGGATCCTTGGGTCTCTTCACCTGACATTGGCTTTGGTCTCCTGATTTTTCCATAACAGAAAAGTGTAATTTTTATTTTTTTTTTTATTTTTATTTATTTATGTGTATGAATGTACTGTCTGCATGTAGGTTTGTGCACCCGTGTCGTGCAATGCTGTGGAGGTCAGAAGGTGTCGGATTCCCCTGGAACTGGAGTTCTCCTGGAACTGGAGTTACTGACGGTTCTCCGCTGCCATATGGGTGCTGGGGATTGAACCTGGGTCCTCTGCAAGAGCTGTCGGTGCTCTTAACTGCTAGGTCATCTCTCCAGCCCGAGTGTAACTTCTTTTTTTTGGTCTTTTTGAGACAGGGTCTCCCTGTAGCCCCAGCTGTCCTGGAACTCTCTCTGTAGACCAGGCTGGCTTTGAACTCACAAAGATCCGCCTGCCTCTGCCTCCCAAGTGCTAAGATTAAAGGAGTGCTCCACCATGCCCTGCTCCCGAGTGTAACTTTTCTTTGTCCCTTCTACCCTCTTCTTTCTCTCCTGCCCCAAGTCTTTCTTGCAGCTCCCCACAGAATTCCACTGCTAAACCTGCCTCCTTTCTTGGACTCTGACTTAAATGGCTTTTCCCCCTTCTCTTCTCCATAACCCTCCTTTAGCAGATACTGAAATTACAGCTTGCTTCCTCTGTTGTTTTCTCCCCAAAAAAGTTTTTGGAGACAGTGTTCTGTATCCCCAGCTGTCCTGGAACTCACTATGTAGACCAGGCTGGGCTTGATCTCACAGAGACCCACCTGCCTCTGCCTCCTGAGTGCTGAGATTAAAGTCCTGTGCCAGTGAGGTCAGCCCTTCATACAATATATTTTGATCATGTTTAGAGCCCCCTTCCCCTATCTGTACCCTATAGCCCCCCCTCCACCCACCAGATTTTATGTACTATCATATATGTTAAAACCTGTCCAAATGAAAACAGGTCTCACCTCAGAGGGATTTAGCGTTTATTATGGAGTCAAAACAGTGACTATGGCCTAGGAACACAGATTTAGGTTAATCCCAAATTCCATGTTCCAATGTAGTAGCAGTTTCATGAAGTTTTTATAGTAACATAGTGGAAATGGCAAAATAGGCTTGGTTACTAAAACACCTTGCTGTGTTGGGGGATAGACTAGCAAGGGCAGCCTGGAACCATCCTCTCTGCCCCCTGTGGCTACCCATGATTAGAGCTTTTTCTGTAAACTTCATCTAGAAAGTCAGATTCCTGAGGCCTTTGATGTTATCTGTAAACCAGGATGTTACATTTGTTATCTGTTAATCAGGAAGCCACATTCCAGTGATCTTTATGTTTGCCTATTACCTGTTTTACCACTTGTACCTGTTACAAGCAAGCCTTTACTTAACATGTCTGCAGAGTATAAATGGTCTGAGATACTCAAGTTGCTGACTCCATTATGGAATGATTACTGGGGTTCAGCCCACGCTGGTGGTCTAGCCACTAGCATGAAATAAACTCCCTCTCCATACCTAACTTTTGCTTTGATCTCATGATTTTTCCCGAAACAGTAATAAGAGAAATCAAAGTCAGCCAGGTGTGGTGACGCATGCCTATAATCCTAGCACTTGGGAAGCAGAGGCAGGGGGAGCTTTGTGAGTTCCAGGACAGCTGGGGCTATAGGGAGACCCTGTCTCAAACACACACACACACACACACACACACACACACACACACACACAAAAGTCATAAATCTCGATAATTTCCAAATCCATTGGTAGAAACATTAAGTAGGTGGATGCAATAAAAGAGAAATCTCAGCTATGGGCCTCAGATGCTGTCTGATGGCACTCTACCTTTTGGCTGGTGGGAGCTTGTGGTCTGTGTAAGGTCATAGCCCACCTATGTCATGGATTCCAGGAGGCCAACTGAGGCAGAAGTCCAGAGAAATAATTACTCTGGATTGTGCTCCTGCAATCAAAGTTGCTGCAACATCCTGAAATCATATCTCATCGGAGACCAGACCCAGGCTCAGTCTCTCTGGAGACTGATACCAGCCTCAGATCCACGTACGCCCATTCCCCCATCTCCTCGCCCCCACTTCTTTGTAAACTTACTTGTGTGCTTGGGTATAAAACTGCCATTTGGGGGACATTCTAAAGCTGGTTATCCTTTTTTTTAAATTTTTTTTTATTAATTTTATTTATTTCTGTATGTGTATGAATGTACTGCCTGCATGCAAGTCTGTGCACCCATGTCGTGCAACGCTGCGGAGGTCAGAAGAGGGTCTCAGATTCCCCTGGAGCTGGAATTCTCCTGGAATTGGAGTTTCAGACGGCTCTCGGCCGCCATGTGGGTGCTGGGGATCGAATCTGGGTCCTCTGTAAGAGCAGTCGGTGCTCTTAACCGCTAGGCCATCTCTCCAGCCCTAAAGCTGGTTATCCTAATCCCGACACAGGCAGGCCAGTCTCCATGCCTGAAATAAATGTGACTTCTTTTTCATCAGAGTCCTGACATTTTCTCTTTTTGGTATGCCAGGTTTCCCCTCAATATGAACCTAACAGTCTGCTAAATCAATATATTCCAAGACAAAAAAAAGGTGTGTATGAGTGTATTGTCTGCATGTATGTAAGGCACCTGTCCTATGTTGTGCAATGCCATTGGAAGTCAGAAGGGGGTTGGATGTCCTGGAACTGGAATTACAGATGGTTGTTAGCCACCATGTTGGTGTTGAGAATCGAACCTGAGTCCTCTGGGAGAGCAGTCAGTACTTTTAACTGACAAACCATCTCTCCAGGCCCTTCCAGAAGATTTTATCTGTTAGGGGGTATTAAATCAGAAACAAAGGTGGTCAAGGAGTGGCTATTAGGGGGCTAAAAAGATGGCCCAAGATAAATAAGCTCTGGACTTGCAACATTTAATTTTTAAAAAATTTTTATGCGTATGAATGTACTGTCTGCTTGTAGGTTTGTGCACCCGTGTCGTGCAAGGCCACAGAAGTCAGAAGAGGGCGTTGGATTCCCCTGGAACTGGAGTTAAAGATGGTTCTCCGCTGCCATGTGGGTGCTGGGGATTGAACCTGGGTCCTCTGCAAGAGCAGTCGGTGCTCTTAACTGCTAGGCCATCTCTAGCCCCTGGACCTGCAACATTTCAAACTCTCCACAGTCACTGAACTTCTAATCACTTGGTCAGCCTTTGTAGAACATTCAGTTTAAGATGCATTTTTAAAATTTTTTTCCTGGGAACTTTTGGCCTCCCTAGGTAAGTTTGTGTCCCCAGATGTCCTTTGGTGTGAGTCTATCCACTGGAGCCTGTCAATCTCTCTAGAGTCTTTCTCTCCTATAGTTATCTGTTGCCGATAATTCCTCAACTATGGTTGGGGCTTCTTACACATTTCCCTGTTTCTGTGCTGGCTCTTCATCTAGTTTGAGCTTGCATGTTGTAAGGTTGTAGCCCACCTAAGTCAGGGACCTCAGGAGGCCAACTGAGGAAGAAGTTCCGAGAAACAATTATCCTGGACTGCATTCCTCCATCCCGAGAAATGTTGCTGCGACATCCTGCAATCATGCCTCACTAGAGACCAGAACCAGGCCTCAGTCACTCTTGAGATGCTCCTACTGATACCAGTCACAGGTCCCAGTTTCCTTCAAGATGCTTCTACTGATACCAGCCGCAGAGCCACCTAAGCCCATTCCCCAATCTCCCTGCCCCTACTTCCTTGAAAATTCACTTCCTTGTGTGCCTGGGTAGAAAACTGCCATATGGGGTGTATTCTATCACTGGTCTCCTAATCTCCACACAGGGAGGATCTCCCTGTAGCCACAGCTGGCCTGGAACTCGCTATGTATACTAGGCTGGCCTGAATCTCACAGGGATCTACCTGCCTCTGCCTTCCGAGTATGAGACCTAGACTTAAAGGCGTGCAGCACATGCCCAGCTTTGTCCTGCTGGTTTTTTAAATTTTGTTTTTGAGACATAGTCTCAGCAAGTATCCCTAGCTGGTGTGGAACTCATTGTGTAGATGAGGTTGGTTTGGAACTCACAGGGATCCACCTGGCTCTACCTCCTGAGTGCTGGAATCAAAGATGAGAGCTTAGCTCCTATCTCTTAAATTTTTAATAAAATGATCCTTGAATTTCCTTCTGAGTCTGTTTTAAAATTGTTCAATTACGTTATTTATTTATTTATTTATTTATTTATTTATTTTTTGAGACAGGGTCTCCCTGTAGCCCCAGCTGTCCTGGAATTCTCTCTGCAGACCAGGCTGGCCTTGAACTCACAAAGATCCGCCTGCCTCTGCCTCCCAAGTGCTAGGATTAAAGACGTGTGCCACCACGCCAGGCTTCAATTACTTTCTTTAAATAAATTAGCTTTGGGGGCTGGAGAGAGGACCCGGGTTTGATCCCCAGCACCCACATGGCGGCTGAGAACTGTCTGAAAATCCAATTCCAGAACTCCAGTTCCAGGGGAATCCAAGACCCTCTTCTGACCTCCACGGCATTGCACGACCTACATGCAGACAGTACATTCATACACATACAGAAAAAAAAAAGTTAAAAAAAATAAATTAGCTTTTATATTTACTTTGATTTCCTGTATATGAGTATTTTGCCTGCATGTATGTAAGTGTACCATGTGCCTGCCTGGTGCCAGCAGAGGTCAGAGCAGGGGGGTTGGATCCCCTGAACTGGAGCTATGGATAGCTGTTAGCCTCTGTGTGGGTGCTAGGAACCAAACCTGGGTTCTTTGCTGAGCCATCTCTCCAGCCCCTTTAATGAGACTAAGAACCTTGAAAGGAGACCTTAGATGCTCTAGTAAGAGTCAAGGTATTTCAGAAGAGGGACCTATGGGAGGGGAAGGGAGCCTACTGCTTGTGTCAGTAAACTGAGAGCAGTTTAGAAACTGGTTTCTCAGCAGACTATTCCAGGAGGCAGGAGAAATGGAGCTGGGCAGGGGAATTCATTATCCAAAAGGAGCAATTAGTTGAAGAGGGGGAGGTAATGTGCTGCTCTGATGTGGCCTTGCGGGGGGGGGGTTCTTTAATGTTGGTTCTGTAACCCCCTCTCTCAGCTTGCTGCCCTTGCTAAGGACATCATGTTCTGATGGACTAATTTTTGTTTCTCAAGGTAAAAACACTATAGAAAAATGCATGTGAAAGGCTTACGTAACTGTGTGGGATGTTCAGTTTGCTGTGCCCAGTGAGGATGGAGAGTGTGCATTAATGGAGAAATAGAGTTAAATATAATGGGTATAGTGATAGAAGGCTGAAATATCCGCCTGTGGGTGCTGAATATAAGGTCTATCTTGGTTAAAGATCAAGTTCCAGGTCAGCCTGGTGTACTTGAGAGACTGTATCTTAAAACAAAACAAAACAAAACCAAGGAGGGATCTGTTGTACAGCAAATGTGTTTTCCAAACTTGGGAAGTCAAGTACAGGCTGGCCTTGTTCTCACAGAGAGCCATCTTGCCTCTGCACCAATTAAAGATGTGTACCATCATGTTAGGTTGATAGGTAGGTAGGATGAATAAATTTAGGGCTGAAATGCATTAAAGAATAAGTAATATTATACTATAAATTTGCTAAAAGATTAGGTTTCAGCTTCCTGTCCCAAAAGTTTTTTGAGGTGATGGATATATTTTTAGTAACCATTTTATTATATATTTGCATTGATTGGGGGGGTGATTACTTTTTTTTGAGACAGGGTCTCCCTGTAGCCCCAGCTGGCCTGAAGCTCACTCTGTAGACCAGGCTGGCTTTGAACTCACAAAGATCCGCCTGCCTCTGCCTCCCAAGTGCCAGGATTAAAGGTGTGTGCCACCACGCCCGGCTCTCTTAACTATTTTAAATTTTGTACGCGTCCCTTAAAAAAATTTGTCAGCTGGGCGTGGTGGCCCACGCCTTTAATCCTAGCACTTGGGAGGCAGAGGCAGGCAGATGTCTAGGAGTTCAAGGCCAGCCTGGTCTACAGAGTGAGTTCCAGGGCAGCCAGAGCTGGGAGACCCTGTCTCAAAAAGATAAAACTAAAATAAAATTAAAATAAAATAGTTAAGAGGCTGGGTGTTCTGGTTTGGGTCTAAAATGTTCCTTAAAGGCTCACGTGGTAAAGGCTTGGTTCCCAGTACATGAATGTATAGAATTACAGCTTTGGGGAAACAACTGGATCAGAGTTCTGACCTCATCAATGGATTAATCCATTTGGTGGATTCACAATGTAATGGGCTTTGGAAGGCGGTGGAAACTTTAGGAAAATGGGACTCATTGAAGGGGCATGTCCTTGTTTTGAGAATGAGTCTCCCAAAGTGGTCCAGACCTTGCTTAGGATCCTTCTCCCTTGTTTCCATAACACTGAGATTACAAATGTGCCCTACCTCAACTATCTGGTCACTTATTTATATAATTATTTTGGAGTTTTGAGATTCTAGCCCAGCCTGGCCTCGAACTTCCAAGTATCCTGACGCCTCTGCCTTCAGATGGCCGGAGTGACACCTCCATTTTGATTGACAACTCCAGTGAGGTAGGATCTAAGGCCCTCAAGGAAGAGAGGAAACTGGGACTCCACCACAACAGAAGTCCAGCACACGTTTAGACTCCGGAAGGCGTCCCCGCGGAGCCAGATCCTCTCCACCCTCGCTTCCTGATCCAGGGTGGGAGGCCCGTCTTCCCTAGTGGTCCTCCGCAGTGAGGTTTTGTTGCATCCCGCACACCTGGCCAGGGCTTGCGTGGCCCCGCCTCCTCACCGGCGCGCACATCGGCTCCACCAATCAGCGTCTCTGGGGGGCGGGCCGCGGGAGCGCCGGCGGAGCCCGAGACTC
>VZQC01015009.1:624103-665699 GCA_009823505.1 Rhizomys pruinosus
CCTCCCCTCTCCTCCCCTCCCCTCCCCTCCCCTCCCCTCTCCTCCCCTCGCCTCGCCTCCTTCTCCTCAGTTGGACCGGAACTATGTGATCCCGGAAGTTCCGGGGCCATTGCTGTATGGGATAAACAGTAATGGCGGAGGCTGCGGCTCCCGGAACAACAGCCACAACATCAGGAGGAGGAGCGGCAGCGGCGGCGGTGGCAGCGGCCTCCCCCACCCCTTTCCCCACAGTCGCTACCCCGTCCTCAGGGGCGGGAGGAGGGGGAGGCGGCAGCGACAGCAGCGGCGGCGGCTGGACGAAACAGGTCACCTGCAGGTAGGACGTTGCGTGGTGGGGCGGAGGGCGGAGGCTGCGGAGCCGGGCGGGAGGAGGAAGAGGAGGCGGGGGCGGAGAAGGAGGAGGAGGAGGCGAAGGCGAAGGAGGAGGAGGAGGAGGAGGAGAAGGAGAAAGAGAAGGAGGAGGCGGAGGAGGAGGAGGAGGCAAGCAGCAGCGGCTGGCGTCGCGGACATCCGCACCGTCCGCAGTGTCGCGTCAACCCCTTGCCGGGCGGCGCGCTATCGCCAGCTCCAGCGCCCCGAGCCAAGCGCCACGGCCGGCTCCTTCCCTGCCGGCTGAGGTGCGTGCGGTGAGGACTGGCGTCCCCGCCCCGTCTCCATCACCCGGGCTGCGGGGTTGCGGCGCGAGCCGGGCGCTGCGAGTCCGGCTCCAACGACCCTTCTGGGCGGCCCGAGGCCCGCGGGGGTTTCCCGGAGCTCGGCTCTCGGCCATCCGTTCATAACGTCTTTTCTCCCCTCGGCGCCGCGCACCCCCGCCCCGCGGGGACCCGCCGCTTGTGTATGTCTTTTGTATGTGGCGGTTCCGAGCTTTGTCTCCGAACCAAGCGTTCGGAGCTGGGGTTTGCCACTTCCACCCTTGCTAGGGTTTCTTTTTCCTTTTCCTTTTTCGTTTTTTAAGTAAACTGCCATTATCACTGTCTCCTTAAGCGGTGTTCCCATTTCACCCAACCTGCGCAAGAAAAGGAGAGCGGACGAGAGAGGTTTGGTTCTGGTTTGGTAAGCGAGAGGATTATTTAAAGCAAAAGATCGATTGGGGGTTATACAGTACGCACGTAAAAAAAAAATCTCCCAGCTGTAAGGTGGTATTTGTTGCATTAATGGTGGGGGGGGGGATTGGATTTTTACTTTTCGGTTTTTTTTTTTGTCTTGTTGGTAGCATTGCTTTGTAGTCGTGGATCACCTATATAGTCCAGAATGTCGTAAAATTTGCAGCAGTCCTGCCTCAGTCTTCCTAGTGCGGAATTGCAGCCCAGCGACACCACGCCCGGGTGTGTTGATTCGGTGATCTGTAAGGACGGATCGTTTTTGCTATCGGCTAAAAAATTTTAAAGGAAAATCAGATTTTCGTCCCAGATGTGAGAGTATATATGCAAATATGTAAATATTCCTAAACCAGACCTCATTGCTGTTAGCTCCCTTCCTTTAAGGCACTTATTAACGGTTAGATTAAAGCTTTTTTGAGACAGGATCTGACCATATATAACCTGGCCTGGTGTAGGACTCTGTACACCAGGCTGGCCCCCACCTCTGAGAGACCACCTGCCTCTGATGCGCCACCACTCGTGACCCAGAGGAATTATTTTTTTTTGTTTTTCAAGTAGTCCTAGTGGGCTTAGAACTTGCTTTGATACTTCTGTCTCTTAAGAATGCTGGGATTGAAGGCATTAGACATCAGGCTGTGCTAATATGTGATGGGGGGGTTTCAAGACGGCGGGGTCCTTCAGTATAGCCCCAGCTGGCCTGGAATTCGATATGTAGGCTAGGCTGGCTTTGAACTCAGAGATCTGCCGGCTGCTGCGCCACCACACCCAGCTTCATATGGAAGCTTCATAACATTATTTTTTAAAATTCACCATGTTGAGCCTCAATCTAATCCTGAATACCCACCACCAACTAAGATTTCGGTACTTAACCTCTTTATCCTGTTGTACCGGTTAACCTGCCTAGCTTTACATTTCTACACAGAATTGTTGCCTTTTTTTTTTTTTTGGTCTTTTCAAGACAGGGTCTCGCTGTAGTCCCAGCTGTCCTGGAACTCACTCTGTAGACCAGGCTGGCCTTGAACTCACAAAGATCCGCCTGCCTCTGCCTCCCAAGTGGCAGGATTAAGGGCGTGTGCCACCATGCCTAGCTGCTTTTTTTTTTAATCTTTATTTTCTTGTTCTTTTTTCAAAAATTTTATATATGTGTATGAATGTACTGTGCGTGTAGATTTGTACACCTGTGTCATGTAATGCTGCAGAGGTCAGAAGTGGGTGTCCGATTCCCTTGGGAACTGAAGTTAAAGCCACCATGTGGTTGCTGGGGATTGAACCTGGGTCCTCTGCAGGAGCAGTTGATGCTCTTAACTGCTAGGCCATTTCTCTACCCCCAGAATTGTTGCTTTCTGCATTCTATTTTTTTTTTTTTCCTGTATGTGTATGAATGTACTGTCTGTATGCAGGTCTGTGCACCCGTGTCGTGCAATGCCGCGGAGGTCAGAAGAGGGTCTCGAATTCCCCTGGAACTGGAGTTCTCCTGGAATTGGAGTTTCGGACGGTTCTCTGCCGCCATGTGGGTGCTGGGGATCGAACCCGGGTCCTCTGTAAGAGCGGTCGGCTCTCTTAACCGCTAGGCCATCTCTCCAGCCCCTCTGCATTCTATTTTTACTAACTGAAAAGTTCGTGTGGACCATCAGGGTAGTACAGTGTAGGACTGAACTACCCCTCCTAGTTCTGCTCCTAACTGTATCTGGGGACTGTGGATCTTTTTTTTTTTTTCTATTTTCTTTTTTCTTTTTTCAGGCTGTTGTGGAACTCAAAAGATTGTCCTGAATACTGGGATTAAAGGCATCCCTTGGGGCTAGAGAGATGGCCCAGAGGACCCGGGTTTGATTCCCAGCACCCACATTGCGGCCAAGAACCATCCTTAAGCCTGGCTAAGGTGCACGCCTTCAATCCCAGTACTCTGAAGGCAGAGGTTCTGTGGATCTTAACCTAGGGTGCCAACCTTGTATGCCCAGGGCTTTTATCTAAGTCCTCCTGTCACTTTTTTATTTTATTTTTTTTTATGTGTATGAATGTACTGTCTGCATGTAGGCTTGTGCACCCCCGTTAGTAGTGCAGTACCCTCAAAAGGTCAGAAGAGTGTATTGTATTCCCCTGGAATTGGAGTTACAGACGGTTCTCAGCCAGTTCTCAGCCGCCATGTGGGTCCTGGAGATCGTACCCGGGTCTCTGCAAGAGCTGTCAGGGCTCTTAACTGCTAGGCCATCTCTCTAGCCCCTCCTGCCACTTTTTTATGTTGGGATATGTGTGTGATCAGAAGCCCACAAGTTCGGAGATTATAGGCATGCCTCTTTTTCCGTTTCCCCTTTCTGAGTTCCTCACCAGTGTGCTAAGATTCATTATTCCTCTGATTACTTCTTACCTGTCTGCAGGGTCTTAAAATTTTTGGGGAGATTGGGTCTTAGCATAGCACAGGGTGACTTTTAACTTCCTTTGGTAGCCAAGGATGACCTTACCCCCATCCTGTCTGGTAACTACTTGATTGTTGGAATTATAGGCTTGAGATGCCCAGCTAGCTCACTTAAGAGTATTGGAGTTAAAGGAATTTCCTTGATGTTCTTTCTCTGTAGCAGTAGGAATTCTTCCCTGTGAACCACTAGATTCGTGTTTTAAATTTATTTGGGAGGCTGGCTAGATGGCTCAGTAAAAAGATAGCTTGTACATGCATGAAGTCCTGAATTCAGATCCCCAGCAGCCATGTAGAATCCCACACCATAGCTCCTGTTCCATGAGAGAGACTCTCTCAAAAAGGTGAAAAAGAATAAAGGAAGCCAAACTGAGTGGCAGGCAGATCTCTGAATTCCAGGGCTTCTTGGGCTCCAGGGAGACTCCGGTCTCAAAGAGACAAAAAAAAAAAAAAAGTTCAGGGTCTGAGCTGGAAAGTAAGAGCACTGGCTGCTCTTGCAGAAGACCTGGGTTTGATTCCCAGCACCCATGTGGGGTGGTAGGTAACTCCAGTTCCAGGGGAATCAGACATCCCCTTCTGACCTTTTGAGGGTACTGCACTACTTTGGGGGTGCACATGCATGTAGGCAGCACTCCCATATACATACAGATAATAAAAATTTTAAAAAGAGTTTAATTTTCTCAGCTGCATGGACTTCTCCATAATTTTTTTCCTGACCTTGCAGTCAGGTTGAGCCAGGGTGATGGCTTGACTAGGCTAGCTTGGGCAAGATGGGGCAAACTGTGCCTCAAAAAAAAGACCATAGAAACCAGCCAGGTGTGGTACAGTGCACACCTTTAATCCTGGCACTTAAGAGGCAGGCCGATCTTTGTGAGTTCAAGGCAATAGTACAATACAATGCCCAGCTGAATGCATGCGTGTACTGTATTGTATTTTTTTTATTTTTTTGGTCTTTTTGAGACAGGGTGTATTGTATTCTCTTTACAGTCCTTTGGATAAGGATTAAAAAAGATTTTTTGTTATTGTTGTTACATCTATTTAGTGGTGGGGTGGCTATGCCACATGTGTAGGGGTATGGTACATGTGAAGACCAGAGGACAGTGTGCAGGGGGGTCTTTCCACCTTTACCCAGTGAGCTATCCCTCCACCCCAGCTCTGGCTCCTTGTATAGACCAAGCTAGCTTTTACCTCAAAAAAGATCCATCTTTCTCTGCTGGAGTGAAGGGATTAAACATGTGCACCACTGTGCCCAGCAGTAGTGTTCATTTTAAATTATTCAAAATCATGATTTTTCTTACTGATTATTTTATAAAGCTTCTCTTAATTCTCATGTTTTATTTCTGCCCTATAAAGAAAAGCCCAAGGAAACCTATGCTGAGAAACGGTTATGCTACCACCATGAGGGTGATTTTCCTCTCATTAGAGCATTGATGATAAGTCAGAATCCTTGCTGCTAGTTGCCTTTGTTCCAGATTAAAACAGCTAATATTTAAAGAAAAGTTGTATGTGAAGAAAACTGTTGAATTTAGACACTGCTTTGTTGGGGTGCTTCTGTGATAAGGAGTCTTTTGGAAAGTGAAATAAGTCTTTTTTGCGGGTTTGGTTGTTTTTTGGGGGGGTGTTTTTGAGACAGGGTCTTCCTATATAGCCCCAGCCAGCCTAGAACTCCCAGAGATCTCCCTGCCTCTGCCTCTGCCTCCCAAGTGCTGAGATTAAAGTCGTGCACCACCACACACAGCTTTTATGTTCTGTTTTTGTTGAGAAGGGGGTCTCATGTAACTGAGGCTGGCTTTGAACTCATGAACTTTATAGGTGGGTAGTCTCCCTCCCACCTGTAGGATTAACAGGAATGAACCACCTTGCTTGCATGCAAGTGCACCTGTACCATGCAGCACCTGAAGAGGTCAGCACTGGGATCCCCTGAAACTGAAGTTATGGATGATCATTAGCCTCCATGTGGGTGTTTAAAACGTGGGGTCTCGTAAGAGCAGCACATGCTCTTAGAACCACTGAGCACCGGGCGTGGTGGCGCACACCTTTAATCCTAGCACTTGGGAGGCAGAGACAGGTGGATCTTTGTGAGTTCAAGGCCAGCCTGGTCTACAAGGTGAGTTCCAGGACAGCTGGGGCTACAAGGAGACCCTGCCTTGAAAAGACCAAAAAAAGGGGCTGGAGAGATAGCCTAGCGGTTAAGAGCGCCGACCGCTCTTACAGAGGACGCCGGTTCGATCCCCAGCACCCACATGGCGGCTTAGAACCGTCTGAAACTCCAATTCCAGGAGAACTCCAGTTCCAGGGGAAGCCGATACCCTCTNAAAAAAAAAAAAAAAAAAAAAAAAAAGAACCACTGAGCTATCCCTCTAGTCCAAATGCTGAAGGTTTTAATTTTTCTTCTTTTGAGACAGGGTATCCTGTTAATTTTTGTTGAATCACTGGGTGTTTTTGTTTGTTTTGTATCTTTTTTATTTTTTGGTCTTTTCCAGACAGGGTCTCCCTGTAGCCCCAGCTGTTCTGGAACTCACTCTGTAGACCAGGCTGGCCTTGAACTCAAAAAGATCTGCCTGCCTCTGCCTCCCAAGTGCTAGGATTAAAGGCGTGCCACCAACTTGGCTGGCTTTTTTTGGTATCTTTATAAGAATTTATCTCATTCTGGAGGTAGAGGCAGGCAAGAGTTCAAGGCCAGCGTACTCTACATAGTGAGTTCCAGGACAGCTTGGGTTACAAAGAGACCCTGTCTCAAAAAGACCAAAAAAAAACTGAAGGGGGAAGAGTTAGCTTATGGTTCTAGAGGGTAGGAGTCTATCATGGCAGGAAGGAATGGTGACAGGAAGGGGCCTTAGGAGATAGGTAAAAGTCCTCACATCTTCAAGGCAGGAAGCAGAGAAAGGGTGGAAGTGGGAATGGCTTTGAACCCTCCTACAGTGTGGCCATACCTTCTAAAGGTTCTATGATCCTCTCCATATAGCGCCACTAGCTGGGGAACAAGTGTCCAGATAACTTGGAGCCACATTAAGGAGTAGGGGAGGAATGCAAGGTATATTCATGTGTAAAATTTTGAAAGAATAAATTAAAATTTTAAAAATTATCAGGAATAGGGAGCACACTTGTATTAGCATTTGGAAAGCAAAGGCAGGAGGATCACTTGAGCCCAGAAGTTTAGTAAGACCAGCATGTAGGAGATAGAGCCCTATTTGAGGAAAAATAGGCATCAAAGTTAAATACTACAGCAGATGAAATGACAGGATCTCCTGGGCTGGAGAGATGCCTCGGGGGTTAAGAGCACTTGCTGATCATAGAGGACCCACAATGGCAGCTCATAACCATTGGAACTCCAGTTTCAGGGGATCCTGTGCTCTCTTGTAGCCTTCCCAGGCACTATACATTCAGGCAAAGACAGGATCTTTTGATAATAGCCCCAGGCCAGCCTTGAACTCCTGCATCTCCTTCCCAGAGCTGGATTCAGGCATGTACCACCACTCTGGGAAAAGTACTTCATTCGGTCCAGAGAGATAGTTAAGAGTGCCCACCAGGCATGGTGGTGCATGCCTTTAATATTGGCACTCCAGCACTCAGGAGGCAGAAGCAGGTGGATTTCTGAGAGTTCAAGGCCAGCCTGGTCTACAGAGTGAGTTCCAGGCCAGCTGGGGCTATAGGAAGAGCCTGTCTCAAAAAGACCAGGGGGAGCCAGGTGTGGTGGCAGCACGCCTTTAATCCTAGCACTTGGGAGGCAGAGGCAGGCGGATCTTTGTGAGTTCAAGGCCAGCGTGGTCTACAAAGCGAGTTCCAGGACAGCCGGAGCTACAGGGAGACCCTGTCTCAAAAATATAAAAAAAAAAAAAAAACCAGGGGGGAGAAAAAGTACTTTTATTATTTTACTATTTGTGGAAAAATTCTTGGTGTTTGTCTTTTTTCTTTTTTCCTTTTTTTTTTTTTTCTTTTTGAGACAGGGTCTCCCTGTAGATCCAGCTGGTGGGCTGGAACTCACTACGTAGACCAGGTTGTCCTTGAACTCAGAAAGATCCACCTGCCTCTGCCTCCCAATGCTGATTTAAAGGAGTTTCTGGTGTGCCTGGCGGGGTGGTTGTCTTTTTATTCTGTTATAAATTGTGCTACCACACCGAAAATCTGTTAAATTTGCAGAAAGGATTGTCAAGAACATTGTTAATTATAAACCCCCTGTAATGGTTTATAATTAACACAAAACATGCATGCATGTATGTATGTAGGTAAAACAAACTAAAAAGTTGGTTTATGCCTAGTGTTAAGGGGATGCCTGTTATTTGGCAGTAATGAGTGTCTTATCTTAGTCTCATCATATCAGGTGATGAAGTAGCTGGTGACTTTCAGGGGTGCTAGTTCTGCATTTTAGGAATGTATTTTCTCAGTTTGTTTCTCATTTCTTTTTGTTCTTTTTTATTGTTTTTTTTGTTTGTTTGTTTGTTTGTTTCTTTTTGGTGCTTTTGAGACAAGGTGTAGACCAAGCTGGCCTTGAACTCAACAGAGATCCACCTGCCTCTGCCTCCTGAGTTCTGGGATCAAAGGTGTGCAGCACCATGCCTGGGCTGTTCTTTTTCTTATCAACTAGTCTCCCTTCTGTTTACATGTCTGTGGCATCCTAATGAATTTCAGTAGAGATCGAGAACACTTAATGGAAGGATTAGCAAGTTATCAGTTGCTAAATCACTGCAGAAAATGTCTCTCCTTCCCTAACAAACAGTTAAGTGCCTATAAATCCTCAGCTAGGGGTGGAGTGTCATAACAGCCTTCATTCAAATTTGGTAGTTTTTGCCATTAAGCAAAGCTGTCTTGCTCTGTTTTTAAGATAGGGTGGTCTTATGTGGTTCTGGTACCCTGGAACACTATAGATCAGATAAGCTTTGACTCTTAGTGATCCTCCTGCCTCATACTCAATGGGATTACAGGTATGAGCCACTATAACCAGCTGTATACAGATATATCACTATAGATTTTAAATAGTTAAAAAAAACAACAGGGTAGCTGGGTGTGCACTCAGGAGGCAGAGGCAGGCAGATCTCTTAGTTCAAGGTCAACCTGGTCTACATAGTGAGTTCCAGGCCAGCTGGGGCTGTAGGGAGGTCCTGTCTCAAAAAGAACAAAATAGTAATAATAATAATAATAAGTGGCTGTAGAGATGGCTCAGTGGTTAAATAAAAATAATTGAAAAACAGGTTATACAGATCTCACATAGCTTTAGGTTCTATTAAACCTAATATAATTGAAATTAGGCTAACTTGGGGCTGGAGAGATGGCCTAGCAGTTAAGAGCGCCGCTGGGTTTGATCCCAGCACCCACATGGCGGCTGAGAACCATCTTTAACTCCAGTTCCAGGGGAATCCGACACCCTCTTCTGACCTCTGCGGCATTGCACAACGCGGGTGCACAGACCTACATGCAGACAGTACATTCGTACACATACAAAAAATAAATTAAAAAAACAAAAACTTCTACACTTCAAAAAACATTAAAAAAAAAGAAATTAGGCTAACTACATGAATAAAACTGGTCACATTTCAGTTCCAGACAGCCTTTTCTTTTTAAATTTTTTTTTTTTAAGGCATGTGAGTGTTTGCATGTATGTAAGTGCACCACGAGTGCGCAGTGTCCATGGCTGTCTTCTGACAGCCTTGGATCCTCTGGAGCTGGAGTTATGGGTGGTTATGAGTGGCCATGTGAGTGCTGGGAATTGAACCCCTCTCTTTAACCACTGAGCTGAGCTACCTCTCCCATTCAGACAGGTTTTTTTGTTTTGTTTTGGTTTTTCTTGGGTGGGGGGTAGGGTTTGGTCTTTTTTTGAGACAGGGTCACCCTGTAGCTCCAGCTGACCTGGAACTCACTCTGTAGACCAGGCTGGCCTTGAACTCAAAAGGTCCGCCTGCCTCTGCCTCCCAAGTGCTAGGATTAAAGGCATATGCCACCATGCCCAGCTTTTTCTTTTTTTTTAAGACAGGTTCTCAGGTGGGGGTGTAGCCCCACCTGTCCTGGAACTCACTTTGTAGACCAGGCTGGCCTTCTGGTGCTGGGATTAAAGGTGTGAGCCCACACCTGGCCAGATGGTTTTTTTATGTTCTATTATGTTCTATTGTATGTGAGAGGGAGGGATTGAAAGGTCAGCACATAACTAAGGACACACTTTTCCACTGAGTTACACTACAGCTCTTGTATTTACAACATTCACTTCAATGGGAAATGGAATGTTTTAACATCTCCATTAGTCTCCCTACCATCTCCAGTTAGCTGTGTGACTCAGCCAATCACATACATAAGAAACAGTTACCATTTCCTTACTCTTTACCAGCCAGAGATGCATGTGGGAGTTCCGACCTGCCAAAACTTACCTGCTTAGGTGAAAGATCCCAAGGAATAGGAAAATGAAGTGAGTGGAGGGAGAGGCCCCTGAACACCCTGGTCACTTCCCTAATCTGTGTAGGAATTTAGAATAACACTAGGTGCCGGGTGCCCTTCCAGTTCTGATTTATTTTTATGCTTTTAGGAGTTTGAGTATTTGCCTTTGTGTATCTAAGTGTACCTCTGTGGGCAGTGCACCCTGAAGCTAGAAAAGGGAGTCAGATCTGGAACTGGAGTTATAAATTTGTTAGCTGCCTTGTGGGGGCTGGGAACCAAACACGTGTCCTCTGCAAGAGCTGCCAGTGCTTTTAAGCACTGAGCCATCTCTCCAGCTCCCAGTAGGCTCCAGGTGGGGTCTTGGTTTACAAGTCTAGCAGATGGTGTTGCTCTGTTGGTCCAGGTCAAGTCTTAGAATCTGAATGGTTTCTGTGCTTGTTTGGAAGCTGCTGCTCATGTCTGCCTGTAATCTTTTTAAGGTTGCTGGCCTAGTTTTGCTTCTGTTTTCATGTGGTTTTTATCGTTTCCTTGGGTGTCAAATATAAGCAGCAGTCTGACCCTTTCTTGGCTGAATGGTTTCTTACCTTTTCTTGGCAGATAGAGTCACAGTTAATGGCTGAAGTTAGTGGAGAATAAGAAGTTGCTGCTTTAGGACTGTAAAATGACAGCTATTAGCTGACCTGTGGGATCAAAATGAATGCTCTGGTGCGGCTCAGTGGTAGACTGCTTGTGTGTGTGGCTCTCTGTTCGGTTCCCACCCCCCCAAACCCCTCACTTATACATAAACACCTTTTTTTCTGGGGGTGCATTGTCTATGTTCTGCCTATCATAACACCTAAATGGATCATCCTTGCCATAAGGTCTGGATTCATTTACTGTGTTCATTGGAAGAATGAGTTCCTTGAGAACTGGTGGTAGTCTTCTAATCTAGTTTTATGGTCCTTTGTCTTACAGGTATTTTATGCATGGGGTTTGTAAGGAAGGTGATAACTGTCGCTACTCGCATGACCTCTCTGACAGTCCATATGGTGTAGTGTGCAAGTATTTTCAAAGAGGGCACTGTATTTATGGAGACCACTGCAGGTAAGAAGTAGTTTATAAACTTAGTTTTGTTCAGAGGTGGGCTGAGGAAGAATTGAAAGTAAACGATGCCTTGAAAAGCACCTCTTGGGTTAGCTGCGGTAGTACAGCTGTGGGAGTCTGCAATGGGCTAGCAAGGTTGAGGCCAGCTTGGGCTAGATAGTTACCCCTTGTCTAAAGGAAAAAAAGGGTTGTGGATGTAGCTCTGGGTGATAACCACTTACATGAGTTTAATTAATGCCTGAGGAGAAAATCACATAAACAAACCTAAGACATACATGGTGAGGGTATATTTGTATATGCTGGCCAATGTCTTAAATCCCAGGGTTATCATGAGTTCATAGACAAGCCTGGACTACAGTATAAGGCCCTGTCTCAAAAAAAAAAAAAAAATCCCCAAAAAAAAACAAACCAAAAGAAAAAGCAACAATAGTACAGGAAATTGAATAATTTGTCTACAGTCTCTAGCACAGCATTTGGCCTAGACCAAGGACAGCATTGGGTCCCTATTCAGCTTTAGTGTCAACTTGACACACCTGGCTTCAGGGAGCCTCAGTTGGGGAATTTCCTGTTGCCATGTCTATGGGGCATTTTTTAAATTGTTGGGTGAGGTAGGAGGGCACAGCCCACTGTGGATGGTGTTACCCCTGGGCAGCTGGTCCTGTACTGTTTAAAAAAAGCAGGCTGGGGCTGGAGAGATGGCCTAGCGGTTAAGAGCACCAACCGCTCTTACAGAGGACCCGGGTTCGATCCCCAGCACCCACATGGCNTGCCCCTCCGCCCCTCCCCTCCCCTCCAGCCCCCGTTCCCACATTTTCCTTTCCTCTTTCCACCGCCCGCGCTGCATGTGGGCGTTCCCCGCCCTGCCCCCCCTCTCCCTGCTCTCGCGTGCCTCTCCCCCGGCCTCGGCCCTGCCGTTCTGGCGGGCGCGGCCCCTCCTGCCCCCCCTTGTGCGCTTCCACGCTCTTGGGTCGGCCTATTCGCCTCCCCCTCTGTTGCCACTGGTGCCCTTCCCCAGTTCTGCATGTTATTTTTCTGCCTTTTACGGCAGTTTGCAGTTTTGCCCTTGTGTATCTGTGTACCCTCTGTGGGCAGTGCCCCCTGCAAGCTGCACAGGGCGTCCTGATCTGGGCCAACTGGTCTTCCATTTGTTAGCGGCCTTGGGGGGTGGGACCACACACTGTGTCCTTCTGCAGAGCTGCATGCTTTTAAGCACTCCATCCTCTCCAGCTCCACCAGTAGGCTCCAGGGGGGTCGTGGTTTACACAGTCTAGCAGATGGTGTTGCTCTGGTGGTCCAGGTCAAGTCTTAGACTCTGAATGGTTTGCTGTGTTGTTTGGAAGCTGCTGCTCATGTCTGCCTGTAATCTTGTACAGGTTGCGTGCCTCTGTTGCCTCTGTTTTCTGTGGTTTTTTTAATCTTTCCTTGGGTGTCAAAATAAGCAGCAGTCTGAACCCTTTCTGGCGGAATGGTTTCTTACCTTTTCTTGGCAGATAGAATCACAGTGAATGGGCTGAAGTTAGTGAGAAGATAAGACGTTGCTGCTTTAGGACTGTAAAATGACAGGCTATTAGCTGACCTGTGGGATACAAAATGAATGCTCTGGTGACGGCCAGTGGTAGACTGCTTGTGTGTGTGGCTCTCTGTTCGGTTCCCACCCCCCCAAACCCCCTCACTTATACATAAACACCTTTGGTTTTCTGGGGGTGCATGTCTATGTTCTGCCTATCATAACACCTAAATGGATCATCCTTGCCATAAGGTCTGGATTCATTTACTGTGTTCATTGGAAGAATGAGTTCCTTGAGAACTGGTGGTAGTCTTCTAATCTAGTTTTATGGTCCTTTGTCTTACAGGTATTTTATGCATGGGGTTTGTAAGGAAGGTGATAACTGTCGCTACTCGCATGACCTCTCTGACAGTCCATATGGTGTAGTGTGCAAGTATTTTCAAAGAGGGCACTGTATTTATGGAGACCACTGCAGGTAAGAAGTAGTTTATAAACTTAGTTTTGTTCAGAGGTGGGCTGAGGAAGAATTGAAAGTAAACGATGCACTTGAAAATGCACCTCTTGGGTTAGCTGCGTAGTACAGCTGCCCCCCTGTGGAGCTGCAATGGGCTAAGCAAGGGTTGAGGCCAGCTTTGGGCTAGATAGTTACCCCTTGTCTAAAGGAAAAAAAGGGTTGTGGATGTAGCTCTGGGTGATAACCACTTACATGAGTTTAATTAATGCCTGAGGAGAAAATCACATAAACAAACCTAAGACATACATGGTGAGGGTATATTTGTATATGCTGGCCAATGTCTTAAAGGGATCTATCCCAGGAAGAGGATCCAGTTATCATGAGTTATAGACAGCCTGGACACAGTATAAGGGCCACTGTCCCAGAAAAAAAAACAAAAAAAAAAAAAAAAAGGCACCAAACCAAAACAAGAGATTGGAATGAAGTTCCTATGTAATTGGATTGTTTTCAGTTACTCTTTTTTTTTTTTTTTGTCTAAATCAACGCCGTGTCCCCCCCATCCCCCCACCCCACCAGAGCTCATGCTTCTGCCAAACAGTCTTTTCATCTCTTTCTTTCAGTTACTCTTTACAAATACAAATTATGGGAGACATGGGGTACATTAGGTCCCATCTTCCCCTTTTTTCTTTTTTATACTTCTGAGACGAAAACCCAGGGGTCCTCTTGCTCTTCACTTACTACGTAAACTATGACCTAACATGTTAAAGTTTAGGGACAACACAGAAGCCAAGAAGTAGTAGAGCTCTGGGAAGTCCTTCAGGCCTGCTGCGTGGTCATAGTTAACAAGCAATGGCTTTAGAAATTGAGCCCAGTGAATCTTCCCAATTTACAAGAGGTCTAGGTGTGATTAAGTTAGTAACTCTAAAAACTAACAGGTTAAGTCTGCAAGCGTTGCAGGTCAGGGTGGTACACAGCTCTAATCCCAGCACTTGGGAGGCAGAGGCAGGAGATTTGAGGCCAGCCTGGTTTATATAGTGAGTTCTAGGGGTGACAAGTCTCAAAGATAAAACCATTTTTTTGTCTTTGTAGGAGGATTGTTTATGATGTAGCTCCTGGCAAGAAATAAGTTTCCTCAGTGCCAGCAGCACCTAGGGAGTCGGGAAAAGCCACGATGCCTTTTATGACCTAGTCTCAGAAGCGACTCGCTGTCACTTTAACTAAATTCTGAGCAAAGTCATTAAGTCCAGCCCACACTGAAGTGAAGAGGTATTGAGCTCCACTTTTGGAAGGAGAGATATGTCAGACTTTTGGGTATGCTTGAAACCATAACACTAGGTCTGACTTTAGCCAGGGTCATAGCCACATTATAAATGGTTATGTCTCTTGGGATCAAGTGCTTAGAGTTGAAAAAGAATATGGAATTAGCCGGGTGTGGTGGCGCACACCTTTAATCCTAAGACCTAAGCAGGGCAGGTGGATCGTCTTGTGAGTTTCAAGCCAGCTGGGTCTACAGAGTGAGTTCCAGAACAGCTGGCCTACAGGAGACCCGGTCTCGAAAACAAACCAAAAAAAAAAAAAAAAAAAAAAAGAATATGGATGTATTGATGGGTATGAAATATTCTGTGTATTTGAAGCCCAGCAATGGATCCCTTGATAACCGAGGGTGATGCTTGTTTCGCAGACACTGCTTTTGTGTGTGTTTGTATGTGTATAGATATGTGTGTCTTAATGTGTGTAGTGACTAGAGGCCAATAGAGGGCATTGGATCCCCTGGAAGTAGAGTTATGGTTGGTTGTTAGCTGCCACGTGGGTGCTGGGAACCAAACCCAGGTCCCCACTGCAAGAGCAGCCAGTGCTCTTAACCAGTGAGCCATCTCCAGGCTGCAGACCTGCCTTTTGCAGTCATAGTGCTAAAAGGAATAGGGGTTGTCAGTATACCCTCTACGATGAGCAGACAGTTCTTTGAGGAGGACAATTTCTGCAGGTAGTAGTGACTAGACTCCGTGTGGAGAGGCTAGGTTATATTATAGTACATCGATAGGGCCCACCATTGACTAGAGGAAAGGAATTAAATATGAGTACAGAGCGGGGTACTGTGGTGAGTAGACGATGAGATACAGAGTGGGGAAAGGTACGGCTAATGAACAGATGGGCTCTTTTCAGAAGAGGGACTTGTGGACTGGTAGCTAGAATGAATGGGGCATTGAAAGTAAAACCCTGAGATCTTTGCCAAGCTCTAGAATGACTGTACACGGTAACCATTTTCTTTTTCAGCCTCACAGAATGGAGACTAAGGGTTGAAATTAGGAAGTGAGATAGGCTTGCTGTTTTCAGCAAGACTGACGTTTGGGTGGATGTACAGCGCACTCACTTGAGGAACTTTTAACAAGGATGTAGCACCCTTGTTTTCTCATTCTTTTCTCAAATGATCTTGATTTGACCTGGTTTTAGAGCTCCTGAGATAAAATGAACTGATAATTAGGGAAGCCTGTAAGACTCTGCCAGAAAGTTGTGATTATTACCAAATAGGTGATTACTAAAAGCTTGATTGTGGACTCTCCAAAGAATTTTCTGGAGGGGCTTTCCCTAGAACTTCTAACTTTATTTACTTTTTTTCATTTATATTTTGATTACTAGTATTCCAAAGGACTTTAAAGCAATTTCTTTTTCTGTTTGGTGTTTCCGAGACAGGGTCTACTTAAAGTTTCAGCTGGCCTGAAACACTATGTACACCAGACTGACCTGGAACTCACAGACATCTGCCTGCCTCTGCCTCCTGAAAGACGGGATTAAAGGCGTGTGTTGCCACGTCTGGCTAGACCAACTGTTTAAAATTTTTTGTTTTTTTAATTTTGTGTTTGCGAGTGTATTGTTAGCATTCATGTAGATTTATCTCTGTAATGGAATGCATGCAGAGATCAGAAGGCATCGGATCTGGAATTGGAGTTACACAGTTGTTAGCCTTAATGGGTGCTGGGAATAGACCTGGGTCTTCTGCAAGAGCAATTGGTACTCTTAACCACTGAGCCATCTCTCCAGTACCCTTGAACCATCTCTTAACTGTATGGATTCTTTGGGGGGGTCAGTGAGGAATATCTACCTAAAAGTTTCGGGCTTTGTTTCTGAGTTCCTTTTAGAGGATTTTTACCCCATATGTCTACTAAAGGATCCCATGGAATTCATTGTTTTTTTGTTTTTTTTTTTTGTTTGTTTGTTTGTTTTTTGTCTTTTCGAGACAGGGTCTCCCTGTAGTCCCAGCTGTCCTGGAACTTACTCTGCAGACCAGGCTGGCCTTGAACTCACAAAGATCCGCCTGCCTCTGCCTCCCAAGTGCTAGGATTAAAGGCATGTGCCACCACGTCCGGCCATTGTTTTTTTGTTTGTTTTTGTTTTTGTCTTTTCCAGACAGGGTCTCCCTGTAGCCCCAGCTGTCCTGGAACTCACTCTGTAGACCAGGATGGCCTTGAACTCACAAAGATCCGCCTGCCTCTGCCTCTTGAGTGCTAGGATTAAAGGTGTGCGCCACCACGCCTGGCGACCATTGGTTTTTTAATTTATCTGTATGTTTGCATGTAGTGTGTACATATATGTAAGTACGCCCATGTTGTGCAGTGCCTCCAGATTACAGAAGAGGTGCTCTGATCCCCCATGTAGGCATGTAGGTTCTGGGATTTGAACCCTGGTCTTCTGAAGAACAGCCAGTGCACGCTCTTCTCTCTCCCTCCCCCCACTCCTCGCTCTTCTCTCTTTTCTCTCTTCTCTCTGAGACAGGGTCTTCCTTTAGTCCCAGGTGTATGTAGACCAGGCTGGCCGTGAACTCACAGGGATCCCCCTGCCTCTGGCTCCTGAGAGCTGGGATTAAAGGCATGCACTACCACACCGGACAGCCAGTGCTTTTAACTGCTGAGATAGTCTCTGTGTAACCCTGCCTGGACTGACTGAATCTCCCTTGAACTCACAGATCTATCTGCCTTCCTCTACAGGATTAAAAGTATGTGCAACCATGCCTCACAATTTCTTATTCCTAGAAATTTTCATTGTGCCAGTTGTATTCCCACCCATGTGAAAGTTGGGACAAGTTGTAGGAATCCATTCTTTCCTTTCATCATGTGGTCTCAGGGATGGAACTCTAGTCATCAGGCTTCATGGCAGGCACTTTTACATGCTGAATATAGTTCTTTATTTTGGGGGGGGGTCTCTTCGAGACAGGGTTTCCCTGTAGCCCCAGCTGTCCTGGAACTCACTCCGTAGACCAGGCTGGCCTTGAATTCACAAAGGTCCACCTGCCTCTGCCTCCTGCGTGCTGGGATTAAAGGCGTGCACCACCACACCCAGCATGCTGAATATAGTTCTACCTTCACTAAACTAATTTTAGATAGAAAATTACACTTTAATCCCAGCATTTGGGAGGCAGGGGCAGGTGGATCTCTGAGTTCGAGGCCAACCTGGTCTACATAGTGAGTTCTAGGCCAGCTGGGCCTTTGGAGAAACCCTATCTGGAAAAGACAAAAAAAATTAAAAAAGATGATACTAATACAGTACATGGAAAATTCTGTTCAGCCGCTTTCTCAGCATTAATTCATCACTTAACAGGAAAGGCAAAATTGATTAGCAAATCTGTTAAACAATTGTAACTGTAATAACAAAGTCAAAGCCTTTTTCAGTGGATGTGAATTGTGCACCTGAGTTGGCAGAGGTTTTTTTTTTTTTTCTTTCTTTCTTTATGAGACAGGGACTCCCTGTAGCCCCAGCTGGCCTGGAACTTGCTCTGTAGGCCAGGCTTGCCTGGAACTAAGAGATCCAACTGCCTCTGCCTTCCGAGTGCTGGGATTAAAGGCGTTATGTGTTATCTGTGTAAAACAACACATAACTAATGTAGATTGCAGTGTTCTTAAATTAGACGTTATTTTGGGTCACTACAACTTTTTTTTTTACTTTGAGAAGGGGTCTTCCTGGAGCTTACTATATATGAACATTTTGACTGTATGTAAATGTACTACATGCATGTGCAGAGAGCAGAAGAGGGTATTGAATCCTCTGGAACTGGAGTTATGCATAGTTGTTAGCCATCTTGTGCTTTTACATGTATGTGTGTTTATATATGAGTGTATGAGGCAGATGTGTGCAGAAGCCAGAAGGGGTTAGAGCCTGGAGTGCTGGGACAGATGGTGAGTCATCAAACAAACCTGAATGTTGGGAGCTAGATTTGGGTTCTGTGGAAAATCAGGAAGCTTGGCCATCTCTCCAGGCCTCATCCCCTTTATTTTTCTACATTTTCTTTACTCTGTGTGGGGGTGGGGGTGGGGGCAGGAGTTCACATGGGCCACTATGAGTGCGTGGCAGAACACCTTAACTTCCAATAATCCTTCTACCATGTGGGGCCAGGCCTGGTGGCACGTATCGAGGTGTCTTGCTAGCTCTTAGCTTTTCTTCCTTGGTGTTTTCTTTTTCTTTTTTTTTTTTTTATTTTATTTATTTCTGTATGTGTATGAATGTGCTGTCTGCATGCAAGTCTGTGCACCCGTGTCGTGCAATGCCGCGGAGGTCAGAAGATGGTCTCAGATTCCCCTGGAACTGGAGTTCTCCTGGAATTGGAGTTTCAGACGGCTCTCGGCCACTATGTGGGTGCTGGGGATCGAACCCTGGTCCTCTGTAAGAGAGTGGTCGGCGCTCTTAACCGCTAGGCCATCTCTCCAGCCCGTGTTTTCTTTTTCTTCTGAGTTTATCCTCACATTTTTACTTCAGAAGCAGTAGGTAGATTTTATTTTCTTAAATTACTATATGTATGAGTATATTGCCTGCATGTGTATAAGTGCACCTATCTTGTACAATAACCCTGAGAGGTCAGAAGAAGGCACCTTATTGCCCTGGAGTCGAAGTCACTGATGGCTGATAGTGAGCCCAGGTCTTCTACAAGATCAGCGAGTAGTACTCTTAACCACTTAATCTGTCCATCCCCCTTAACTTACTTACTTATTTATTTATTTATTTTTGGTCTTTTTGAGCCTGTTTTCCTGTAGCCACCAGGCTTGGCTTTTTTTTTTTTAAGTGGGTATGAGTGTATTGTATATAGGTAGGTGCACCCCTTTCATACAGTACCCACAAAGGTCAGAAGAGGTTGTTGTCAGCTGGAGCTAGAGATGGTTGTTAACTGCCATGTGGGTGCTCAGAGAGTTGAACCTGGGTCCTCTGTAAGAACTGTCAGTGCTCTTAACTGCTGAGCCATCTCTAGACCTGCTATTCAGAATCTTTGTTTCTTTTCTGTTTTTGTTTTTAATATTTATTTAATTAAAAATTTTTTTTTTAATTTTATGTTTTATGTGTATGAATGTATTGTCTGAATGTAGGTTGGTGCACCCATGTTGTGCAATGCCTCGGTCTGAAGAGGGCGTCAGATTCCCCTGGAACTGTAGGTAAAGGTTCTCAGCTGCCATGTGGGTGCTGGGGATCGAACCCAGGTCCTCTGCAAGAGCAGTCGGCGCTCTTAACCACTAGGCCTCCTCTCCAGCCCCTCTTCTGTTTTTTGTTTGTGTTTTTTTTTTTTTTTTTTTTTTCTGTATGTGTGAATGTACTGTCTGCATGCAGGTCTGTGCACCTGTGTCATGCAATGCCGTGGATGTCAGAAGAGGGTGTTGGATTCCCCTGGAACTGGAGTTCTCCTGGATTTGGAGTTTCAGACGGTTCTCAGTTGCCATGTGGGTTCTGGGGGTCGAACCTGGGTCCACTGTAAGAGTGGCCGGCACTCTTAACTGCTAGGCCATCTCTCCAGCCCGATCTTTTCTGTTTTTTAAAGATGTATTTATTATTTTTGTGTGTTTTGATTGTCTCCATGAGTATTAAGTGTATCCACATGTATGATGCCCACTGAGGCCAGAAGTGGGCATCAAATTCCCTGATACTGGAGTTAAGGACAGTTATCCCACCATGTGTATGTTGAGAAATGAACACAAACCTGGGTCCTACAAAAGTAACTGGTACCCTTAACGATAGAGTCTCAATAAGTTGGGACTTTACTAACTCCTCATGGTCTTTGGGCTTGATCAGCAGTATTGGCATATGAGCCTTGCTATACACAGACACAGGGACTCTTACCTTCTCCAGACTTGGAAAGTAGGCATCTGGGCCTGTACTTGCCTAAATGCACTGGCTGTAGAATTAACTCAGCACTAAAGGAAGAAACAAAAAGGCCAGCAGATAACAGTGGTGGTTCATGCCTTAAATCCCAGCATTTGGGAGGCTGGGAGGCTACTGCAGGAAGATTGCCACATACTTAAGGCCATCTTGGGCTTCACAGTGAGTGGGAGTAAAGCCTAGGTTCCAGATCTGAGCCTCTCTTTTCCTATTCACATTGGAGTTTCAAGTCCAGGAATTAGATGTAGTTGGATAGTTAGTAATTGCTTACTTTCTGTTTATATCAGGTATGAACACAGCAAGCCATTGAAACAGGAAGAAGTGACTGCTACTGATCTCAGTGCAAAACCATCCCTTGCAGCTTCCTACAGTCTCTCATCTGGAGTTGGTTCACTTGCTGAGATGAATCCAGACGAAGCTGAGTTAAGAAGCCCAAACTTCCCAACTGTAGGAGCAGGTTCAGAGGACTGGGTGAATGCCGTTGAATTTGTTCCTGGGCAGCCCTACTGTGGCCGCAGTAAGTATACTGAGGATCCTGTAACATGATGTTAAAGGGCTAAGTGACAGTCCATCAGTGAGCTGAATCTTTTTTAGGTTACTTAGGAGTTGGGTGTGAGTGGAAGATAGTTTTTGAAGCACAATAGTAATGAATTAAGACTTCAAAAAAACCAAAAACAATCATCTCCACACATGGTCGCCCCTCCCTTACCACATTTGGTGCTGGGATCAAATCCAGGGCCTTGTGTTTTTGTTTGTGTTTGAGAGAAAAGGTTTCCTCCTGCTCAGGTTCGCCTCAAACTCAAGTAGCTAAGTGATCTTGAGCTGTTTGCTCTTACCTCTACCTAATCAATACTAAGATTAAGTTTCAGTTATACAAGCTATTCAAATACAGAGCTGGGCTTGATGGTGTAATCTCTGCTTTGGAGCCACTGAGACTGGATGGATGATCACTGAGTTCAAGGCCAGCCTGGGCTACCCAGTGAGTTCTCACCTCAGCACCCATGTTGGGAGGATCACAACCAGCTAATTAACAACAGCTTTAGGGGATCTGATGTCCTCTCCTGGTTTCTTCATGGTGTCATATACAGAATCTCCCTACATGTGTACACATGACTTAAAATGGAAAAAAACAAAAACAAAACACAGCTGAGGAATGACGGTGCATACCTGTAAATCCATTGCTGGGTGGTCTGAAGTAGGCAGGTTGGAAATTCAGAGTCATTCTGGGCTACATAATCCTGTTGCAAACCAAGGCACAGTGGTACATACTTCTTGGTCCCAGAGGCAGAGGCAGAGGCAGGCAGATCTCTTGTTCCCAATCGAGAAGAAGTGAATTTTTTTGTTTAGTGGACTCCCTTTGTGTATAAAACTGGTCTGTCTGGGAGTGTGGGTTTTGGGGTAATTTTTTTTTTTTTTCCTTTCAGTTAGGTTCTGTTATCTTGTTCTTTTTTTTGCTGGTTTTTTTTTTTTTTTTTGCCTTTTCGAGACAAGGGTCTCCCTGTATGTAGCTCCAGTTGTCCTGGAACTCAGTCTATAGACCAGGCTGGCCTTAGAACTCACAAAGATCCACCTGCCTCTGCCTCCCAAGTGCTAGGATTAAAGGCGTGCGCCACCACGCCCAGCGGTTCTAAGTTATCTTACAGCTCATAATGTGCCTTATATACTGGGACCTTTACTGTGCTCTTAAACTTCCAGCGGCCCCTTCCTGCACTGAAGTACCCCTGCAGGGCTCAGTGACTAAGGAAGACTCAGAGAAGGAACAAACCACCGTGGAGACAAAGAAGCAGCTTTGCCCTTATGCTGCAGTGGGAGAGTGTCGCTATGGGGAAAACTGTGTGTATCTCCATGGAGACTCCTGTGACATGTGTGGGCTGCAGGTCTTGCACCCAATGGATGCGGCTCAGAGGTCACAGCACATAAAAGTAAGTCCTCAAAGATGCTGTGTTAATGAGAAATCACATTTGCCTTTTATATAAAACATGTCTGTTCATTTCTGAGAAGTCATTAAAGTAGCAATATGTTTCTCCCAGGGTTTATTGTCATGCTTGCAGGTGACAATGATGATTCACTCTTGAAATCCTAGCAGGGCAGGAGGATGCACTTTTTTTTTTGTTGTGGTTTTTTTTTTGAGACAGGGTCTCTGTGTAGCCCCAGCTGTCCTGGAACTGAACTCACAAAGGTCTGCCTGCCTCTGCCTCCCGAGCTAGGATTAAAGGCGTGCGCCACCATGCCTGGAGGAAGATAGAGATTTTTTTTTTTGTATGTGTATGAATGTACTGTCTGCATGCAGGTCTGTGCACCTGTCGTGCAATGCCGCGGAGGTCAGAAGAGGGCGTCCGGATTCCCCTGGAACTGGAGTCCTCCTGGAATTGGAGTTACAGACGGTTCTCAGCCTCCATGTGGGTGCTGGGGATCAAACCTGGGTCCTCTGCAAGAGCGGTCTGCCCTCTTAACCACTAGGCCATCTCTCCAGCCCAAAATAAGTCATTTTTCTAGAACCTCAGTTTGGGCTTTAAAAGGTTTCTTTTTCTTCATCCTTTCAGTTTTTCTATTTCATATTTCTTACATTTCTTTAGAAACAGGTTTCATTGTTTGTTTATGCCGTGGTATAATGATTACCACTATTCTTTTTTTTTTTTTTTAATTTTATTTATTTCTGTATGTGTATGAATGTACTGTCTGCATGCAAGTTCGTGCAATGCCTCGGAGGTCAGAAGAGGGTGTCGGATTCCCCTGGAACTGGAGTTCTCCTGGAATTGGAGTTACAGACGATTCTCGGCCGCCATGTGGGTGCTGAGGATCGAACCCAGGTCCTCTGTAAGAGCGGTCGGTGCTCTTAACCACTAGGCCATCTCTCCAGCCCCCAGTTACCACTATTCTAATTTGAGTTTTCTTCTCCTGAGCTTAGGAACTCTCCCTTAGTTGACCTCCCTTCTTGCTGGCTACAGTGGATTTCCTGGGGGTGGGGGTGGGGGTGGGGGTGGGGGGTGGGGTTTTTGTTTGTTTTTGAGACAGGGTTTCCCTGGCTGACCTTGAACTCAATGTGTAACTAGACATCCACCTGCTTATGCATTCGCTACCACACCACATGCCGCTGGAACATTTTATGTAGTTGGAGTATATGTGACCTTCAGTAACTGGCTTCCCTCACTTAACCTAGTGTTTTTAAGGATCTCTGTGTTGAATGTATCAGTATCCCCCCCCCCTTTTGACAGGGTCTCGTATCTCCAGCTCACCTGGAACAGAACAGGCTGGCCTTTATCTCACATAGATCTGCCTGTCTCTGCCTCCCAAGTGTGTGATACCATGCCCAGCATGGTGTACCTACTTAGAAATGTATATGTAGGCATGTACATGGAGGCCGGGGGTGGACATCAGGTGTCATCTTTACCACGCTACATCTCATTATTTAGTTCAGGGTCTTTCACTGAACCTGGAACCCAGCAATTGATAGGCTGGCTCGCCAGACATTGGCTTGTTCCCAACTCCCAGTTCTGGGATTACAAACTCACACTGTCTTAAGGATGGAAACTCAGGTGTTATGCTTGTATAGCAAGCACTTAACTGACTGGGCCTTCTCTGCAGCCCCAGCATTGCTTTTTTTTAAATTAATTTACCTTTGGCATTAGTTTTTTACGTAGGATTAGATGAAAATTTGGGATTGTTGTATATTTCTACTGTATGGCATATATTCAGGTCATCAGCCTAGCAGTAAGGCCATTAACTAACTTTAAATATCTCAACGGCCCTACCTTGGACTTCTTTAAGGAATGAGATAGCAGAGTCATGTGACAGTTGTGCCTAGCATTATGAGTACCTTCCAGGCTTTCTGTAGTTTGCCCTGTTTACCTTCCCAACAGTAGTGCATGAGGTTTTATGCTTTTTTAAAAATAATGCTGAGTATGTATGTTGTTATATGTCTTTAATCCCAGTAGAGAGAGACAGATCTCTGAGTTTCAGGCCAGCTACAGTTATGTAGTAAGACCCTGTCACAACACTCCCCTCAGAAAAAGAAAAAGTTATAGAGTGTGAGCACATGTGTCATAGCCCACATGGAGGACACAGGGCAAATCTAGAGCTTTTTTTCTCTCTACCAGTTCTGGGGATCTAAGGTCACTGGGCTTGTGTGAGAAATGCTTTGTGTTGAACCTTCTTGCTGGCTGTATACTTACTTGAGTTATGTTTTTGTTTTTGTTTTCTGAGGCAGCATCTTACAGCCTCAGCTGGTCTGGAGCTCACTATATAGACTAGACTGATCTTTTATTATCTCAGATCTCTTGCCTCTGCCTCCCAGAAGCTGGGATTAAAGTCTTGGGCCACCATGCCTGGCTCCTACACTTAAGTGCCGTCTGTGAATGACCCTTTTGTTGTTGTTGAGAAGACATTAGTAACAAACCTGTTATTGAAGTACTTGTTTCTAGCTGTTTAGTAGTTAGTGACTTGCTTGTGGTAAGTGACACATGCTATGGTGTGAGATGCAGCCAAATTCTACCCTAATTAGACACTAGTAGTGTAGAATGGGTCAGGTTAAACACTATGCATACTGAAGGAGGTGTGTCTGCTTGAGGGAAGAGGGGAGATTGATGTTTCAAGAGGAAAAATCTATACTAACAATCCTAATAGGCCATGTGTGAATTTATGGGTGACTTCTATTTTCCTGCAATATAATGTTTCTTTTTTTTTTTTTTTTTTTTTTGTATGTGTATGAATGTACTGTCTGCATGTAGGTTTGTGCACCCGTGTCGTGCAATGCCTCGGAGGTCAGAAGAGGGCGTCGGATTCCCCTGGAACTGGAGTTCTCCTGGAACTGGAGTTCTCCTGGAATTGGAGTTCTCCTGGAATTGGAGTTACAGACGGTTCTTAGCCGCCATGTGGGTGCTGGGGATCAAACCCGGGTCCTCTACAAGAGCAGTCGGTGCTCTTAACCGCTAGCCTATCTCTCCAGCCCCAATATAATGTTTCTTAAGATAAAGAGAAGCCCGGCGTGGTTGTGCACGCCTTTAATCCTAGCACTTGGGAGGCAGAGGCAGGCGGATCTTTGTGAGTTCAAGGCCAGCCTGGTCTACAGAGCGAGCCAGGACAGCTGGGGCTACAGGGAGACCCTGTCTTGAAAAGACAAAAAAAAAAAAGATAAAGCAAATAGGGGCTGGAGAGATGGCTCAGTGGTTAAGAACATTTTCTTCCAGAGGACCCAGGTTCACTTTCCAGTACCCACATGGCAGCTAACAACTGTTCTTAACTCCCATTTCCAGCTGACCTATTGCCTTCTTCTGACCTCCAAGGGGCATGGTACACTTAACATGTAGGCAAAACATTCAAACAGTTTTTTTTGTTGTTGTTTTTTGTTTTGGTGTTTTTGAGATGGGGTCTCCTGTCACCCAGGTTGGGTTGAACTCACTCTGCCCCTCAAGTGCTGGAATTAAAGGCATGGACTACCACTCCTGGAAATAAAATATTTTTTTGAGAAAAGAAGGCAGGTATATCTCTGTAAATTCAAGGCCAGCTGGAGCTAAAGAGAGGAGACCCTGTCTCAAAAAGACAAACCCTTAATTCATGTATCACATAATTTATACAATTAACATTTTAGTTATGTATTTGTGCACATTGAGTGCAGGTACCCTGAGAGGACGTCACATATATATGTGTATATATATTTGGGGGTGTGTGTTGTGGTGCATGCCTTTAATCCCAGCATAGGCAGAGGAATCTCTTGAGTTCAAGGCCAGCCTGCTCTACATAGAGAGTTCCAGGACAGCTGGGGCTTCAGGGAAACGCTGTCTCAAAAAGGACACCCCCCCCCCTTAAAAAAATATGTCTGAGTGTTTTATCTGAATGTAAGTGCACCACATGTGTGCAATGCCCCTTGGAGGTCAGAAAAGTTTTTTAGTGGTGGTGGTGGTGGGGTGCTTTCTGTTAAGACACAGAGTCTCTTGCTATAGCCATGGCTGAGCTGGAAGATCACTGTGTAGACCAGGCTGGCATCAAACTTGGGTCTCCTCCTTCTGTCTGCACCTTCTGAGTGCTAGGGTTAGTGCTTCCCTATGAAAATAATGTGCCTGATACATCCTTGTCACCTAGTTAATGTACGAATTCTGTGTCTTTCTCTCAGATTTTATTTTACTAATTTATCTTTTTTCTTTTCTTGAGACAAAGTCTTAAATTTATCACCATCTGGTCTAGAGCTCTGAGACTTCTTGTGTCCACCTCCCAGTGCTAGGCCTCCATCCATGTTCAGGACCTTCACAGGTTTTAAATGAGGGCATTTTCCCACCTAGAAACAGAAAAGTACGTGAAGCTGGAAGGATCCTTAATGTGTTGACCAGCAGGGGTGGTACTCTGCAGGGTTAGGGCACAGATCTGGAAAAGTTCTCAAGACTTTCAGTGGATTTGTAGTGTTGTGAGGTGCTGTAGTGCCATCTGTGTTCACTTTTTAAAGCTTTCTTTGGGTCAGTGGATGGTTTATCACTAAATCTTGAACCATGGTGTTGAAGTCTCTTAACTTCAATGACCTAACTGTATCTCTTGCTCCCCTCTTACAGTCTTGCATTGAGGCCCATGAGAAGGACATGGAGCTCTCTTTTGCTGTGCAGCGCAGTAAGGACATGGTGTGTGGGATCTGCATGGAAGTGGTCTATGAGAAAGCCAACCCCAGCGAGCGCCGCTTCGGGATCCTCTCCAACTGCAACCACACCTACTGTCTCAAGTGTATTCGAAAGTGGAGGAGTGCTAAGCAATTTGAGAGCAAGATCATAAAGTGAGACTCTTTCCCAATCTTCGTCTGTGCTTTCTATTTGGGGGAAGAATTTAGTATCTTGTGCCAATGTCCAACCAGAAAGACTGCATTTAGATGCATGCATTTTATCCTGAACCTGGGGTATTCTAATTGGGATTTCTTCTTTGTATTTCAGCTAGCTATTAGGTTAGTTGGTGTATTTCATTTGAATGAGGAAACCCCATGTATTAGTTAGTAGAATCTTGATTGATGTTTTTTCTGAGGAGATAGTCCAGACAGTTTAGGTTCCGTGAACAAACTTACCTAGTTCTAAATGTATGTTTCCCAATCTTAATACATTTTCCACTTTGCTATTCTATCCATTAAGCTAGCCACTAGTCCACCATCCTTTAAAAATTGTTCTTACAAACTGAACAAAACCTACATAATCTAAATAGAGCACAGTTACAAGAAATAAATTTATTTAAATGAAAGAAAAGGAGTCTGTGTGAAATGTCTTTTTTGTGTGTAACCCAAGGGTTTTTTTGTTTTGTTTTGTTTTGTTTTTTTTAATTGAACTGGCTAGCTAGCCATTGGGCATTGGGTTGAGTTTATTTATGAAGGAGAAATTCTTGCCTTCAGTTAAGAGTCAGTTGTGACTGTGGACCCCCCTCAGGAAATGCCCTTGTGCCTGTCAGTTAAGTCTTAATTCTGGAGGTGATATACAGAGTGTGTCTTAAAAGAGTGGGCCCAGCTGGGCGTGATGGTGCACGCCTTTAATCCTGTCACTCAGGAGGAGGCAGCGGCAGGCGGATCTTTGTGAGTTAAAGGCCAGCCTGCTCTACAGAGTGAGTTCCAGGACAGCTGGAAGTACAGGGAGACCCTGTCTCGAAAAGACCAAAATAAAAAAAGAGGGCCCATAGCAGGGGACATGCACTGTAGCCTCTTCATTGTTTCCCAGGTCCTGCCCTGAATGCCGGATCACATCTAACTTTGTCATTCCAAGTGAGTACTGGGTGGAGGAGAAAGAAGAGAAGCAGAAGCTCATTCAGAAATACAAGGAGGCAATGAGGTATGAGCACTGCAGCCTGGGCTCACTTTGGGAAGAACAGTGCTTGCCTATGCACTCTTCCTCCTTCCTGCCCTTTATTTCACAGGATAATTTTATTTTTCCCCTCCTAGCTGCCTAACCAGTTTGCCTCTCTTGCTATATATAGTGCAGCCCTTAGGTGTCTCTGCCAAGGGACTGTGTTGTAATGAAGTCTACTGCTGGTGGCTGAACCTATGGAGAGGAGGGGGTCTACTTACTTCATGCTGTGTTGTAGTTGTACTATGTTAATTCTTGTGTTGACTTTTCCAAAAAGATGGTTCCTGTACTGGCTAGTGCTCACTCTGATACGCAGCATAGACTTAAGACAGGTATCTTTCTAGTCAGTGTGTGACATTAGCATGTGTTTATAGAACACGCTTGTGGGTCTGCACCGGCACCTCATGCTTCTACCCCTATTTAAAGAAAACTCTGGATAGTAGATGCATAGACGCCTCAAGTCTGCTGTGAATAAGGGTTGCGATATTTTCCTTTCCAGCAACAAGGCGTGCAGGTATTTTGATGAAGGACGTGGGAGCTGCCCATTTGGAGGCAACTGTTTTTACAAGCATGCGTACCCTGATGGCCGTAGAGAGGAGCCACAGAGACAGAAAGTGGGAACATCAAGCAGATACCGGGTAACTCTCACTTTTTTTAAAGAAGGGGAAATACCAAATTCTTGAGTTGAGTCCTGCACCTACTGATTTAACACTCAGGTTTGGGAGTGAAGCTAGAGTAAAGGAGGAATCAAGGGAGGAGTAAGAAGGGAAGGAAGAACACAGGAAGCCCTAGCCTAAGTTCTTGGCCTCAAGTAGCCAGAGGGGAGGCTTTGGTAAGGTAGGTCTCAAAGAGAAGTCTGGTTCTTCATGCCCTCTGCTGGGCCCCACGGTTTGCCTTATAAACAACAGGATAGAAGACACTCCTCAACAGTGCCACCCCTGTCATGGCCTTGTTTTTTACAGGCCCAACGAAGGAACCACTTCTGGGAGCTCATTGAGGAAAGAGAGAACAGCAACCCCTTTGACCACGACGAAGAGGAGGTTGTCACCTTTGAGCTGGGCGAGATGTTGCTTATGCTTTTGGCTGCAGGTGGGGACGACGAGCTGACAGACTCTGAGGACGAGTGGGACTTGTTTCACGATGAGCTGGAAGACTTTTATGACTTGGACCTATAGCAGCTTTGCGTGGCGTGTGAACTGGTCTGCGGAGCCTCAGACAGTAGCTGTCCCCTGTGCCGTGTGGCAGTGCGTGTGGCTCTCCTAGGCAGGCTTCTCAACTCCAGGTGCTGTCGTGATCACTTACCCAGGGCCTGCTCCTCCACCCCTCACCTTTCCCCAAGAGTGTGTTGTTTCCTCTGTTTCAAAAAGTTACAAAAATAAATCTTAAAGTTAGTTTTTTGTAACATGAATTTAACTGTCAGACAGTTAGTGTAGGTTTGTTGCGTCATCTGTTTTCAGCCAGGTTGTGTTTTATGGATGTTGCACACTCATTTTGAGGACTCCAGGTTCAAAGATTAAAAAAAAAAAAAAAGCACTGGCTATGTCTCGGGTCCTTTAGATGGGGCAGTGGGAAAAGGGACCCAAGTAGAGAAGTCACCCTCTCCAGTAGATGCGGGAGGTGGCCCCTTGGGGTCTGGGAGTCTTGCAGCTCTGATTTTAGATCTCCCTATCCTGTGGTTTGGGGCTCTTGTTTAATTGCACTTGAGGAATACTACTGGGTAACCAGAACCAGGTGCAAATGTGTTGAGGTTAACATAAGAAAATCTTAAAACACATGAAAGATGAAATGGTATTCATCAGTGCAGAGTTGGTGATGGACTTCCAAGGGCCGATGGAGTGAGTGAGCGAGCATGTGAGCAGCTTCCCATCTGTGCGTAGATGCAGTATTCTAGTATGCTTAGCCTTAGTGGTTTCAGCCTGGTACGGCAGGTAGATCTTACAGGACCAAGCAGTGTATCAGTAGTTAATATAGCTGTGCTAGTAGTTCTGTCTGTACTGGAGACGTGGGGTCAGCCACAGAGGTTAAGTGACCTAATCCAAATCAACACAAGCTGGGTCTTGGATGCACACTTGTATTTAATGTTTTATGGTCTAGCCTTTCAGTCCAGGCACTTTTTGGAAAAACTTTTATCCTCATTTGAGGGGTTCTGTTGTGAGATTTTGTGTTTGCTTTTGTGGGTATCTGCCTCGTTCCATCCCTGAGGTTTGAAGGTAGACAGATGGATTCAAACTCTTGAGGTGTTCATTATAGTGTGGAGTTGGTTTACAGTAATCACTTCCCACTAAAACTGAGGCCATGGTCATCCACAAGACAAGTAGAAGTTAAGTTGCTAGAATTCTTTGGGAATTTCACCTTCGCATTTTGTTGCTCTGTTTCCTAAAAATAACTTGGGAGATGCTCCAAATTGTATGTCTGCCTCTTGGAGTCCACCCACTCCTCTAGTCGAGAAGGCAAGTCACTGTTGCAGAGGCCTCTGGCCTTTGCAGCTGCCCTTTTGTAAGACGCACTTTTCCCAAATAAAACAATTTAAAAATACTGGTTTTCTTATTTGTGTGATGAGCTGTTCTCAGAACCACAGATGTCAAATACTGTGTCACTCACCTCAGTCACATTTCTATGGCTGACAATTCAGTAGGAGCAGTGGTCTTCTTTTCAAGACACCTTGCCTCTAGAAATGCTTGAACAGGTCATCCATGCTAGCTGCCTCATCCACAAGTTCACCATCTCCTGGGACCTTGTCCTTGTGGGCAGACTTGCTTCAGTCTCCCAAATAAAGGTGTGGGTCACATAGAATTGGGCATGTAAAAGTAATTTTGTCATAAAATTACTTTGAGAAAGGATCTTACATATCCCAGGTGGGCTTTGAATTATGTAGTGAAGATGACTTTGAGCTCCTGAGTGCTAGGATTTCAGGTGTGTATGTGCCATCATGGCCAATTTATACAGTTGTTGTTTTTAATGGAATGCAATGCTTAGTTTGATACTAGGCACTCTACCAACGAACATCGCAGAACATCTGATGTTCCCTTGGTAGAGTATATTGAGTGTTCTGCCTACGTGTATGTAAGTGTACCCATGGCATGCAATGCCTGTGGAGGCCAGAAGAGGGTGTTGGATTCAGACTCAAGGTGACTCTCCTCAATTCCCAAGTTGTCCAACAGTATTTTAACAACTGAAATAACCACAGAGAGCCCCTTCATTTTTCAGTTCTGGAGATGAATGCCTGTTAATGCTTATTGTAGCCATGATACCGCTATGTATTATATCACCTAGTCAGCTGGTTCTGTGAGCGCCTATACCCTAAATTCCCTTCAGAAGACAAAAGTTAGCTATGTGAGCTAGCACACGTGGGTTTTCTTTTTGTTTTGTTTTAGTCTTTTTGGTCATTTTGAGACAGGGTCTCCTTGTAGCCCCAGCTGTCCTGGAACTCTGTATACCAGGCTAGCCTTGAAAACTCACAAAGAACCGCCTGCCTCTGTGCTAGGATTAAAGGTGTGCGCCACCACTCCCACGCTTTTAAATCCCAGACCTCAGGTGGCAGAGGCAGGTGAATCTTTGTGAGTCCAGGCCAGCCTGGACTGCATAGTTTCAGGCTTGCTGGGGATCTCTACTGGGAGATTTGTCTCAAAAAATAAACCAGAAATTAAGTTCTAACCTTGGTTGCTGCCCTGACAGGTGCTAGAGTCAGGAAGGGAAGGGACCAAGAATGCTTTAGAAAGCTGCTCCTCAGCTGTGCTGTGGCCTGAGAAAACAGGTAAAGACCCAGGTGATCACGGGCAACTATAGTGTATTTAAGTCTTAAGTACCACCACTTCTTTTGACATTCTTGATCTTATTGTCAAGTATTTGAGTTTGGGAGTCGCATGACTTGTGGAGGGCTGGTTTACTAGTTCCAATTTTATGTGGGTTCTCAGGATCAAAGCCAGCTTTGCATGGCAAGCTCTTTTTACCCACTGAGCCATCCCTTTTTTTTTTTTTTTAATAGTCTCATGTAAGCCATGATGGCAAAAGCTGTCTTCACCTCTTCAGTGTTGCAGAGACACATGACATGAGGACCAATTTGCTTTGGCTTTTTTTTTTTGAGACAGAGTCTCAAAAGTGCTGGGATTAAAGGTATGAGTCAACTGAGCCACTTCTGGGTTTTTCAAAAACTTTTAAAATATTTTTTTAATTTTAATTACTTTCTATGTGTATGAATGTACTGTCTGCATGTAGGTTTGTCACCCGGGTCGTGCAATGCTGCAGAGGTCAGAAGAGGGTGTCGGATTCCCCTGAAACTGGAGTTCTGGAATTGGAGTTACAGACAGTTCTCAGCCGCCATGTGGGTGCTGGGGATTGAACCCGGGTCCTCTGCAAGAGCAGTAGGTGCTCTTAACCGCTAGACTATCTCTCCAGCCCCTCAAAAACATTTTTTATCTGTATATGTGTGGGAGAAAGTATATGCCACATGTGCACAAGCGTCTGGAGTGACATTGACTTATCATTTTAGTCTCAAGTGTGGATAGCTTTTGGATAAAGCAGTTGGAATATTGTTGAGCGTGGGTGGCAGAGGCAGGTGGATCTGAGCACAAGGCCAGCCTGGTCTGGATGGTGAGTTCCAGGCCTCAGGGAGACCTTGTCTCCAAAAAAGACAAAACCATCCCTTTGATCCCTGTACTCGCAGGTGGATCTCTGTGAGTTCAAGGCCAGCCTGGTCTACAGAGTGAGTTTCAGGCCAGCTGGGATTTAAAGGGAGACTCTGTCTCAAAAAGATAAGGGAAGGAAAAAGAAATACTGAAATTATAAGGAAAAGGAAACTACTGTGTAGTAAACATTCTTTTTATTTTTTTTTAACATTCTATACCTCATTAGTTTTTCACTATTTACAGTGCTTTCTCAATAAAAATCTTTTTTTTTTTTATTTTTTTTTAATTAATTTTTTTTATTTATTTCTGTATGTGTATGAATGTACTGTCTGCATGCAAGTCTGTGCACCCGTGTCGTGCAACGCCGCGGAGGTCAGAAGAGGGTCTCGGATTCCCCTGGAACTGGAGTTCTCCTGGAATTGGAGCTTCAGACGGTTCTCAGCCGCCATGTGGGTGCTGGGGATCGAACCCGGGTCCTCTGTAAGAGCGGTCGGCGCTCTTAACCGCTAGGCCATCTCTCCAGCCCCTCAATAAAAATCTTAAGAGGCGTTGCTAACTAAATACCAAAATACCTGAAGTTGTTTTCCCGATGTTAAAACAACATGAAAGGAAATGACTTTTATTGGGTTTTTTTGTTTTGGCTTTTTGAGACAGGGTCTCTAATTTTTTTACTTTGTGTGTGTATGATTCTGGGGATCAAACCTGTTACATGTTAGACAAGTATTCTGACCAACCTGATGCCCTATTTTGAAAATAAAAATTATAGGGCTAGGGATGTAGCTCAGTTGGCAAGAGTTCTTGATCAGCATGCAGGAGGCCCTGGCTGAATCTAGAACTACAGAAGCAGGACATTGTGGGGCACGCACATCTGTAATCCCAGCACTTGAGATGTAGGCAGGAAGAGGAGCAGTTTTTTTGTTTGTTTGTTTGTTTTTTGGTATTTTTGAGGCAGGGTCTCCCTTTTAGTACCAGTTGTCCTGGAGCTCGCTCTGTAGACCAGGCTGGCCTTGAACTCACAGAGATCCACCCACCTCTACCTCCCGAGTGCTGGGATTAAAGGAGCAGAGATTTTAGGCCATCCTTAGCTACATAGGCAAACCTGAGCTACATGAGACTGTATATATATATGGGGGACTGGAAAGATGGCTCAGCAGTTGGCTGGGCGTGGTGGCACATACCTTTAATCCTAGCACTTGGGAGGCAGAGTCAGGCGGATCTTTGTGAGTTCAAGGCCAGCCTGGTCTACAGAGTGAGTTCCAGGACAGCTGGGGCTACAGGGAGACCCTGTCTCGAAAACACCAAAAAAAAAGATGGCTCAGCGGTTAAGAGCATTGGCTGTTCTTGCAGAGGACTGGGTTCTGATCACAGCACCTGCATGTGGCTAACAGCTGTTAACTCCAGTTCCAGGGGATCTTCTGCCCTCTTTTGGTTTCTTTGGGTAGTGTATGCATGTGGTGCACTTTCATACATTCAGGCAAAATGTTAATATGCCTAAAATTAAAAATGTGAATGAGAATTAGAGCCTAGGAAAGGGGGGGGGAGAAAAAATTAGAACCTACTTCAACTGGGCATGGTGGCACATGCCTTATCCCTGCATTAGAGACCAAGGCAGAAAGATCTTCAAGTTCTAGTCCAGTCTGAGCTAGCTTAAGGAGAGCCTAGCCCTGAAACAACAAAAAATTAAGTGTGGTGGCTCAGTAATTCCAACACAGGAAGCTGAGGCAGAACGTGCTCTGGGGAATATGATACATAGAATATGAGACTCAAAATACCCAAAGGTACTCAGTGCTTCGGGGCTGGGTACACAGTGGCTGCTGTGTTTTGCACATGCCTAGCACTTGGGAGGCAGAGGCAGGCGGATCTCTTGAGTTCAAGGCCAGCCTGGTCTACAGAGCAAGCTCCAGGACAGCTGGGACTAAAGGGAGACCCTGTCTCAAAATACCAAACAAAAACAAAACTTAGTATTGGCACTCTTTCAGTGATAGAATGGGGAAGAGATTCAGGGACATTTGTTTGGGGTATAATGTTTATTTTTCAATACTGGTCTCAATCAGCAAACCTCAAAAAATTCTTCACACGGAATGCAAAATGTGTACAATCACATAGATATACATAAATATCAAAGCAAAAAGCCTTTAATTCCAGTACTTGGGAGGCAGAGGCAAGCAGACATCTGTGAGTTCCAGGCCAGCTCAATCTACATTACAAGTTCCAGACCAGGAAGAGCTCAAAAATGAGATACCGTCTCAAAAAAATGAATGGAGGGGGGCGGGACACACTTGAGAAGTAGGCCTATGCTCAAGTTCAAGTACTTGACCTGTTTATCTCTCGGTGATGGACTGTCGTGTGGAAGACTTAAGGTGCAATCAACCTTCATTCCCAAGTTGGTCTTGGTCAGTGTTTTATCACAGCAACAAAGTTAACGGGAATACATGCTTCGTTCACAAAGCTCCATGATGATTGCATTATCAGTACACAAACTTAAGGGCTGGTGAGATGGCTGGGGACAAAAGTGCTTGCTACCAAACCCAAGGACCAAAGTTCATTACTGGGTCCCACGTGACAGAAGGGAAAACTTAATTTCAATTTCTCTTCTGACTTCCATACACATGCAATGCATCCATGCACCCTACACTTGCATACATATACACTGATGCAATAAATCATTTTAAACTAGCTGGGTGTGGTGGTGTATGCTTTTAATCCTAGCACTTGGGAGGCAGAGGCAGGTGGATCTCTTGTTCAAGGCCAGCCTGGTCTATAGAGTGAATTCCAGGCCAGCTCAGAAAGAACAAAAAAACCCCGAAAAGCTTCCACGGAAGTGCTGGACATATTTACAAGGAATGTCTAAAGTATAGACATTTCCAGAACGCAGGGCTGTCTTCCTGGCTACCAAGAATTTTTCTGGGGCTTCAGAGATGGCTCAGGAGGAGGTTGAGTATTTGCCATGCAACTGGAGTTCGCATCCCCAGAACTCACATAGAAAGTCAGATGGGGGGGGGGGCTGAAGAGATGGCCTAACGGTTAAGAGTGCTGACTGCTCTTGCAGAGGACCCGGGTTTGATCCCTAGTACCACATGGCAGCTAAGAACCGTCTGTAACTCCAATTCCAGAAGAACTCCAGTTCCAGGGGAATCCGAGACCCTCTTCTGACCTCCGCGGCATTACACAACGGGTGCACAAACCTACATGCAGACAGTACATACACATAAAAAAAGAAATTGAAAGATGGCTATGTTAGTAGGATAAACTGAGCTAGGTTCAGATACAGCAAAATCTGAACCCTTTGTTGGAAGGTGTTTAGCTTTCTTTATTCTTTGACTGCCAAATATTGCAATCAGGAGCAGCATATCAAGTGTTGGACAAACAGAGTTTCCAACTATTTTTTTTGGTTGGGAGTTTTTGTTTTGTTTCTTGTTGAGACAGGGTCTCCCTGTAGCTCCAGCTGTCCCTGGAACTCACAATATAGACCATACTGGCCTTGAACTCACTGAGATCTGCCTGCCTCTGCCTCACAAGTGCTGTTGGGGGTTAAAGGCCTGCATCACCCACTTGGTTGGGGTTGATTTGTGTGTGAGATAGACTGGCCTATGAAATCCTGAGTCTACTGCCTCTGCCTCCCAAGGGCTGGGATGGAATTACAAGTGTGCACTACCATGCCCAACTTCCAGCTGTATCTCCACTTACCCTGTCTGTCTGTGTGTCGAGGCCAGAGTTCAATGTTGGGTGTCTTCCTCTGAGTCACTCAGTGTTTTGGCAGCATGTAAGTGCACCACATTCATGCATTGCCCTCAGTAGTCAGAGGGTGGAGTCCTCTGCAAAAGCAGTATTCTTTTTTTTGTTTGTTTTTGTTTTGTTTTGTTTTTCAAGACAGGGTCTCCTTGTAACCCAAGCTGGCCTGGATCTCGTTTTGTAGACCAGGCTGGCCTTGAACTCAAAGATCCACCTGCCTCTGCCTCCCAAGTGCTAGGATTAAAGGCATGCACCACCATGCCCGGCTGCAGTCAGTATTCTTTTTTTTTTTTTTTTTTTTTTTTTTTTTTTTTTTTTTTTTTTTTTTTTGTGTTTTTTTTTTTTTTTTTTCTTNTTTTGGGTTTTTCTTTCTTTTTAGGGTAGTGTATGCATGTGGTGCACTTCATTACCTTATTCAGGCAAAATGTATAAATCCTAATAATTAAAAATGTGAATGAGAATTAGAGGCTAGGAAAGGGGGGGGTGGGGGAAAAATTAGAACCTACTTCAACTGGGCAGGTGGCACATGGCTCTTATCCTGGCATTAGAGACCAAAGGCAGAAATAGTCTTAGTCTAGTCAGTCTGAGCTAGTCTTAACCGGGTAGAGGGCTCCTAAGCCCCCTGAGAAACAAAAAAACAATAAATAAAAAAATTAAGTTGTGGTGGCTCAGTAATTCCAACACAGGAAGCTGAGGCAAACGTGATCTGGGGAATATGATACATAGAATATGAGACTCAAAATACCCAAAGGTACTCAGTGCTTCGGGGCTGGGTACACAGTGGCTGCTGTGTTTTTCACTCATTCCTAGCACTGGGGCAGAGGCAGTAGCGGATCTCTTGAGTTCAGGCCAGCTTGGTCTAAAGCAAGCTCCAGCGACAAGCTGGACCTAAAGGGAGACCCTGTCTCAAAAATACCAAACAAAAACAAACTTAGTATTGGCACTCTTTCATTGATAGAATGGGGACAGAGATTCAGGGACAGTTTGTTTGGGGTTATAATGTTTATTTTTCAATACTGGTCTCAATCAGCAAACCTCAAAAAATTCTTCACACGGAATGCAAAATGTGTACAATCACATAGATATACATAAATATCAAAGCAAAAAGCCTTTATTCCAGTACTTGGGAGCAGAGGCAAGCAGACATCTGTGAGTTCCAGGCCAGCTCAATCTACATTACAAGTTCCAGACCAGGCAGAGCTCAAAAATGAGATACCGTCTCAAAAAAAATGAATGGAGGGGGGCGGGACACACTTGAGAAGTAGGCCTATGCTCAAGTTCAAGTACTTGACCTGTTTATCTCTCGGTGATGGACTGTCGTGTGGAAGACTTAAGGTTGCAATCAACCTTCATTCCAAGTTGGTCTTGTGTCAGTGTTGTTCTATACCACAGCAACAAAGTTAACGGGAATACATGCTTCGTTCACAAAGCTCCATGATGATTGCATTATCAGTACACAAACTTAAGGGCTGGTGAGATGGCCTTGGGACAAAAGTGGCTTGCGGGGATGACCAAAACCCAAGACCAAAGTTTCCATTACTGGGCTCCACGTGACAGAGGGTGAGAAACTTCATTTCTCAATTTGCTCTTCTGACTTCCATACACATGCAATGCATCCATGCACCCTACACTTGCATACATATAAACTGAGCATAAATCATTTTAAATAGCTTGGGTGTGGATGGATGCGCTTTTATTCTAGCCCTTGGGAGGCAGAGGCAGGTGGATCTCTTGTTCAAGGCCAGCCTGGTCTATAGAGTAATTCCAGGCCAGTCTAGAAAAGCAAAAAACCCCTAAAGCCTTCCCACGGAAGTGCGGACATATTTACAAGGAATGTCTAAAGTATAGACATTTCCAGTACAGCAGGGCTGTGCTTCCTGGCTACCAGAATTTTTTCTGGGGTCAGAGCTTGGCAGGGGAGGTCGAGGAGTTGACATTTGACATGCAACGGGAGTCTGCGCATCCCCAGAACGCACATAGCCACAAAAGTCCAGATGGGAGGGGGGGTGGCGGAAGGAGATGGCCCGAACGGGTAGAGAGGGCTGACTGCTCTTGCAGAGGACCCGGGTTTGATCCCTAGTACCACAAATTGAATGCTAATCGAATTCTGTAATAAACACAAAAACTCCAGTTCCAGGGGAATCCGAGAACCTCTTTGACCTCCGCGGCATTACACAACGGGTGCACAAACCTACATGCAGACAGTACATCACAAAAAACAAAAAAAAGAAATTGAAAAGATGGCTATGTTAGTAGGATAAACTGAGCTAGGTTCAGATACAGCAAAATCTGAACCCTTTGTTGGAAGGTGTTTAGCTTTCTTTATTCTTTGACTGCCAAATATTGCAATCAGGAGCAGCATATCAAGTGTTGGCAAACAGAGTGTTTCCAACTATTTTTTTTGGTTTGGGAGTTTTTTTTTTTTCATTCTTTTTGTGGTTTTTTTTTTTTCCTGTACCCAGCTGTCGCTGGAACGCACACTATAGAACATATGGCCTTACTCATCTGAGATCTGCTGCCTCTGCCTCACCAATGCTGTTGGGGGTTAAAGGCACTGCTATCACCCACTGGTTGGGTGATTTGGTGTGAGAAGACTGGCCTATGAAATCCTGAGTCTACTGCCTCTGGCCTCCCAAAGGGCTGGGATGGAATTACAAATGTGCACTACCATGCCCAACTTCCAGCTGTATCTCCACTTACCCTGTCTGTCCCTAGTGTGTTCGGAGGCCAGAGTCAAGGTTGGGTTGTCTTCCTCTGAGTCACTGCAGTGTTTTGGCAGCATGTAATGCCACCACATTCATGCATTGCCGCTCAGTAGTCAGAGGGTGGAGTCCTCTGAAAAGCAGTATGTCTTTTTTTTGTTTGTTTGGTTGTTTGTTTTGATTTTTCAGACCACAGGGTCTTCCTTGTAACCCAGTGGCCTGGAATCGAGTCGTTTTGTAGACCAGGCTGGCCTTGAACTCAAAAGAGCCGACCTGCCTCTGCTCCCCAATGCTAGGATTAAGGGCTGCACCACCACTGCCCGGCTGCAGTCAGTATTCTTTTTTTTTTTTTTTTTTTTCGTTTTTTTAATTTTTTTTTTTGGTTTTGCTAGACAGGGTCTCCCTGTAGCCTCAGCTGACCTGGAACTCGGTAGACCAGGCGGGCCTTGAACTCACAAAGATCCGCCTGCCTCTGCCTCCCAAGTGCTAGGATTAAAGGCATGTGCCACCACGCCCGGCTGCAGTCAGTATTCTTAACCACTGAGCCTCTCCAGCCCCTGTCACCTTTTTATTTATTTATTTTGGTCTTTTTTGAGACAGGGTCTCCCTGTAACTCTGGCTATGTAGACCAGGCTTGCCTGGAACTCATAGAAATCTGCCTGGCTCTGCCTCCTGAGTGTTGGGATCAAAGGCATGTCTTCCACCCCCATCCCCGTCTTAGGCTTTCCACCCTTATTTTTTGAGACAAGTTCTTTGACTGAATCTGGAGCTTGGCCATTAGGCTACACTGGCTGCCAGCAAATGCTAGAGATTGTCCCGTCTTGACTCCCCAGCCCTGGAATGGATATGATAGATGCATACTGCTACCCTCAGCTTTTTTGTTTTGTTTTGTTTTGTTTATGTGTTTTTGTTTTTTTTCTGGACTTGAACTCCTAGAGATCTGCCTACCTCTGCCTTCCTAGCGGACATCCAGGTTTGTTGTGTGGGTGCTAGGGAGGGATTAAACTCAGGTCCTCAAGTACATATATGGTAAGTACTTTATCAAATGAGCTACCTCCACAGCCCTCAGCCATTATCTTTAAATGCAATTTGGCCTCACTCAAAAGCATCAGGGCAATTCTGTGAATTGCTATTGACATTTCCTTCATTGCTTTATCCCATACTTCATAAACTTTCTCCTTGGGGAAAAAGAAATCCCACTTTGGGATTTTCCAGATGTCCTTCCCCAGCAGCAGTTTCAGTCCTTGTTCTGTGTGATTACTTGACAGCGCCTTCCTTGTCTCCGTGTCTATGATGTGATCTTCCCAGTGCTGCCCAGGTGTATTAGTCACTTTTCTGTTGCTGTGATAAAACACCATGACCAAGGAACTTATAAAAGGAAGAGTTTATTTGAGCTTACAATGGACGGTTCCAGGGAATTAGAGTCCATTGTGGCGGGAGGCGTGGTGGCTAGATATGGAGCAGCAGGCTGAGGGTCACATCTCGCAATGAACACAGGAAGCAGAGAGAGGGCGACTGTAGACAAGGCTTGTTAAAACTCACTAAGCCTGCCCCCAACAACGCACTTCCTCTAGCATGGCCACACCCTCCAAGACCTCCAAAATCAGCGCCACCAACTGGAGACAAATGTCTGAATACCTAGAGCCTATGGGGGACACTCCATCCAAACCACCACACCAGGTGATAATCCCCAGATCACAGATGCTCGAATTGCTGCACAGCGTCCTTCCCACACTTCGGGAATAGTGTAGAACTCTGGTCCTCACACTGTTAAAAGGACACCTCATCTATACTCTACAGATTCTGGGTCCTGGCCAGATGCTGGACAAACTTTACTTAGGCCTGGATCATCCATTTTAATTGTGTTCAACCTTGGAGAAATGACCCTCATGGACTGCAGATCTCTCTATAGATGATCTGCTTTATTTTGGGTTTAGGTTTTTTTTGTTGTTGTTTTTTGCTGGGTTTGGTGGCACATACATGTAATCCCAGTACTTGGGAGGCAGGAACAAGCGGATCTATTGTGAGCTCAAGGCCAGGCTGGTCTACATAATGAGTTTGAAGCCTTTTATAACTCCCTGGCTACCAGCTATACAGTATTGAAGATAGGAGAAAATGCCATATTTTTTTTTTACCCGGCCTGCCCAGTGCCCTGTCTGTGAAGCAGAGCCTAGTGGGAATGTTTTACTGGACAGTTTTGAGCCTGCCAAGTTTCAGGAAAGCCCATCTCACTTTTTAACAGGAGGCAGGACTTTTGTGTGCCTAATTCACAAAAGCCACTTCAGTCTATAGGTCTCCTGGGTCCTTTTTGAAATGTGTGCCTGAGAATCCCTACAACTTCAGTGGAAGCCCAGGCTGGTTAAGTGCAGCTTGCTGATACTCAGCGACCATTCTCACAGTGGAAGCAGAAGAACTCCTTCAACCCAGATTATCCCAGTGTGCATGGCCTGGAAGCTGAGGTTTTCAGTGTGCCATGGAAATGTGTAGAGACGGGAGGAACTGCAGAGTCCACGGAGTACGTTCTCTTCTGTAGTGGGTTCTTCCTTTCAAGGCTCAAATAATTTATCTATTTATTTTGGGGTGTTTTTTGAGACAAGGTCTCCATGTAGCCCCAGCTGGCCTGGAACTCATTCTGTAGACCAGGCTGGCCTTTTTTTTTTTTTTTTTTTTTTTTTTTTTTTTTTTTTTGG
>VZQC01015009.1:668064-694239 GCA_009823505.1 Rhizomys pruinosus
TATGAATGTACTGTCTGCATGCAAGTCTGTGCACCCGTGTCGTGCAACGCCGCGGAGTTCAGAAGAGGGTCTCGGATTCCCCTGGAACTGGAGTTCTCCTGGAATTGGAGCTTCAGACGGTTCTCAGCCGCCATGTGGGTGCTGGGGATCGAACCCGGGTCCTCTGTAAGAGCGGTCGGCGCTCTTAACCGCTAGGCCATCTCTCCAGCCCTGGGTGTGCATTTTAACTCCCTTTCCCATGGAGCCCAAGGGCTGTCCTTTCCTGTCTTCCAGCCTCAGGGAAACCTAGGGCAGCACTCGGGCTAATGATACTTAGTTGTCTCTTCATTTTTAGCTCCTAGAGATTGTCATTATTCTTGTGAGTTTAACTATGAACTTATACTAGAAGTCCCACCTACTCAGGAGGCTGAGGAAGGTGAATTGGCTGAACTCAGGAGTTTGAGACCAGCCCAATTGAGACCTTGTCTCAAAATGATTTATTTAATTAAAAAAATTTTTTTTGGTCTTTTTGAGATAGGGCCTCACTGGTAGTGCCAGCTGGTGTGGAACTATGTAGACCAGGCTGGCTTTGAACTCACAAAGATCTTCCTGCCTCTGCCTCCCAAGTGCTGGGATTCAAGCCCAGCTCTTAATTTTGGCCTGGAACTTGTTATGTAGAACAGGCTGACCTCTGCCTGCCTCTTCTTCCCGAGTGCTGAGACTAAAGGCGTGCACCACCAATCCCAGATCCCTATTGTTTTTTGAGACAAAGTCTTGTCTTGTAGCCCAGGCGGACCCTGATTTTATGATCCTCCTGCCTTAGACTCTCAAGTATATTATAGAATTATAGGTTTCAGCCGCCATGACTGGCCTCCTTTGTGTTAGTTTTAATTTATGATTATTGTCTTTATTTTGCATTGCTGGGGATTGATTATAGGACACTGTACATGCTAGGCAAGTGCTTTACCTATGAGATACACACTGACCCTCTTTTTTTAATTCTGAAAACATGGCTTGAGAAAGCCCCAGCTGTTCTTTGGCCACATCCCATGGAAGCCCACACAATGCTAATTATATAGGAGGCAATTTAACTTCAATGCAGAACTGACATTTGAAACAGTAGATGACTCGATATTTTAGGGAGCCACAGTGGACATCTCTCCCATGCCTGTGGTCACGGTGCCAAAGGGGAAACCAAGTCCATCTCCCTCTGTGGTTCTCAACCTTTTGGCAAGAAGGCATTTCTAGTTTCTAGGTCAACAGTCCTTGCTGTTGACCTAAAGACCTGGCTCCCCCCACCCCACTTTTTGCCTGAGCTGTTTGCAGCTGCTTCAGAATGTTCCAGACAAGGGAAAGGGGAACAGTGGTTCTGATCCTCTTCCCCAGGACCCAAGCTCCTGGCTTCACTAGGAACCCATGTAAACAGCGAGGTTGCCATTCCTTGGAGTCTGTGGAGTGAACCAACACAAAGTGCTGCCCATCCAGGGTGGACGGAGGAGGAGGGACAAGTGGCAAGTCTAGGCTTCGGCCTGCAGTGCTACCAGGAGACTCCTGGCTTCTGAGCTGCCCTTCCACTCACTTAGCAAGTGCAGCGGCTTTTCTCACTAGCACCCTGGGCCAGAAGAACTGGGCTGGAATCTTGGGGGAGGCTGAGCTGGGCACTCTCCCCGTATAGTTGCAGGCTATTGCGGGCAATCAGCTCCTTTGCCATGAGCAGGAAGACTTCATCTATGTTCCTGGACTCCTTGGCTGATGTCTCCAGGACAGCCAAGAGGTCGTACTTCTCGGCCAGGGTGCAGGCTTCCTCAAACAGGACGTGCCGCTTCTCCCACAGGTCGGATTTGTTCCCTGCAGGTGAAAGGCAGTGCAGACATTCCACTAAGCAATGGATCTGTCTTTAGGCAATCGGGCTCCCCCCTTCCCCCCTTCGCCCTTCCTTCCTTCCTTCCTTCCTTCCTTCCTTCCTTCCTTCCTTCCTTCCTTCCTTCCTTCCTTCCTCTCTTCCTTTCCTCCCTCCCTCCCTCCTTCCTTCCTTTTTGTGCTTCTCCCCCCCTCCAATTATTTATTTGGTGTGTGGGGAGTGTGCACACGTGCCATACTGATTCCCAGCACCCACATGGCAGCTGAGAACCATCTTTATCTCCAGTTCCAGGGGAATCCGATGCCCTCTTCTGACCTCCGCGGCATTGCATGACATGGGTGTACCAACCTACATTCAGACAGTACACTCATACACATAAAAAATAATTAATTTAAAAGAAGGAAGTATAGAACAAGAGAGGAAGATACCCAATTCTAACCTCTGATCTCTATTGGCTACATGCATCTGTAGACAACATGTGTGCACACACATGGAAGATATGTTAGTGAAAAAAGATGCACAGCAAAGGCCTGGTTTAGAGAGTGACCCTGGCCCAATCTTGCCAGAACCCACTCTAAGTCTTGTTTTTTGTGGTCTGACTGTACTGTGATTCCTGCCCTGTCTAGGGTATGGTGGCTTGGTTTTTCCTAGGTCCCATGGGCTTGCAACTTAACTCTAATATCAGGCCCTAATTATTTGAGGAATATAGATGAATTTGTTCCTTCAAACAAATGGACCTTTTTTTTCTTTTTTCTTTTTTTTTTTTGGTTTGGTCTTTTTGAGAGAGGGTCTCCCTTTAGTCCTAGCTGGACTGGAGCTTGCTCTGTAGACCAGGCTGGCCTTGAACTCACAGAGAAACTTTATTTTTATTATTATTATTATTATTTTTTGGTCTTTTTGAGACAGGGTCTCCCTGTAGCTCCAGCTGTCCTGGCACTTGCTGTGTAGACCAGGCTGGCCTTAAACTCACAGAGATCTGCCTGCCTCTGCCTCCTGAGTGCTGGGATTAAAGGCATGAGCCACTATGCCCAGCTGTAGAGTGTTACATCTAACCATGGCAACAGCTGAGTCAGTGACCTGGGCCAATGAGAATTCACCCAGTCATCAGCACGTCTGGCACGTCTGCAGAAGGAGCAGAGCAGACCACATATATACCCCTATCTTCCCCTAAATAAACAAGTCTTTGGGTGTCTGTGTGTTGACGCTGCATCTCTCACCCCACTCCTCACTCCTCGGTAGTGACCCGAACCCCTCCGACTGGACTGGGGCGGGGGGTTGCAACGCCCAGCCATTCTTCTTTTTTTTTTTTAATTTTTTAAATTAATTTTATTTATTTCTGTATGTGTATGAATGTACTGTCTGCATGCAGGTGTGTGCACCCGTGTCATGCAATGCCGCGGAGGTCAGAAGCGGGTGTCGGATTCCCCTGGAACTGGAGTTCTCCTGGTATTGGAGTTTCAGACAGTTCTTGGCCACCATATGGGTACTGGGGATCGAACCTGGGTCCTCTGCAAGAGCGGTCGGCGCTCTTAACCGCTAGGCCATCTCTCCAGCCCCTCATTATTCTTATTTTATGTGTACAAGTGTATTGCCTGCCTGTGTATAAGTGCACCCATGGAGGCCAGAAGAGGGCGTCAGATTCTCCTGGAACTATAGTTATGGACAGTTGCTAGCTGCCATGTGGGTGCTGGGAATTGAACCTGGGTCTTCTGCTAGAGCAGCCAGTGCTCTTAACTGCTGAGTCATCCCTCCACCTTCTATTTTGAGACAAGGTCTCTCACTGAACCCAGAGCACACTGATTCACAGACTGGCTGGCCAGTGAGCTCCAGGAGCTTCCTGACTCCATTCTCCAGGGCTGCGGTTACAGATGTGTGCTGCGGCACCTGCTTTTACCTGGGTGCTGGAGATTTGAATTCAGGTCCTCATACTTTTGTAGCAAGTATGATTTACTGATTCACGTAGAGTGACTGAGCCCTACCCCCAGCCTCCCCCCCTCCCCCCCCCCCCCCGCCCCAGAGTCTCACTATACAGCCCACTCCAGCCTCATCCTCCTGAGAACTGGGATTACAGGCATGAGCAGCTATGAGTGGCTTCCTATGAATTCTGATGATAGTTTGTTAAGTTTCATTTAGGATCCTATACACTGCAGTCATTCAGTGGTCATCACAGCCATCTGCATGGCTCCCTGGAGATTTGGGGCCACTTGACTGTTAACCTCACACTTCCACAGTACTTCCTGTGTGGTTTATACAGCATGCCACCTAGTCTGCTGGCAAGTCTTTCACAGGGTTAACCCTGCTTGTCCCAGATCCCCCTACCCCAACCCTCCATGAGAAACTTTGGCATAAGGGTGTGGAATCAGTACTTTTTAAATTTTTATGTGTATGAGTGTATTACCTCCATGTATGTAAGTGCACCTGTGTCATGCAGTGCCCTCTGAGGTCAGAACAGCCCGTTGGATCCCCCAGAACTGGAATTATGGATGGTTAACCGCCATGTGGGTGCTGGTAACTGAACCTGGGTCCTCTGCAAGCGTAGCCAGTGCTCTTAACCACTGAGCCATCCCTCCAGCACCAAATCTGCATTTTTACCATGCTTGCACAACCCTATTCTCAACTCTTACTCCTAATGAATATGGTGGGAATCTCTGAGCAAAGTGCTTTGTGAGGAACTCATCCACCTCTTGCACTTTTGGACTTTCATGCTGCCTGGGAAAGCAAGCTGAGTGTCGGCTGAGGGGACCCAGGAAGAAAACCTGCTTGGAGAGCTCCCTACCAATCAGCATAATGACCAAGTTAGCTGCTCCATATTTTTCTATCTCATGAATCCAGTGAGGGACAGACTCGAATGTGGAGCGCCGGGTGAGGTCGTAGGCGATGATGGCTGCATGGGCACTGCGGTAGTAGCTCTGGGTGATGGTACGGAAGCGCTCCTGGCCTGCGGTGTCCCACACCTGCATCTGTGGAAGGACAGGAAAGAGTCCCTTCAGGAGTTCCATCAACCTGGGAATTCCTTGACTTAAGTAGTCCTACAAATACTTTTCCTGGGGTTGGAGAGATGGTTCAGCAGTTAAGAACACTGGTTGTTCTTGCAGAAGACCGGGGTTCGAATCCCAGCACCCACATGGCAGCAAACAATTGTCCGTCTTCTGTCTTCCTCTGGCAGTGCACAGCACGAGTGCACTTACATACAATGCAGGGAATAAATATACACATACACATACACATAAAAATAAAGTTTATTTTCTTTTGGTCTTTTTAAGACAGGGTCTCCCTGTAGTTCCAGCTGTCCTGGAACTCACTATATAGACCAGGCTGGCCTTGAGCTCACAGAGATCTGCCTGCCTTTGTCGCCCTTTGCTCCCTGGGTAATGTGGATGGATGAGCTCTCTAGTTTGGGAATCACCACCTGAGGGTCTCCTACCAAAGGGAGGAATATCTCCAATAGTGTCTGAATACCTATCCTTTTATTTTCTGTTTATTATTTATTTATTTATTTATTTATTTATTTATTTATTTATTATTTTGTCTTTTCGAGACAGGGTCTCCCTGTAGCCCCAGCTGCCCTGGAACTCACTCTGTAGACCAGGCTGGCCTTGAACTCACAAAGATTTGCCTGCCTCTGCCTCCCAAGTGCTAGGATTAAAGGTGTGTGCCACCACGCCCGGCTTCTGTTTATTTTTTATGTGTATGAGTATTTTTTAAATTTTACTTATTTTTATTTTATGTGTATGAGTGTTTTGCCTGCATATATGAAAGTGTACCACGTGTGTGCAGTGCCCTTGTAGGCCAGAAAAGGGGTCAGGTCCTCTGGAGCTAAAGGACAGCTGTTAGCAACCATATGGGTGCAGAAACCAAACCTGGGCCTCTGTGAGAGCAGCCAGTGCCCCTAACCACTGTGCCATCTATCTCTCCACCCCCTTTTCCAGTGGTTTTGTTTTGGCAATTAGGGGGAGACAAAGTCTCTCTGTAGTCCCAACTGATTTGGAACTTGCTATATAGAACACAGACTGATTTTGATCTCGTAGAGATCCACCTACCTTTGGCCCCTGAGTACTGGAATTAAAGCTATGAAACACCATGCCTGGCTCTGAATATGAGAATTTTGCCTGCATGTACATATGTGTACCATGCATGTGCCTGCTGGTCATGGAGGCCAGAAGAGCACAGCAGATCCCCCTGGAACTAGAATAACTGTTGGTTTTGAATTGCCAGATAAGTGTTAGGAACTTTCAAATCCAGGTCCTCTGTAAGAGCAGCCAGTGCTCTTAACTACTAAACCAACTCTAGCACACCCTACCTGCTTTTTTTTTTTTTTCCAGAAAAGGTCTCGTATAGCCCAGGCTGGCCTTGAACTCAATATGTAACTGCAGATGACCTAGAACTCCTGCTCTTCCTGGTTCCAAGTGCTAGGATTACAGGCATGAGTTACCGTTCCATGGCCCTGAGCACCTCCATCTACTCATACCATTTATGTAAACTTGAACTTTTGGCCAGGCTTGGTGACTATAATCCCAGCTACTCATAAGGCTGAGGCAAGAGAATCACAGGCTCAAAGCTATAAATCAAGTTCAATGCCAGCATGAATGACTTAGCCAGACCCTGTCTCAAAAATAAAAATAAATAATAAGTAGTAAGAGTGTTTGCTGAGCATGCTCAAAGTTCTGGGTTTAGCCTCCAGTATCAGAAAGAATTTTTTTTTTAATCTTTAAAAAATTGTATGGGGGCTGGAGAGATAGCCTAGCGGTTAAGAGTGTCGACCGCTCTTACAGAGGACCCGGGTTCGATCCCCAGCACCCACATGGCGGCTGAGAACCGTCTGAAACTCCAATTCCAGGAGAACTCCAGTTCCAGAGGAATCCGACACCCTCTTCTGACCTCCAAGGCATTGCACGACATGGGTGCACAAACCTACATGCAGACAGTACATTCATACACATGCAGAAATAAAAAAAATTTGTATGGGGAGCCAGGCATGGTAGTGCCCACCTTTAATCCCAGCATTTAGGAAGCAGAGGCAGATGGATCTCTGTGAGTCAAGGCCAGACTGGTCTACATACTGAATTCTAGGACATCTGGGGCTACAGGGAGACTCTGTCTCAAAAAGAGTATAAGTGTGTCTTATACACACACACACACACACACACACACACACACACGTGCACTTGAGAGATGGCTCAGTGGTTAAGAGCAATGGCTGCTCCCAGTGGCTAAAACCATTCATTTGTAAATCCAGCTCCAGGAGATCCAACACCTTCTCACATCCTGCGAATTGCATGGTACAGGTGCACTTACCAAGTAGTATAAAAAAATGATAAAGTATTTTTTTTTAATTTTATAGAATTTATTTTATTTATTTGTATGAATGTACTGTCTGCATGTAGGTTTGTACACCCATGTTGTGCAATGCCGCGGAGATCAGAAGAGGGTGTCGGATTCCCCTGGAACTGGAGTTCTCCTGGAATAGGAGTTACAGACAGTTCTCAGCCGCCATGTGGGTGCTGGGGATTGAACCCGGATCCTCTGCAAGAGCAGTCGGTGCTCTTAACTGCTATGCCACCTCTCCAGCCACTTTTTTTTTTGTCCCCCAGTTAAAAAAAAAATAAATCTCTTGAAGAAACTTTGCTAATGAGAGAATAAGTAAAAGAGTCTTTTTTTGTTGTTTGTTTTTTTGAGACAGGGTCTCCCTTTAGTCCCAGCTGGCTTAGAGCTGGCTGTGTAGACAAGGCTGGCCTTGAACTCAGATCCACCTGCCTCTGCCTCCCAAGTGCTGGGATTAAAGGCTTGTGCCAAAGAGTCTTTAATACTGAGATTCAATCTCTATTAACATTTTGTCAGTCTTGGCTTTTTTTTTTTTAAACCCTTTCTGTAGGTTTCTTTGTGGTATTCTTTGATAGCAAATCTTTTCAGATAGACTTACATTGCCAACCTCCCCCCCCCGACACACACACACATATACACTCATACATACCTGTCTCTGCCGCCTAAGCACTGGGATATTTTGAGTCAAAGTCTCACTTGGTAGCCCTGGCTGGCTTGGAACTCACTAAGTAAACCAAGACGCTGGCTTCAAACCTGCTAGAATTCTCCTGCCTCTGCCTTTTGAGTTCTGAAATCACTACTCCTGTCTACAAGAAGATATTTCCTTACATAATCACAATCATTGCCAATAACTCTCTGGCATTACCTGATACCCACCTCATATTAAAATTTTCCTGATGATCTACAAAATGTTTTTTTGTCGTTGTTTGTTCTGTTTCTTTGAGGTAGGCTCAGCTAGCCTGGGACTCACTGTGTAGAACAGGCTGGCCTCCACATTACAGAGATCTGCTTGCCTCAGCCTCCTGAGTGCTGGGATTAAAGGTGTGTCCCAGCGGGGCGTGGCGGTGCACGCTTTTAATCCTAACACTCTGGAGGCAGAGGCAGGCAGATCTTTGTGAGTTCAAGGTCAGCCTGGTCTACAGAGTGAGTTCCAGGACAGTTGGGGCTACAGGGAGACACTGTCTCAGAAAAAATAAATAAATTAATAAAAAATAAAGGTGTGTCCCATCACGCCTGGCTTAAATGTCCTTAAAGATTTTTATTTGTTCATTTTGAGATACGATCAAGATTTCTGTTTCACTGTAGCCCAGGCTGACTTCACATTCACATTCATGATCTTCCTGCTTAATCTCCTAAGTATTGTGATTGCCCAATTAATTTATACTTCATGGAGAATATCTATATAGAAATCTATAATTCTACCCAGGCGTGGTGGTGCACATCTTTAATCCTAGCACTCGGGAGGCAGAGGCAGGTGAATCTTTGTGAGTTCAAGGCCAGCCTGGTCTACAGAGCGAGTTCCAGGACAGCTGGGGCTACAGGGAGACCCTGTCTCAAAAAGACCAAAAAAAGAAAAAATCTATAATTAATTCTTTTTTATTATATCGTAGATTGGGTCTGCGTGTGTGTGTGTGTGTGTGTGTGTGCATGCGAGTCAGGACAGTGGATTGCTCATTCCACCACGTGGGTCCTAGGGATTGAACTGATGTCATCAGGTTATCAGGTTTGGTGGCAAAGGCCTTTACTTTTTTTTTTTTTTTTTTTTTTTCTTTTCGAGACAGGGTTCTCCTCGCTAGGAATCCAAGGGTCCTGGAACTCACTCTGTAGACCAGGCTGGCCTTGAACTCACAAAGATCCACCTGCCACCGCCTCCCAAGTGCTAGGATTAAAGGCGTGCGCCACCATGCCCGGCTTAAAGCCTTTACTATTTAAAAAAGAAAAACTCTCCCTGTAGTCTCAGCGGGCCTGGAACTCAGTATGTACACCAGGCTGGCCTCAGTCTCACAGAGATCCACCTGCCTCTGCCTCTTGAGTGGTGGGATTAAAGGCATGTACCACCACATCTGGCCTGATTTGGTTTTTATTTTAAACATTTACTTTTATGTGTATGAGTGTTTTGCCTACCTGTTCGGAAGTGCACCACATGCATGTGATGCCTTTGGAAGCCAGAAGAGAGCACCGGATCCCCTGGAACCGGAGTTACAGACAGCTGGAAACCATCATACGGGTGCTGGGAACTGAACCTGAGTCTTCTGCAGGGGCAACTACTACTCTTAACCTCCAGCCCCCCAATCTAGTTCTTATAAATAAATTATTTTCATTTTATGTTTATAAGTATATTGCCTGGATTTATGTAAGCACACCTATGTCATGCAGTGCCCTTGGAGGTCAGAAGAGGCCATCAGGTCCCCTGGAACTGGAGTTATAGATGGTTGTTAGCCACCTGTGAGTGCTGGGAATCAAACTCAGGTCCTCTGCAAAAACAGCCAGTGCTCTTAACAGGTGAGCCATCCCACTAGCCCTCTTATAAATTTAATTTTGAAGCATGTTTTATCTGGTCTGTGCATTAGCCACTTTTATATTTGGTTGTTGATCTATTGTCTGTCCATTTCTTTATTTATTATTACATGTTTTATTATTATTATTTTTTGGTCTTTTCAAGACAGGGTCTCCATGTAGCCCCAGCTGTCCTGGAACTCACTCTGTAGACCAGGCTGGCCTTGAACTCACAAAAATCTGCCTGCCTCTGCCTCCCAGGTGCAAGGATTAAAGACGTGCGCTGCCATGCCTGGCATATTTTATTTTTTTTATTTTATGTGTATGAGTGTATTGCCTGCATGGATGTAAGTGCACTCATGTCATGCAGTGCCCAGGAAGGTCAAAAGAGGGCATTGGACACCCTGGAACTGGAGTTGTGGATGGTTGTTACCCATCATGTGGGTGCTGGGAATTGAACCTGGGTCCTCTGCAAGAACAGCCAGTGCTCTTAACTGCTGAGCCACCTCTCCAGCCCCCTGTCTGTTTATGTGAGACAAGGTCTTTCTTTTCTTTTATTATTATTATTATTTTTAATTTTTTTAATGATTTAAAATTTTTTATATTTATTTTTCATGTGTATGAATGTACTGTCTGCATGTAGGTTTGTGCACCCGTGTCAGGCAATGCCTCGGAGGTCAGAAGAGGGCATCGGATTCCCCTGGAACTGGAGTCAAAGACAGTTCTCAGCCTCCATGTGGGTGCTGGGGATCGAACCCGGGTCCTCTGCAAGAGCAGCCAGTGCTCTTAACTGCTGACCCTCTCTCCAGCCCTAGACAAGTTCTTTCTACTTAGCTCAGGCTGGCTTTGCACTCAACTTGTTGCTCAAGCTGGCCTCAAACTAACCATCCTCCTGCCTCAGCCTGTCCTGGGGTTACTGGTATGTGCCCCGTGTAGTTGTTGGCCTTTTCTTAGGTATTTATTATCAAAGCTCTTAAACCCTTCCTCATATTGCACATATTTCTTTCCAGTTCGTCATTCTTCTTTTGACTTTCTTCATCATATTTTTTCCGTATGTGCAAAATTTGACCTTTAGATAGACTTAGCAATATTTCCTTTTGTGGTTTTTGTGGTCAGACCTTACTTAAGATGCTGATTTCCCATTCCAGGTCAGGAAGCTCAGGGCTGAGGGTTGGGGACTCTGACTAAAAGCAACACAGTCACCCGGTTGCCCCTCTGACCTTCACTTTCTTGCCATGGATCTCAAGGGACCGAACTGTGAAGTCCACCCCGATGGTGTTCTGCTGGGACTCACTGTATACCCCAGACTTGAAATGCTGCACCACACACGTCTTCCCCACGTTGGAGTCCCCAATGAGGATGACCTTGAACAAATAGTCAACGTTCTCTTCTGCTGCCCTGGCTGAGCTGGAGAACTGCATGGCTCTGGCCTCCTAGAATAGACCAAGGAAGGACAGAATGAATTCAGTTTCTCTCTGGTGAGCACCCACCAGGCACCAGCACTGCAGATCCACTAGAAGACAAGTGAGGCAGCTGTGCCTTTCACAGAGCAAACGTTCTCACCGAAGAAGGATGCTGGTGACTGGTAAGGTGTGGGGAACTGCCCCACAAGCCCACTCCGTCCCTGGTGTATGTGGACAGTGCCTCAGTGGAGCCTTCAGACTGATGAGGCTGTTCTAATGGGAATAGCACAAAGTTATCTCTCATGGATTATAGACGCCTTTAATCCTAGCACTTGGGAGGCAGAGGCAGGCAGATCTTTGTGAGTTCAAGGCCAGCCTGGTCTACAGAGTGAGTTCCAGGACAGCTGGGGCTACAGGGAGACCCTGTCTTGAAAAGACCAAAAAAAAGAAGAAAACCCAGCCCTGGAGGTGAGGTGCCCAAGGACTGTCACAGTGGAGGGAATGCATACAGGAGTGACTCCCCACCAACCCTAGAAGATGGCCACCCAGTCGACCCCAGACATTTGACAGCGTTTGACTAAGAAGCCAGTTTAGGGAAGAGTCTTGTGGGCTTTGTAAAAAGTTATTTTGTGGGGCTGGAGAAATGGCCTAGCGGTTAAGAGCGCCAACTGCTCTTGCAGAGGACCGGGGTTTCATCCCCAGCACCCACATAGCGGCTGAGAACCGTCTTTAACTCCAGATCCAGGGGAATCCGACGCCCTCTTCTGACCTCCGTGGCATTGCACAACACGGGTGCATCAACCTGCATGCAGACAGTACACTCATACACATAAAAAAATAATAATTAAAAAGAAATAAGTTAAAAAAAAAAGAGTTATTTTGCTGGGGGGGGTGCATGCCTTTAACCCCAGCACTTGGGAGGCAGAGGCAGAGGCAGGTAGATCTCTGTTGAGTTCAAGCCCAGCCTGGTCTACATAGTAAGGTCCAGGCCAGCTGGGACTAAAGGGAGACCTGTCTCAAAAAAGACTAAAAAAAAAAAAAAAAAGATGTTTTGGGGACTGGGAAGATGGTTCAGAGGTTAGAGCACTTACTGCTCTTCCAGAGGACTCAGGCTTAGCTCTCAGCACCCACAGGCTGACACCTGTTCTTGACTCCAGTTCTAGGGGATCCAATGCCTTCTTCTGGCCTTCAAGTGCATGCAGTGCCTGTGGTGCACTTATTTACACCAAGGCAAAAAATAATGCACATAAAATAAGAGGGTAAAGTTATTTAATTATTTATTTATGTTATGTATTGATTTGGGTTTTGTTTTGTTTTGTTTGAGACAGGGTCTCCCTTTAGTCCCAGCTGCCCTGGAGCTCACTCTGTAGACCAGGCTGGCCTTGAACTCACAGAGATTCACTTGCCTCTGCCTCCTAAGTGCTAGGATTAAAGGCATGTGCCATCATGCCTGCCTAAACTAACTGCTGGGATTAAAGATGTGGGCCACCATACCTAGCTTATATGGCCTTTTTATTCTGGGTAGCACTTCATTTTTTCTTAATCAGGAAATTGGGATTGTGAGGATATTCAAAATTAAAATTGTAGTTACAATGCTATGGCAAATTTTGGTATGGAACAAAAAATAAAGTTTTTTTAAGATTTTTTTTACTTTTTTATTATTTTTATTTTATGTGTATGAGTGTAATGCCTACATGTGTGTAAGTGCGCCCTTGTGGTACAGAGTCAGAAGAAGGTGTTGTCAGATTATCCTGGAACTGGAGTTACAGACAGTTGTCAGCTGCTATGTAGGTGCTGGGAATTGAACCCTGGTCCTCTGCAAAAGCAGATGGCACTCTTAACCTCTGAGTCATCTCTCCAGCCCCCAAATAAAGATTTCTAATGACAGTGTTTTCCAAATTAAGTTATTATCAGAATTAACTGGGGGGCGGTGAATAAAAGTATGCATTCCTGAGCCAGCCTGGTGGCACACGCCTTTAATCCTAGCACTTGGGAGGCAGAGGCAGGTGGATCTTTGTGAGTTCAAGGCCAGCCTGGTCTACATAGCGAGTTCCAGGACAGCTGGGGCTACAGGAAGACCCTGTCTCGAAAAGAGACCCCTGCCCAAAAATATGCATTCCTGGGCTGGAGAGATAGCCTAGCGGTTAAGAGCACTGAATGCTCTTGCGGCGGACCTGGGTTTGATCCCCAGCACCCACATGGGGGTTGAGAACCATCTGTAACTCCAATTCCAGGAGAACTCCAGTTCCAGGGGAATCCGACACCCTCTTCTGACCTCAGCGGCATTGCACGACACGGGTGCACAAACCTACATGCAGACAGTACATTCATACACATAATAATAAAAAAAAAAGTTGGATCTGAGGAATATGTCCTCAAAAAAAAAAAAGTATGCATTCCTGAGACCTATCCCAGGCCTACTATGCATATATTTTAAAATTCAAAGCAGGGGATCTAGGAAGACAGTTGAGTCAGAAAAGTGCTTGCCTTGCAAGCACAAGGAGCTGATTTCTACCTGCAGATCCCATAGGAAAGAACCCAGGCATGGTGGTGTGTTTGTAATCCCAGCCCTAGGTGGTAGATACAAGCATACATCCGGGGCTCACTCTAGCCTAGCTTCCTCAGTTAACTCTAGGCAAATGATAGACCTTGTCTCACAAACCAAGGTGGATGGCACCTGAGGTTGGCCTCTGACCTCCATGTGTATGTGCCACACATATATACCCCCCACAAACACATACTTTTTTTTGGGGGGGGTTGAGACAGAGTCTCTCTGTAGTTGTCCTAGGACTCACTCTGTAGACCAGGCTGGCCTTGAGCTCACAGAGATCCACGTGCCTCTGCCTCCCGAGTGCTGGGATTAAAGGTGTGGGCCACCACACTCCAAAAATGTTTTGAATTAAAACAACACATGTACATATATTCCCCTGGTGAGCGGCATGAGCAGTTAGATTTGAGAGCTATCAATCAGTACAGTCACTCCCCTTCATTCCTGCTTTTAGCATCCTTGATTCAAACCCCACCTGTGGTTGAATATGTTTAGTCATGAGGAACTCGCTTTCTCTTGAAAACAATCTATCGTGCTTGGGGGCAGCTCTAAATTCCTTGAATTTGAACCTGTCTCCTTGGGATTTCTATCTTGTCAATTGCAGAGCTTCCCTTGGTCTGCCACAACATGTCAGATTCCTATTCCGCCTGATAGGTAATCAGATATTTGAAGCAGCAAGCATATTCCCTCAAGGTGAACATCCTTTGGAGCGTTACCTGCCATCGAGTGATACTTAGTTAACTCTCTGATTCAAGTCTCTCATGAAAGTATGTGCAAGCTTTCCCATACTGAGGACTGAATTTGGATGCTGTAAATTGCTCCTGTCTTCTCACATTCGTTTCTTTCTGATTTATTCTTTGGTTTTCTCTAGTACTATAGACAAGACTAACTATACATTATTACCCCAAAATTCACCACAAGCCAGGCATGGTGACACATGCCTTTAAGGCAGAGTAAGGTGGATCTCTGTGAGTTCAAGGCCAGCCTGGTCTACATAGCGAATTCCAGGCCAGCTGGAACTACGGGAAGACCTCCCCCCTCAAAATTAAAAAATTCACCACAAATATCCGGTTTATACATAGGAGGGTCCTGAACTTCTTAATCATATATGTATTTGAAATCATGTATGGATAAGCGATCCGACAGGAAAGAGACACAATCAACCCCCCCCCCCAAAAAAGAAAAGACTTTTCAACTAAAGAAAGCCATTCCACTTCCGGGGTGTCTTATCACTGTAACTTGAACTGAAACTTTGAGTCTCCATTCCCCCTCCCTCCCCCCCAGGCCCCAGCTTTCCACAAAAGCCCCCATGACCTACAAACCCTGCAGAGACAAACTGGCAGAGTTCTCCCAGACAATGCCCGCCCATCACACATCCGCAGCAGCCCCCGCCATCCTTGCTCACCTGTTGCTTACTTGTCCCCCTCTCTCACCTAGCTGGCAAACAGGCAACGTTTGCTTTTTCTCCGGGTTTCCTTTGCAGCTAGCGGTGCGCGTCTTCCTCCTGCCTTGCTGCGTGGTGGGAACTGTAGTTCGGGCCCAGGTGTCGGGTTCAGTGGCCAGAGAAAGTGAAAGGAAAACGAGAGCAATCCCTCCTACCTGGGTTCAACCAGAAAGGCCCGCAGGATACAAAGCCCAGGTGAGGCGCTGGCCAGCTCAAGAGAGAGAGAGAGAGAGAAGAGAGAGAGAAGAAGAGAAGAGAGAAAGCAAGCTGGTTTCTTTTTTATTTTTTTTTTATTTTTTATTTTTTTTATTAATTTTATTTATTTCTGTATGTGTTATGAATGTATTGTCTGCATGCAAGTCTGTGCACCCGTGTCGTGCAATGCCGCGGAGGTCAGAAGTGGGTGTCGGATTCCCCTGGAGCTGAGTTCTCCTGGAGTTGGAGTTTCAGACGGTTCTCAGCCGCCATGTGGGTGCTGGGGAAATCAAACCCGGTCCTGCAAGAGCGGTCGGTGGCTCTTAAACCGCTAGGCCGCCATCTCCTCCAGCCCCAGCAAGCTGGTTTCTTTACTCCGAAAAGTTTTACCACCACAGCTAAGGTTAATTTTCCAGTCTGAGAAAACTAATTCCAAGTCTGGAGAAAACCTAGAATTGATCATCCTTGATGCCAGCAGCAGCAGATCTGGTTTTCTTTTTTTTTTGTTTTCTTTTTCTTTTTTTATGTGTATGAGTGTAGCTGTCTGCAATGTAGGTTGGTGCACCCGTGTGTGGGAATGCTTCAGAGGTCAGAAGAGGGCATCAGATTTCCCCTGGAACTGAGAGCTAAAGATGGTTCTTAGCTGTCATGTGGATGCTGGGAATCAATCACAACCAGGTCCTCTCTGCAAGAGGCAGTCGTGCTCTTAAACGGCTGAGCCATCTATCTGAGCCCCAAGATCTGAGTTTCTATTTCCACTCACAGAGTAAATTAATTTTAGACTCTATTTTTATATTTGTATTTATTTTTATGTATTATTATTTTTTTGGTCTTTTTTTTTTGTATTTTTGTGAGACAGGGATCTCCCTTAGTCCAGCTTATCACTGGAGCTCGCTCTATAAGACCAGGTTGGCCTTGAACTCACAAGAGATCTGCCTGCCGTCTGACGCTCCAAAGTGCTAGGATTAAAAAGTAGCAAACAAAAAATTGCCATTATTTTGGTCTTTTGTAGATCAAGGGGTCTTCCTATTAGTCCTCAGCTGTCCTGGAACTCACGTCTAATGTAGCCGGCTGGCCTTGAACTCATAGCTAGGATCTTACCAACATCTCCTGCCTTGGCCGTCCCAAGCTAGGATTTTAGACTCTATTAACTGCTTCTCACAACCTATCATAAAAACTAGATTTGTCATGGTTGGAATGGTGTGTAGTGGTGCACTGTGAAAGGCACGTGGTAAAGCCGAATGTGAGCGTGGATGTGCGAGTGGTGGTGCGCCCAAGGCGTGGGTAGTGCAAGGCGAGCGCGTGCATCTGCCCCCACGCCCCCTCCCCCCCGCCTCACCTTGATGCTATTTGATCGGGTCTCGCCTCCCGCCCCGCCGGGCCGCCCCCAAATGAAAAGCAGCCCTCCTGCGAAGCCCCTCCGTGGGGCGCTGTGCGATGAGGCCCCCTGGACGGTGGCAGTGCCGGGGTTCCCGAGGTCCCGGAGCTGGTCCTGTGAGTCCAGGGCGTCAGAAGTGATGAATTGATCAGATAGACGAGGCCGGGCGCGTCCGTGCGCTGATTACCGAGGAAAAAAAAGAATCATCTGTTTAAAAAAAAAAAATGGCCGGCAGTAGATGGCGCAGCGGATCTTTAAATCCTAGCACTTGGGAGGCAGAAGGCACGGCGCGGATTTTGTGAGTTCAAGGCTAGCCTGGTCTACAGCGTGAGTTCCAAGGACAGCTGGCTTACAGGGGGACCCTGTCTCGGAAAAGAAAAAAAAAAAAAAAAATATAAAAAAAAAATAAAAAGGCTGGGCGTGGTGGTGCGCACGCCCTTTAACCTAGCACGTGGGACGGCAGAGGCAGGCAAGATCTTTGTGAGTTCAAGGCCAAGCCCTGGTCTTCATAGACGAGTTCCAGGACGACTGGGGCTACGGTGAGAAACCTATCTCGAAAGACAAAAAAAAAAAAAAAAACAATAACAATNGGCCAGGCTCAACCCTGCCCCGCCCCACCCTGGCAGTCTCGCCCAGGACCGTCTTTCCCGCCAGGATTCATCAGTCCAGCAGACAGCTGCCTCCCCTCCTCCCACTCCTGCCCCCCCTCCCTTTTTCTTCTGTGCTTCACCCTCTGTCCCGCATCCTCCTCGCTGCTCTGGCCTGTTTGGCTGGGCTAGGGGTTAGTTGAGAGGACATCAATTTACAGGGGGATTTGGGTATTAGGTGGCTTGTTTTGTAGGTTGGAAGAAAGGAGGTGCTTTTTTATTTTTTTTTTTTTTTTTTTAAGACAGGGTCTCCCTATAGCCCTAGCTGGCCTGGAACTCACTCTGTAGACCAGGCTGGCCTTGAACTCACAGAGATCCACCTGCCTCTTGACTGCTAGGATTAAAGGTGCGTGCTACCAAGCCTGGCTTAAAGATGGTTCTTAGCCACCATGTGGGTACTGGGAATTGAACTCAGGTCCTCTGCAAGAGCAGTCGGTGCTCTTAACCACTGAGCCATCTCTCCAGCTGGAAAGGAGGTGCTTAAGCAACTTAAAAAGAAATGAAAAGGCCAGGGAGGATGGCTAAGTGGGTAGGTAAAGGTGGCTGCTGCCAGCCCTGATGACCTGACCAATCTCCAGGAGCCACCTGGTGGGTAAATTGTTCTCTGACCATGTACACTGTAGCATGCACACATAGACACATGCAAAATAAGTAGATGTAAAACAAAATAAACAACAAAAAAAAAAATAGAAAAACCAAAAATCAACCGAACAAAAGCCACCAAATTAAAAGAATTTTGAGCAGTTGTGGATTTAGCTTAGTGATTTGCCTAACGAATACAAGGCCTTGGGTTCTGTCCCTCAGCACTAAAGGAAAAAAAATAGAAATGAAATAAAGATCCTTTGATCATGTACAAATGAGGAGAGAGAGAGAGAGAGAGGGAGAGGAGAGAGAGGAGAGAGAGAGAGAGAAGAGAGAAAGAAGCAAGCTGGTTTCTTTTTTATTTATTTTTTTTTATTTTTTATTTTTTTTTATTAATTTTATTTATTTCTGTATGTGGTATGAATGTATTGTCTGCATGCAAGTCTGTGCACCCAGTGTCGTGCAATGCCGCGGAGGTCAGAAGTGGGTGTCGGATTCCCTGGAGCTGAGTTCTCCCTGGAGTTGGAGTTTCAGACGGTTCTCAGCCGCCATGTGGGTGCTGGGATCAAACCCGGTCCCTGCAAGAGCGGGTCGCCTCTTAACCGCTAGGGCATCTCTCCAGCCCCCAGCAAGCTGGTTCTATTACTCGAAAAGTTTTACCACACAGCTAAGGTTAATTTCCAAGTCTGAGAAAACCTATTTTCCAAGTCTGAGAAAACCTAGAATTGATCAAGTCCTTGATGCAGCAGCAGCAGATCTGGAGTTTTCTTTTTTTTTTTCCTTTTTCTTTTTTATGTGTATAGTGTACTGTCTGCATGGGTTGGTGCACCCGTGTTGTGCAATGCCTTCAGAGGTCAGAAGAGGGCATCAGATTCCCCCGGAACTGAAGCTAAAGATGGTTCTTAGCTGTCATGTGGATGCTGGGAATCAAACACAGGTCCTCTGCAAGAGCAGTCAGTGCTCTTAACGGCTGAGCCATCTATCGAGCCCCAAGATCTGAGTTTTCTATTTCCACTCACAGAGTAAATTAATTTTAGACTCTATTTTTATTATTTAGTTATTGATTATTATTATTTTTTTTGGTCTTTTTTTTTTGTATTTTTTGAGACAGGATCTCCCTTGAGTCCAGCTATCCTGGAGCTCGCTCTATAGACAGGTTGGCCTTGAACTCCACAGAGATCTGCCTTGCCTCTGCATCCCAAGTGCTAGGATTAAAGGCAAAAATCATTATTTTTTGGTCTTTTTGAGACAAGGGTCTCCCTTTATCTCAGCTATTCTGGAACTCGTTATGTGACCAGGCTGGCCTTGAACTCACAGAGGATGCTTACCATACAATCTCCTGCCTTGGCCTCCCAAGCTAGGATTTTAGACTCTATTAACTGCTTCTCACAACCTATCATAAAAACTAGATTTTCATGGTTGGAATGGTGTGTAGTGGTGCAGTGTGAAAGGCACGTGTAAGCCGAGTGTGAGCGTGGATGTGCGAGTGTGTGCGCGCGCGTGGGTAGTGCAAGGCGAGCGCGTGCATCTGCCCCCACGCCCCTCCCCCCGCCTACACCTTGATCTTATTTGATCGGGTCTCGCCTCCCGCCCCGCCGGGCCGCCCCCAAATGAAAAGCAGCCCTCCTGCGAAGCCCCTCCGTGGGGCGCTGTGCGATGAGGCCCCCTGGACGGTGGCAGTGCCGGGGTTCCCGAGGTCCCGGAGCTGGTCCTGTGAGTCCAGGGCTCAGAAGTGATGAATTGATCAGATAGACGAGGCCGGGCGCGTCCTCGTGCCGCTGATTACCGAGGATCAAAGAAATCTTTAATAAAAAAAAAAATTGGCCGGAGATGATGGCGCAGCGTGCTTTAAATCCTAGCACTTGGGAGGCAGAAGGCAGGCGGCGGATCTTGGTGATTCAAGGCTTATGCCTGGTCTACAGCGTGAGTTTCCAAGGGACAGCTGGGCTTACAGGGAGGACCCTGTCCTGGAAAGAAAAAAAAATAAAATAAAAATATAAAAAACAAATAAAAAGCTGGGCGTGGTGGCGCACGCCTTTAACTACCTAGCACGTTGGGACGGCAGAGCAGGCAAGATCTTTGTGAGTTCACAAGGCCAAGCCTGGTCTCAATACGAGTTACAGAGACAGCTGGGGCTACGGTGAGAAACCCTATCTCGAGAAAGACAAAAAAAAAAAAAGAAAACAATAACAACAACAACAACAACAAAAAAAAAAACTTAGTTTTCAGGCTGGAGAGATGATCTAAAGGCTAACAGTGCTTTTTTGTTTCTTCCAGAGCGACCCCATTTACTGTACCCAAGCAGCCACCCACGTCTTATTTGCTTACCACACACACCTTGATCTCTAGATTCAAGGACTTGGACGTACACTTCCGGCCTCCACAACAGTGTCAAACCCCCAACAGCAAAACCTGAATCTTTTAAAAAGAAAGAAGCTTAATTTTTCTCTACTAGAAATTATGTCAGCGCCCATGTGGTACTATAAGGAAAAATAAATCCTAAAGAAATCCTAATTGGGTGCCATGGAGAGATGATTCAGGCCATGGTTAAAGCACTGGTCTGCTCTGGTTTTCAGAGGACAACACAGGTTAGTGTTCACCAGTACTCGGCATTCGCTAACAACTGCAGTAAACTCCCACCAGCAGTTACCAGGGGATCTCGTGGGCATCTTTCCCTGGCCTTTGGGGCAATGAGCACTTCACTGGTGCACATACCTGCCCACAATATAACAACAAAAAAAAATCAAATTTAAGATACTACTGCATGCTAATAAGATATATGTTGTGTCGCGGGGCTGGTGGCGCACGCCTTTAAAAAAGTCCTAGCAAGACTCAGGAGGCAGCAGAGGACAGGCGGAGCTTGTGAGTTCAAAGACCCAAGCCTGCTCCTACAGAGTGAGTTCCAGACAGCAAGCTGGGGGCTACAGGGAGGAGCCCTACGTCTCGCGAAAAGACCAAAAAAAAAAAGATAAAGCGTTGTGTGAAAGAGTTTGGCTGAGTTGAATATACACAGTTGTACTGAAGGCACAAATATGTATTTCTTTGTTATGGCATTAGGGTTTCAAAATATGTGAGAAAGCCTTCAGTGGCTAATGCAAGAGCGCCTCAGGTTGCCAGTAAAGTGCTTGCTGACATTCTGAGGGACCTAGTCCTCAGTCCCCAAAGACCTTACAAGTGCTGGAAGAGAAGAATGGATCCCTAAAGCTCTGACCTTCAATGACACATGCTAAGGGCACACCACACCAAAAAATGATAAAAAATTTACAATAAAAAAAAAAAAAAAAAAAAAAAAAATAAATAAATAAATAAATAAATAAATCAAATGTAAATTTTTTGTTTAAAAGTTTGCAGAGTCCTTGAAGTATAGAGATTTTGTTTTTTTTTTTTTTTTTCTTTTTTTTTTTTTTTTTTTTTTTCCCTATTCAACCGAAAACATTTGTTTCTCTGCTTGTGTGTTGGCACAAAACAGTTCCGGTAAAAATTCATTAATAATAAGCAAAGATAGATTCAAATCATAAAAAAATCATTTAAATCCCAGCACGGTACATGCCTTTAAAATAAAATGCCTTTAAAAAAAAAAATTAAATCAATAACATGCCCAGCACTTGGGAGGAAGAGGCAGAGTGAACAACAACAAAAAAAACTAGATTTTCAGGCTGGAGAGATGATCTAAAGGCTAACAGTGCTTTTTGTTCTTCCAGAGGACCCATGTTACGTTACCAGCACCCACGTCAGGTGGCTTACAACCACCTGTAGCTCTAGATTCAAGGACTTGGACACCTTCCGGCCTCCACAGGCACACCCCCAACACAGAAACCTGAATCTTTAAAAGAAAGAACTAGATTTTTCTCTACTAGAATTATGAAGCCCCATGGGTACTAGAAGAAAAATAGAATCAGAAAGATCCTAATTGGGGCCTGGAGAGATGTTCAGTGGTTAAGAGCACTGGCTGCTTTTGCAGAGGACACAGGTTAGGTTCCCAGTACTGGACATGGCAGCTAACAACTGTCAGTAACTCCAGTTCCAGGGGATCTCGTGGCCTCTTTCTGGCCTTTGGGCATGGCACTCATGTGCACATACCTTCCCACAATTAAAAAAAAAATCAAAATTTAGAATATACTTCATGTAATAAGATAGTGTTGTGTGCCGGGCGTGGTGGCGCACGCCTTTAATCCTAGCACTCAGGAGGCAGAGGCAGGCGGATCTTTGTGAGTTCAAGACCAGCCTGGTCTACAGAGTGAGTTCCAGGACAGCTGGGGCTACAGGGAGACCCTGTCTCGAAAAGACCAAAAAAAAAAGATAGCGTTGTGTGAAAGGTTTGGCTGAGTTGAATATACACAGTTGTACTGAAGGTAACAAAATGTATTTCTTGTTATGCATTAGGGTTCAAAATATGTGAGAAGCCTTCAGGGCTTGCAAGATGGCTCAGTGAGTAAAGGTGCTTGCTGACAATTCTGAGGACCTGAGTTCAGTCCCCAAGACCTACATGCTGGAAGGAGAGAAATGATCCCCTCAAACTTCTCTGGACTCCATATATATACACAATGTTATGTGGACACAGAGACAATGAATAAATAAATAAATAAATAAATAAATAAATGTAATTTTTTAAAGTTTGAGAGTCCTTGAAGTAGAATTTTTCCCTATTCAAGAACATTGTTTCTGCTGGGTGTGGTGGCACATGCCTTTAATCCCAGCACTTGGGAGGTAGAGGCAGGTGGACCTCTGTGAGTCCAAGGCCAGCCTGGTCTACAGAGTGAGCTCCAGGACAGCTGGGACTAAAGGGAGACCCTATCTCAAAAAGACTAAAAAAAACCCCATTGTTTCTATGCTGACTTTAAATAACCTTTAAGATATGATTCATCTTTCCTCAAATTCCACCCACACATCAATTTTCAAAGCTATCTCCTTTTTGATTTATTTATTTTTTAATTTTTTAAATTTTTATTTATTTTCATATATGTATGAATGTACTGTCTGCATGCAGGTTTTCACACCTGTGTCGTGCAATGCCACGGAGGTCAGAAGAGGGTGTCAGATTCCCCTGGAACTGGAGTTACAGACGGTTCTCAGCCGCCATGTGGATGCTGGGGATCGAACCCGGATCCTCTGCAAGAGCAGTCGGTGCTCTTAATCACTAGGCCATCTCTCCAGCCCCTATTTATTTATTTTTATGTGTATGAATAAACTGCCTGCATATGTGTAAATGCATCCCTTTCATTCAATGCCCAAGGACAGAAGGTGTCCAATCTCCTGGAACTGGAATTATGGACTATTGTTAGCCACCATGTGGGTACTGGGATTTGAACCCTATTGAGCCAACTCAATAGGGTTCAAGAATATTTTTTCTTTCTTTTGTTCTTTTTTTTTTTTTTTTCTTGAGACAGGGTCTTCCTGTGTTTCAGCTGCCCTGGAACTCACTATGTAGACCAGGCTGGCCTTAGAACTCACAGAGATCTACCTGCCTCTGCCTCGCTGGTACGGGATTGAAGGCCTCCAAGGATATTTCTTTAAAGCAAGGTAACGGAGGCTGGCAGAGTAGAGTGAGAAAAACAAGATACTGCCAAACTGCTTCTCTGCTGATTGGAGCTTTGAGAGACACTGCCGGATGTATACAACTAGGAAACTGAATGTAGGTCAAGATCCACCACAGGTGTATGGGCAGGGGCAGGAAATAGATCATTTCAATGTTAGTGTCTGTGAGGGTAGCCGTGAAATGTTTTCTTCTGGTAATGATTACTGAAGGAAAAAAGTCGGGGGTGGGTCCGGAGAGATGGCCTCAGCTGTTAGGAGCACCAAGGTGCTCTTGCAGAGGACCGGGTTCAAGTCCCAGCATCCACAGGGTGGCTAACAACTGTCTGTACTCCAGTTCCAGGGGATCTCACATCTCTTCTGACCATGTCCACCTACGCAGGCACACTTATACACATGCATAGACACAGCCACATTGCTAGGAGAGTACCTACAGCTGCAAGTCAAGTGTTCAAAAAGCCTGCTGGCCTCTCTACCCCATTCATTTATTTAGTTTGAGACAGAGTTCACTCTGTAGCTCTAGCTGTCCTGGACCATGTAGACCATGCTGGCCTTGGACCTCACAGAGATCTACCTTCTTCTGCTTCCAAGTGCTGGATTTAAAGATGTGTGCCACCACACCCAGCTACTTATCATTTTTTTGTTTTTGTTTTTGTTTTTGTCTCCCTGTAGACCCAGCTGGCCTGGAACTCACTATAGACTATTATTATTAATTTTTTTTTTGGTCTTTTTGAGACAGGGTCTTCCTGTAGCCCCAGCTGGCCTGGAACTCGCTCTGTAGACCAGGCTGGCCTTGAACTCAGAGATCCACCTGCCTCTGCCTCCCAAGTGCTAAAATTAAAGGCATGCGCCATCACGCCCAGCTTATTATTTTCTTTTATATATATATATATTTTTTTTTTAAATTTTATTTCTGTATGTTTATGAATGTACTGTCTGCATGTAGGTCTGTGCACCCATGTCGTGCAATGCCGCGGAGGTCAGAAGAGGGTGTCGGATTCCCCTGGAACACAGTTCTCCTGGAATTGGAGCTCCAAACAGCTCTCGGCCGCCATGTGGGTGCTGGGGATTGAACCCGGGTTCCTCTGCAAGAGCGGTCGGTGCTCTTAACCACTAGGCCATCTCTCCAGCCCGATTATTATTTTCTTTAAAAATATTTTATTAGAGCTGGGCATGTATATATTAGGCTAATATATAATATGTATATATTAGGCTTTTCCAAGGTGGCAGCTCCTGAGGCAGCAGGTGCATTCTGAGCAGCTAAGGGCAAAAGTCTGGGAGGGGGACTTAGGGGCCCCCAAGAGTGTTGGGAAGTGTCAGGGGTGGTCTGAGGGCATTTGGATCCTTAGGGACAATTTGGCTGCTATAGACATCACCAGAGGATGTCAGGAGACAACAGGGAAAGCCCTACTGAACCCAGGTACAGACCTTGGTGCCTGCCCCTGGGGGGATCTGCTGGTAGATTAAGGGTGGTGTATAGTGGTTCCCTGAGTACATCTCACCAGGTAGGTGATTGGGGTTCACACCACTTGGATGTGGGGGACTCTGGCTGCATTGCAGGGGAAGTGTGATCTTCTAGCCCACAGGACCAGGAGTGCCTGGGCCCTCGGGGTGCAGGTTTTGCAGGACTGGGAGCGCAGTCGGACTGGCTTGGGTGTTGCATGGCTTAGTCCAGTGGGCAAACTGCTGGTCTGTACAATGTTAGGATAAAGTTGAGATTTTGGTCCCTAGAGTGTCCATACTTGTGCATCAATTAGGAAATCAATAAACACATGAAGAGTATAACTGTATTAGTCAGGGTTCTCTAAAGAAACAGAAGCAACACGACGAATATATAGCTATATACAATTTATTGATTTGCTCACGTGACAGAGTTCAAGGAGTCCAACAGTAGCTGCGCCACATTGGAGAGGCTGAGAATCCAGGGACCTGCTCAATTTGCAAGGCTGGATGTCTCAGTAGTCCCAATCTGGTGTTGAAGGCCCAATGGATTCCAGGAGATCTGCTGGTCTCAGTACATGCTGGGATCCAAAGAGTTGATCACAGCAGCAAGACAAACTCACGAGTGAGAGAGAGGCAAGCTGCAGGAAAAAAGGGACCAGCTTCCTCTGCCATGGTCTTTATATATTTATTTATTTTTTGGTCTTTTTGAGACAGGGTCTCCCTTTAGCTCCAGCTGGCCTGGAGCTCACTCTGTAGACCAGGCTGGCCTTGAACTCACAGAGATCCACCTGCCTCTGCCTCCCAAGTGCTAGGATTAAAGGCATGTGCCACCACGCCTGGCTGCCATGGCCTTTAATACTGCCTGCTAGCAGAAGGTAATGCCCACATTTGAGGTGGGCCATCCAGGTTGAGGTAGTCCTATCTGAAGATCTTTTTTCTCTTATTTGTTCCTTAGTCCAGTCAAGTTGACACCCAGGATTAACCATCACAAGTCCACCCCTTGTCAACTTGACACCCAACAAATAGCCTCTCCTTATGTTATGCTTAAATGTCAATTACAAACAATGGCAAGGTCATAATTCCACCTAACGTTGTAAGTGTCTCATGTGCAATAGCAAAGCATTATATCTTAGAGTAGGTGGTAATGTCCTTGAGGAACACTTAGTCCTTCAGTATTTAATAACCTAAATATGACAACACTTAACACTTATCTCAGTTGTACATTCAAAAGGGAACAACACAAGTATCTGCTTAATATACATATATATATATATATATATATATATATATATGAACAAGCACATTCTTAACCAAATAGGACAAAAATTAATATCTATTATAATCC
>VZQC01015009.1:713135-810678 GCA_009823505.1 Rhizomys pruinosus
GTATCTGCAATGTGTTTTTTTTTTGTTTGTTTTGTTTTTTTTGCTCTTTTTCTTATTTATTTTAATTGCATGTATGAATCAGTACTGATGTCTGCAGTATGTAGGTTTGTCATGCAATGCTGCGGAGTCCAGGTTATGATAATAGACGAAGGATATGGGGTGTCCCATCACAGAGAATTTTGTGTGTGGCCATCTTTATCCTAGGATCTGACCTCATTTGTATTGAAAGATCCATTTGGTCATCAGTTAACATAAATGGTTCTCACTATTTCTGTGGTTTAGTTTTAAGCTCCTTTCGCTGCTTGTAAGGTTTGTAACTGTGTTAAGCTGGGTCTGTACTTAGTGGTTAGGTGTATAGAGCCCATTGGGGCTCTATGTGACATCGTCGATTGCACATGGTATGGCGAGTATGCAGTATTTCTTCTGGCTTACTAACTTTTTCTGTTCGAACTTCAGTGTCTGGGTCTGAGTTCGTTCATTAATCAGGCCGTCATGTCACTAGCAATATCTCAATTTCGTAGGCTGCGGGAATACTGGTTACCACGGGGGTACGCCAGTCTTACTGCGGTCCCTACCTTCTAGGTTGTGGTTATTTGGGCTGCAGGGTGGTTTCTTCACGCGCTTAATTCTGGGCTGCGGTTGGTGATCAGACTGTATGAGACTACAACTCTGTTTTGGTTCTTTTGATATACTACTTCATTAGTACGACTACGAGGATTTGTGCGGTAAGTTTCTTGATGCACTCTATGCAAGTGTTAGCTTGTTGTCATTTTGTGTGGGTTCAGATTGTCCAGGCTTAACTTAGGGGTGTATCTTCTGGCGAAATGGTATGTGTCTAGGATCTCCACGACAATTGAGGATAAGTTTGTCTCTATTATTAATTGCATATTTGCTCTCAAAAGGTAAGGAAGGATGGTAAAGAAGTCCGGCCTTGTGTTTGGGATTCGGGATGGGGTGGAGTTTGCTAGTGGCAGGCTGAAGTGTTGGTTGGCATGTTGTATACAATTGAGCTAAAGTTGGAGTAGACATATGAGCTCACCCAGCATATATTCTTCTTGCAGCATAGTCAGGATAAGAATCCTTTCTGTCTAAGTGAACTCACTAAATAAACTGAGGTCTGGGGAGTTAACTGAGAGGCAGTTATGTGACGATAGTATAAAGAGAAACACTTGGTAAATGAAACAATAGGAGAACTATAATGGTAAGTGCAGTAAAGTCATCGTCCTTTGCTGACTCTTATCTTTGGCAATTTCTTATGTAAAGCTCTTCTTTCTGGGATTATTTGGCTGATGTCCTTAAGTATCTTCAAAGTCGTGTTTTAGGGATCTTGATGAAGTAAATGTATTTTGAGAATAACAGGCACATACTTTCTCACGATAATCTCGCCGTGCTGTATCGGTTGGTTTTGAATAGGATGATAAGACTCGCAAGCAAGTCTCCCCATATTGGTGGATGTGAGCTCATTAGGTATTGAGCGTGTCTCACAGTTTGGTCCGGAACGCTAGTTTTTTTTTGGGTGAGGTGTTCGCTCTTCCCAGCAGAGTTAAGTGGGTCGGCTTGGATTCCGGAACCTAGATCAAAGGAGGAGTTGTGTCATCTGGGGCGGCAGGACTTAGTGGTTTGAACTTTAACAAGCTTCTCTATGGTCTTCTATTTAAACTAGTTTCCGCGTTCTCTCATCTTGCCCTTCCTAGTGGGCTCTCTATATGCAAATAAGATTGTGCTACCTCTGGTTGCTTTGATCTGATCTCAGTACTCAGCTGCAGCGCCTCCTGCCACAGTGTACTCTAATTCTCTGGAACCGCCAGTCGTAAGCTCGAAATAAACTCTTCCTTTTTTTTAATAAAGTTAAATACGCTTTGTGTCATAGTAACCGTTTATCACAGCACTACGAGAAAAAGTGACATAAAATGCAGTTAAAACTTGTACCCCATGAAAAGAGAAGGTGGAGGACATCGCTTGGACATGGAACACACGCATGACTTGCACAATCTCAGACTTAGAGCCCAGCAAATTATTGAGAAGATAGTCTGTTCGCAGGAAACTTGGAACTTTGGGCTGGATAAGGCTGTTTGACTATTGTAAGCAGAGCTTAAAAGGCCAATCTAGTAGAAGCCTGGAAGAAATCATTGATGGCAAAAGAAATGTGTATCCAGGGGAAAATAAAAGTACTAGGCAACCGAGATATTTTGATAAAGAGTCTGGCAAGGCAATTTATTGGCCCATAGCCCAAATGTTTGCCTGATGCTAAGTTGAAAGCAATGGACTGATGTCCTTGGCAGAGGATATTTCCAGACAGCCTAATGTAGAAATGTTGGTGTGGCTATTAATGGTGATATTATACAGATCTACAGCAAAAAAGAGCAGATGGGGCAGAAAATGAAGAATGTACAGTTTTGATCTGATAACTGCACTAGGTAGATTAAAGGTGGGCCAAGGCATGTGAAGGAAGGCTCCCTTTCATAAGGAGAATAAAGCCTATTAAGGAGGGGTCTTGAGATTTATAAGTAAACAAAGAATCAGTACCTTCAGGGTAAAGATCACACCCAGCTATTCCTTCAGCAAGTCCAGGGCAGAGAAAGTAGCAAATGTGGTTGAAACGGGCCAGGGTCCGTCCTGAACTTGCAGCCGGATTCTGCAATTTCATTCACGTGGTTGCTGGCCTTAGAGGCATGAGTGAAGGGGTCATCAGTTCTTCTCCACAGTTTCAGAGAGCTCCAAGGTCAGGCAGAGTGCATCAGGGATGTCCCTGGCATAAAGTAGCCCCTGATAGGCCATTGCATGAAGCTGTGAATGTGAAGCTGGTGGGCTCAGAGACAGAAGACATTCAAGATGCCAGACTGTGAGATATTTGCAAAGGAAAGCTGCATACAGGGGAGCGTGTATCCAGCCTAAAGAAAGCGAATGTATGTTGCAAGCAAAGATGGAAGAGCTGAGCCATTTAAGCCCTTTGGAAGTCAGGTCCCAGAAGTTTCATGTGGAGGTGCAGGACTTGGCGTTTGCCCTGCTGGTTTCGTTCTTGTTTTGTCCAGTATTTCCTCACTATGTCTCTATTCCTCCCTTTTGAATGGGATGTGTATTCGGTTCCACTGTACATTGGGAGTTGGTAATTTGTCTTTTGATTTTATAGAGCTTAACAGTTTTAAGAGTATGTGGCCATGAGTCTGCAGTAAGGACCTGGACATGTGGACGTTTGATGGCAATTGAGCTGTAAAAGACTGTAGGAACTTTTAAGGTTGGACTAAAATGCATTTTGCATTTTTTATATGGTTAATTCATTATAATCTACAGGTTTAAAGTCTATTTAGCTGACTATAAACAAAATAGATTTCAATTCAAAGAAAATGGTTTATACCCCTAGGTTAACAATTTAATTGAGTTTAAGTATGCATATTATTCAGTTTAATGATAGATTGTTGTAATTATTATTAGTAATTTTATTAATAATTATAGTTATTGAATATAATTATTAATAACAATTGATAAAAAATCAGTCTAATGGTAAATTGTTCATTGTTGGATGCTATTTTTGACAATTATTCATAATTAATTATTAATGATGTTTGTGACTAAAATGTATAAATTATTAATAATTAATATTGTTGTGATTGTTGTTTTGGTTGTAGATAATTATTATTCTTCCAAAGTCCCTAATAATAAGACAAGAGGGATCGTTCCAAAACTACAAACAACTTGGGCCTGTCTACTTTTGGGAATCTTCAATCTTTAGATTGGTAAAATAGCATAGGGACAGTTAGTCTTAGCAGAGGGACAGCTTAAGAGTAATTAACCAGAAGGACAGGATAGGAAAATAGTAAACTTTAGGTATAGTTCATTTAAGGCAAGTAGTTGGAAATGGGCCTAAGAGAAAGCATATGGATCTCAGCTGTATTATGAGTTACTAGGACATGTATTCTAAATATGTAAAAATACCCCGTACAACAATATATAAAAAATTTATGTGTCTTGATCACGTGCGAGACCATCACAACAATATGGCTTTCTTCCTTACAGGTCAACCTAACAAAACTTTAATATATTGTATGTATGTATGGTGTATGTATGTATGTGGACAGCACACATGTGTAGGGATGTGTGTACATTGTGTGTTCTAAGTATATTTCAATGGTAACAGCCATGATACCAGCAAAAAACATTGCCTCTGAGTTGGAACTTGGCACTTCCTTCTCAAGACACAGATTTTTATATTAAACAGCCAACATTAATTCAATTTCAACAAAGGTTATCTATAAAAATCTTAAAATAATGGGATCTTAACACATACACACTCTACTGGTCTACACACCGTTACTTCAACATCATAAAACAAGATTGCCACAACATGGTATTCATTGTATTATAAAGTTTGTGAAGTTTTGGGATACCCGCTTATCTTGGGACATCAAGAAAAAATAAAAGCCATAAAACATTTAAATTTTTAAAAATAAAAAACGTTGAATTCCAATTAACATCATTTGCGGAATTTGTGCCCACTATTTTTCTTTTAAATTTTTTGCACACATACAAGCTAAGCCTGCATTTTGTTCATATGACCAGTGGGTAGCTAGTGTTGAGGTCTGCATTTCATTTGTGTGACCATTTGGTTTGGAAAAAGACTCCCCTTTGAGGACCACCAATCTAGGCTGAAGATAGGCCAACAACCACCAGCCTGGAAATTCCTATCCAAGGTTCACCAGTCTCTGGGCAGGTGAGAAGTCACAGCTAAGAGTGGGAAACGTGTCTCGTTGTCCCAGGCTAAGGCCCCGAGTAGGAAGATACCTCTCACATCGGGTTATAGGAGTAACCAACTGACCTCTATGCAATGAGGCCAGTCCCCCACAATGTCACAAAGTTGGCACTGTGTGTCCCTCTCCCCTTAGCAGGACTGCCATGCACCTGTTTGTGACAAAGGAAGCTCCCTAGAAGCTCCCACAAAAACCAAAAAATTCACAAAAAAAAAATCAAAGATGTTATGATGGGTAACAACATTCTCATGGGGCATATTTAGCCAGTCTTTAATTAACTTGTGGGCATAAGAACTGTAAATGAAAAGTTTATTAAGAGCTAGAATTGAAAATCCCTTTTAAGCAGGTTTTCATGCCAGGCCTGGAGAAGGCCAGAGCTTAGAGGAAGATAGTTACTAAAATCCACTTAGTAAGGTTTGCAGTTTAAAATGTATACTTACATTTGAAACTAATTCGGAAATTAAATATTAATGTTTTATTTGTTATATTGAATGAATATCCGAAACAATAACTTGGGCGTTAAGGTCCACAAATGAGTTTTCTTTTATATTTTCTGGGCTTATACAGTATCACCTTGTAACATTTTTTCCTTTACTTGTAGGATGTTTTAAAGAAATTAAGTTTAAGCTCACTTCCCAAATAAGCATGCAGTCAATGATAAACGTTTTGGATTAATTTGATGAAAACTTACACTTGTTCCTGTTTAATGGGTATGTGTAATACAACTTAGCATCTATAGGTCAAAACTATAATTAAAAAAACAAAAGAGGGAGGTGGTATAATATTCCTTCTGTATTCCAAACCTTCTGATAAAATTTCAATTTTACAGGTCTTGAAACTAAAACAATGGGAGGTAGATTTGTCTGTCAACCACTGTTAACAAACACCAATCTAAATGATGAAATCACAACTTTTGGCTGTGCAGGCATGGACTGGGAAATGCCAGAGAGAGGCTGACCCATCGAACATGAAAGAAAAAAGGAACCTCAGATTGCCCGAGTTACAGACAGCTGGAGCATTCCCTCTAATATATTGGGGTTAACTGTTTATAATGGGCCCTATGAAGTTTACCTGTCTCAGATCTGAGGAAACTTTCCTACCATCTCCCCTCTATAGGAAAAAGAAAACATGATGGTTATGAGTGATCCATAACTGTAAATTAGAGCCAACTGTTATAGTTGGTAATTTCTTATAAAACAGGTATAAACTACCTTCTTTAATTGACTGATAGAATAGGAATTGTGAAAGGATAATTCTCTATTTAGAGCCAAATATAATAGTAAAGTCTTTATAAGCTGTGTAATTAAGCAAAATATATTAATACAGGAGAGCTCTGATATCAGCAATGGATTATTCTGCCAAGGAGATGTTGGCTAGGGGATCCAAGCCCCCAAAATTATAAAGGCCTTTTGCCTATAAAAATGGGATATCTGCAAGGAGAAAGGCAGTAAGTCCCTGTTGTCGAAAACCTGGTGTAAGCATGAAAAAATGTTTTGAGATGTCGCTTGCTAATGTACAGTGGCCTCTGAAATGCTAGAGAGCGTTACCAAAGGCCACTAATACAATAAAGCAAAATATTGGTCTCTTTGAGTCAAGCAAGACTCCTCTGTCAGTATCAGCTACACCTCAACTGCCTGGAGATATTGTACAACAGTGGCAGCCATGTGTCTATATATATCCCGAATCTAATTGGCTATTAGCTCTCTCCTTGGAGGAATATTTCATGGCTGATGCCATAAGCTTATGTCCTCTAGTGGTTAGGAGATGATATTAGCCACAATAAGAACTTGTTATCTTTTATAGAAAAACCACAGTTTGTGGATTAGCATACCATCCAAACATTTGTGTCTGTGCTCACAGATTAGCTTGCCATAATAGTTAGCACTGTTTAAATTCCTGTTTAAATGCCTGTACATCTAATTGCTTGTGCGTTGTTATTAGGATTAAAAAGGTACCCTGGATAAGCTGTCAACCCATGAAGGGAAACAACCTGAACAGACTAGAGCCCAAAATAATATCTCCAGAGAAAAGAGACTGCTTTGCTTCTCACCCACTTGTGCCCCTTTCCCAAAGCCTAGGGGAACAAATTGCGGAAGAGGAGGTGTGGTAGAATGTAAGGGTTGCAGAGAGATTGGAGTAAATCGTGAGACTACAGCAATATACACTGGACTCTTATTTGATCAACATGCTTGTGCATACAAGCTTCTCCAACTGGACTATGGAAACCTTGGGTTGTTCAAAATATGAAAATAGATACTTGCTAATTGGTTTTACATGAATGTTATTTACATTCATTGCTTATACTTGACAATCAGCTTACTTCATGGTTGGGATTTTGGGATATTAATTGGCCTTAGTGTGAAAATAAAGTTTCAGGTCTGACCTGTCCCCCACTGCCTAGCAATCAAAACAGGCTTGAGCAGCTGGCTATGCAAAACTCAGGTTCTTTGGGTTGTTAGCCTCACCCATGGGCTCCCCTGCCTCTCAGAAAAAATAAAAAAATAAAATTAAAAGGGTGAGATGTGGGAAAACTTAGTTAGAATGGGTTGAGTTCTAAGCCAATGGTACCTCCCTGGCCACACCCATGGGGTGGGGTGTAGTGATGAATTGAGTTATGATGGATATTTAAGCAGACATGTTGGAATAAAATCTCTCTCTGCATTTGAACCTCAACCTGCCTACACGTGGTGTGCTTTCCTGCATGGGCTTTCCACATGGGTTGTCCTAGGATTAAGTGGGCCCTGCCACAAATCTCAGTGGTGACACCACAGCTCATGATACCTGACACAAAGGCCAAAAAGCAGAGACATAAATTAAACCTTAAAGCTGTACTTTGTTCAGACAGTCAGTGATTTTAGAAAGCAGCAGGCTGACATCAAGAATAAAGTGCAGGGAAGATTGCTCAATGGGTGTCACTAGCCCAGCAAACCAGCAATCCCTGGAGTTCACGTAAGTATGGAGGGAAAGAACCCAGGCATAAATTTGTCCTCTGACCTCCACACACATGTCTGTACACACACACACACACACACATACACATCATAACATCATACACATGTACACACACACACATAATTATTAATACTTTTTTTAAATACACCATCTCATATCTTATTTCTAGCCAGCATTTCTAGCCTCAAATCTCATTACTAGCTTTATGGGGGAAGAGAAGACAGAGGCAGCCAAGCATTCCAAAGCTCAGTACTGCCTCCTCCCCACCAGGAGGTTGTCCATATTTCTTTCTGAGACTTGTGGTGTCTGTCTGTCTCTTGCTTCCATCCCTTGCACTCTACTCTCTCTGGATGTCTGCACTCAGGGATGTCTTAAAATGCTGAGTGTAGTTAGTCTCTTCCTATATCCTTTTGCTCCTCTGGGGTATCTGGGCTGAGGTGAAGATGAGCTCACAATAAACAAGCCCTTGACATTGAACATGCTAATCCATTAGCAACATATATGCTAATTTTTTTCTACAACATACAAATGTGTCTGTCGTTACAGTACAGAATGTAAAAGTGTCTTTATCTTTCTCTCCTGCCCCCATCACAATGACATAAAAATAAGTTTTCAGAAAACATACCGTGAACTTTTGTCATCTCTAATTGAAGGAATGGTACTGTTTTCTATTAAAAAAAATATTTTTGCTGGGCAGGTATGCTGGTATACACCTTTAATCAATAGCATTAGGGAGGCAGAGACAAGCAGATCTCTGTGAGCTCAAGGCCAGTGCTAAATAGTGAGACCCTATCTCAAAACAATCAAACGAACAAACAAACAAACAAACAAACAAAAAACAACACTGCCTGGTGTGGTGGCTCATGCCTTTAATCCTAGCACTTAGGAGGTGGAAGCAGGCAGATCTCTGGGAGTTCAAGGCCAGCATGGTCTACATAGTGAGTTCCAGGACAGCTGGGACTACAGGGAGACCCTGTCTCAAAACAAACAAAACAAGAAAGCAAAAACAAATAACTCTCTTTATTCACATCCTAGGTTCATTTTGGTTTTGTTGATTTGTTTTGCTTTGTTTTGTTTTCTGTCAACTGAAGAATCTAACCCCAGGGCTAGGCAATTGCCTACTCTTCATAAAGCCCTTAATTTGATCCTCAGTGCTGGGGAGCAAGGGGAATCAATGTCTCAACACTGCAATGGGCCTGAGACAACTCAGATATTAAGAACTACACTCAAGGGCTGGAGAGATGGCTCAGCAGTTAAGAGTACTGGCTGCTCTTGCAGAGGACCCAGGTTCAGCTCCTAGCACCCACATGGCAGCTAACAACTTTTGGTAACTGCAGTTCTAGGGGATCTGACACCATATTCTGACCTCCAGTGGCAATGCATGACATGGGACACACTTACATACATGCAGGCAATGCAATCACACACAAAACAAAATAAATAAGTATAAATAAAATTAAGAAAGACATTCAAATCTAACCAAAGGTGTCTCAGTGAGGGCCATTCCTCAGCTTTTCTTCTGGCCAATGAAAATCTGTCTGGAAGAGAAGCCACTCATTTAGAAATTAACCCCCTTGCCATTAATACAATGTTCCTAGGATTTAATGCTCTCATTATCTTTCATTATTTACAACCAAAGTATTAATATCCTATGAAATGTTTCTTCAGAAATGATTTTAATCTTCTTATTCCTCTTGCTCTAAACTCAACCACTTTTTAGTAATGAGTCTGCTCTGATAATTAAGTGTTCATGGGGAGCCCACGCTACCCTACAAGGAAGTTACAGCTAATGTGAAGTGTTCATATGGTCCCAGTGGGGGTCCCAGATGCCAGCAGGCTCAGTAGTCACCAGTTCATCAGTTTCTTCATAATTGTGAGCTCTGATTCTGAGCAGTAATACCTTCTAACAGTACTGTAAAACCTGCCAAATTAAATATTTACATGTTGCCAACAGGCCCCCTTTACTCCCCGGCTACGGCTACAGCAGTCAGCCCTAGAAATATATTTATTAAATCAAACCGCTCTTATTGATAGGCCTACAAAGAAACCATCCATCACTGTGAAGGGCTGTGGAGATTAAAGGATATGCAAGACACCGTCACAGGTTTCCAAGTCTCACAGGCAAGCAGCAGAAACTCCACAGGAAAGTGATTTCTAACAAAAGACATAATTAAAATTTCTGTACACACAGAAATATCATAAGCCATTACAAGATTAATTGCCACATAAGTAGATTCGACAGTTCAGAACAGTAAGAGATCACTTTAGGCTACAATGAGTTGAGCAGGATTTAATGTACTTAAGCAAAATCTTGATAAAAGAGAGGAGGTTAACTAGTTGCTGATGGAGGAGGGCGTTCTCAGTAATTACAAGTAACCCAAGTACTGAGCAGCAATTATGGGAATACCAATCAAGCCAGGGCATTAGTTAAGCTAACTCCATTAGACTTCTGGTTTGCAACACGTAGGTTTTAGAGTTTTATTTCTGCCCCAGCTTCAAAATCAGTCTCCACTCTAGTATCATATGTGCAGTTCAGAGTTATTGGAGGTAACTGATAGGAAAAACCTAAAGATCAGACACTTTAAGTAACTAGTTTGAATATATCAAAGAGCTGGAGAAGTTGAACCAAGAGAGATAAGATACATGGTACTTTGGAGGCTCTCCACACTATGGGGTGACTGGGTTATTTAGAAAGTCACTTTGTCTTTTTTTTTTTTAAGGTTAATCTTTTTTTTTTAATTTTATTTATTTCTGTATGTGTATGAATGTACTGTCTGCATGCAAGTTTGTGCACCGGTTTCGTGCAATGCTGCGGAGGTCAAAAGAGGGTGTCAGATTCCCCTGGAACTGGAGTTCTCCTGGAATTGGAGTTTCAGACGGTTCTCAGCCACCATGTGGGTGCTGGGGATCGAACCCAGGTCCTCTGTAAGAGCGGTTGGCGCTCTTAACCACTAGGCCATCTCTCCAGCCCAAAAGAAAGTACACTTTGTCCTGGCATGGTGGTACATGTCCTTAATCCCAGAACGCAGGAGCCAGCAGCAAGTAGATCACTATAAGTTTGAAAACAGCCTGGTCTGCATAATGAATTCAGGGCACACAAGGCTACATAGTGAGACCCTATCTCAAAAACAAAAACAAAAATAATAATAAAATAGAATAGAAAATGTACCTTGGATGTCGGATCCAAATTCCCTAAAGAGATATATCTACATAAAGATTTTTTTCAGCCACAAAGAAGAATAAAAGTATGTCATTTAAAGAGAAATGAAAGGATCAGAAAGCATCAAGTTAACTGAAATAAGCCAGACTCAGAAAGACAAATTTTCATGTGTGGAATCTAGATTTTAAAATATATATGAGGGGCTGGAGAGATGGCCTAGAGGTTAAGAGCGCCGACTGCTCTTGCAGAGGACCCCGGTTAGATACCCAGCACCCACATGGCAGCTGAGAACAGTCTCTGACTCCAGTCCCAGAGGAATCCAATGCCCTCTTCTGACCTCCATGGCATTGCACGACATGGGTGCACAGACCTATATGCAGACAGTACATTCATACACATAAAAAATAAAATTAAAATATATATGAAAGTCTGGAGAGATGGCTCAGCATTTTAAGGGCAATAGTTGCTCTTGCAGAAGATACAAGTTTGAATTCCAGTACCCATATGGCAGCTAACAACTGTGTAACTTCAGTTCCAGGGGATCTGACACCCACTTCTGACCTCCAAGGGCATTGTACAACACAGGAGCGCTTACATGCACACAATATGCTCATACACATAAAATACAAATAATAAACCACACACACACTGTCTCTCTCTCTCTCTCACACACACACACACACAACACACACACTAGGTTTGGCAGTGCACACCTTTAATCAATTTATTTATTTATTTATTTATTTATTTATTTATTTATTTATTTATTTGGTCTTTTTGAGACAGGGTCTCCCTGTAGCCCCAGCTGTCCTGGAACTCACTCTGTAGACCAGGCTGGCTTTGAACTCACAAAGATCCGCCTGCTTCTGCCTCCTAAGTGCTAGGATTAAAGGTGTGTGCCACCACGCCAGGCCTTTAATCAGTTTAAAATTGTATATTCAAAATAACATGTTTATATTTGGAGGTATTTCAGTAGATATTTATACAGAAATACAAAATAAACAATATAAGTTAATGGACTTGATTTCTCTGAAGTCATAGTGTAGTCATATAATTTTAAAGAACAAAGTGTATATTTGGTCAAAATTTGTTTGGCAGGTATTCAACTTTTCCCAAGCTTTGTCTACATATTATAGGATATTTTAAGACTTAGTAAAAATGTCTGGCTGGATGTGGTGGAACACGCCTTTAATTCCAGTGCTTGGGAGGCAGAGGCAGGCAGATCTCTGCTAGTTCAAGGCCAGCCTGGTCTAAATAGTGAGTTCCAGGCCAGCTGGGACTGTCTCAAAAAGACCAAAAAAAAAAAAAGATGGAAGACTTAGTAAAAATGTCTATATTAGTTAAATTTGGTTAAAAGTTTTAATAAAAATAGTAAGACATTTGAACTAATTGGGAATATAAAATGTTAATTGTTTTATTTATAATTTGTATTGAATTTCCAACAATAACTTGGGGTTAAGGTACACAAATGTTCTCCATATTTTTCTGTGTTGTATAGGATCACCTTGCAACATTTTCTTTTACCTAGGATAATTTAACTAAAGGAATTAAGTTTACTTCCCAAATTAATAGCATGTAGTCAATGATAAACAGTTTGGGTGAATTTAATGAAAATTTACACCTTGGTTCCTGTCTATAGGTATGTGTAATACAACTGCCTTTTAAACATCTATAGGTCAAAATATAAAAAAAAAAATTTAAAAACAAAAAGAGGGAGGTGATGGAGTACTCCCTCTGGGATACAAATAGAAAACTCTGTATTCCAAACCTTTTGATAAATTTTCAATTTTGAAATCTTAAAACTAACAATGGGAAAAGATCTGTATGTTCTCACAGGTAAAACACCAACCTAAATGCCTGAAAAAGGTACAACTTTGGGCTGTGCAAGATGGACCAAGAAATACCAGCAGAGAAGCTGGCCCATCTGAACATTAAAAGGAAAAAAAACCTCAGACTGCCTGAGTTGCAGACGCCAAGCATCTCTCTGAATTCTGTTTAAAATAACTGTTTATAATGTGTCCTAATGAAACTTGTCTTCCAGATGCTGCAAAGTTTTAATAAGAGAAAACTTCCTACTTCTCCTTTTTATAGAAAAAAGAAAAATATGATGGTAATGAAGTCATTCCCTACTTGTAAATGAGAGCCAACTGTTATAGTAGTAATTTCTCATAAAACAGGTATAACTGTTTCTTTAATTGACTAATAGACATAAGAACTGTGAAAAGAAAATTCTCTATTCAAAGCCAAATATAATATTAAAGTCTTTAAAATCTGTGTAATTAAACAAAATATATTAATACAGAAAAGCTCTGGTATCAGCAATGGTTATTCTGTCAAGGAGATGTTGGCTAGTGAATCCAAGCCCCCAAAAGGTAAAGACTTTTTTGCCTATGAGCTGGGATACCTACAAGAAGAGTGGCAGTTAGGCCCTGCTGCTGAAGACCTGGTGTAAGCATGGGAAAGATGTATTGAGACCACACTTGCAAGTGTACAGTTGGCCTCTGGAATGCCAGAGAGTCTTATTACCAAAGGCCACTAAAGCAATGAAGCAAATATTGGTCTCTGAGTCAAGCAAGACTCCTCCACCATCAGTATCAGCTGCACGTCAACTGCCTGGAGATATTGTGCAGTCAGTGGCAGCCATATATCCGTATATCCCAAATCTAATTGGCTATTAGCTCTCTCCTTGGAGGAATAACTCATGGCTGATGCCATAAGCTTATGTCCTCTAGTGGTTAGGAGATGTTATAAGCCACAACAAGAACTTGCCACCTTTTACAGGAAAGCCACAGTTCATGGATTATCATACCATCCAAACATCTGTGTCTATGCCCACAACATAACTTGCCATAATAATTAATACTATTTAAATGCCTGAACATCTAATTGCGTGTGCTTTGTTAGTAGATTAAAAAGGTATCCCTGAATAAACTGCCAACCCATGAAAGGAAACAACCTGAACAGACCAGATTCCAAAATAACATCTCCAGAGAAAGTAGTCTGTTTTGTTTTTCACCCACTTGTGCCCCCTTCCCAAAGCCTAGGGAACAACCTGCAGAAGAGGAGTTGTGACGGAATGTAAGGGCTGCAGAGATTGGGGTGAATTGTGAGAGTACAGCAATATGGACTGGACTCTTATTTGATCAACATGCTTGTGCATACAAGCTTCTCCACTTGGACTATGGGAACCTTGGGTTGTTCAAAATTTGGACATAGATACTTGCTAATTGGTTTTGCATGAATGTTACTTGCATTCATTTCTTATGCTTGATAATTGGTTCACTTTATGGTTGGGTTTTCTTGGATATTAATTGCCCTTAGTGTAAAAATAAAGTTTTAGGTCTGACCTGCACCCCACCCCCCACTGCCTGGCACTCAAAACAGGCTTGAGCAGCTGGCTATTCAAAGCTCAGGTTCCTCTGTGTTGTTACCCTCTCCCATTGGCTCACCTGCCTCTTGGAAAAAATAAAATAAAATTTAAAGGGCGAGATGTGGGAAAATTAAGTTAAGATGGGTAGCAGCTGGGTGTGGTGGCACATACCTTTAATCCTAGCACTTGGGAGGCAGAGGCAGGTGGATCTTTGTGAATTCAAGGCCAGCCTGGTCTACAGATCAAGTTCCTGGACAGTTGGGGCCACAGGGAGACCCTGTCTCGAAAAGATAAAAAAAAAAGATGGGTAGAATTCTAAACCAATGGGACCTCCCTGGCCACACCTAGGGGGTGGGATGTAGTGACATAGTGATGAAAAGGTTTAAGATTTGGCCCTGGGAGTTGAGTCATGCTGTCTATATAAGCTAGACATTTTGGAATAAAGCTCTTTTTGTATTTTGGACACATTAACATGCATCCATGTGTTGTGCTTTCCTGTGAGTGTTTTCCACATGGATCACCCTGGGAATAAATGGGACACCCCACACTAGCCCATCTCCCTCCAAGTTTCATGTCCTCATTTTTCTTATTAAGAAACCCATTTCTTTGGATGTCCACCAAAAACTGATTTAAAATACACACACACACACACACACACACACACACACACACAAACACACACACACACACACACACATACACCATAAAAACAGAAGGGGGTAATGCGGGGGGGTGGGGGGGCATTTACGAAGAACTTGTCCTACTAAGTTTCAGCTATCAAATTGACATAGCCCAGTGTCATCCAAGGGAGTGTCAACTGGGTAATTGCCCATGTGGGCCTGGGCTGTAGACAAAAGCTAGTTGAACATGAACCAGAGGGAAAGAGCAAGCAGCATTCCTCCATGGTTTCTGCTTCACAGTCCTGCCTTCAGATTCCTCCCTTGAATTCCTACCCTGACTTCCCTCAGTGATGGTAAGAGGGGAACAATAAAGTGTGATACAGGGAAAAGACAGATAAATATTGGATATTTTCTCAAATACAGAACCTAGATTTAATAATACACATATGTAAGCAGAAGTGGGACTGTTTGGCAGGTAAAGAGGGATGATCACAAGAGACAAGAGAGGCTAAAGAAGGGGGGAATATGATCAAAGGATGAGGTACATGTTTGAAAATGTCACAATCGAGCCATTACAAATAACAAATTAAGGGGCTGGAGACATGGCTCAGTGGCTAAGAGCATGTACTACTCTTGCAGAGAAACCGACTTCAGTTCCCAGCACCCACACTGGGTGACTCACAGCTGGCTATAACATCAGCTCCAGGGGGTTTCTTTTTTTTTTTTCAGGGGGTTTCTGATGCCTCTGGCCTCTGAAGGCATCTGCATGTACATGCACATACCCACACATAGAAACCTACATATACCCGGAATTAAATAATTAATAATAATAGAATAAATCAATAGAGAAGGGAAGCATGGATATAAGATGATTTAAGAGACAAATAATTCAATAAATACTGCAATTCTCTGGACACACTGGAATGACAGCTTGCCCTAGGGCAGCAGCAGTGGAAACTGCTAAAGATAGGGATATATAAAAGACATTACAGAAAACAAAAGGCAATTGGCAAAATTTAGTAACTAGCAAAGACTAGCCAGCTTTTCTACATTTCCTCCCCTTCCAGACCACCCAGATAAACTACCTTTCCCAGCTACCTTTGCAAATACACTGCTCTTTCTTGGGTGCCTGAGCTCAAAGAAGCCCAAGATTGAGCAAGAATCAGGAAGCCATTTTTGGTTAAGACTCCAAACCTCCCAAACCTCATCTTATGTTCTTTTCCTCTTGTATGTGAGCATAGAGCCTAATGACCAGTGACAGACCCAGCTCAGATCATTTCTCCCTGTCCAAAGGGAAAATTAATAATTAATAATAATAATAATAATAATAATTTCTCTCACTGACCAAGAAGGAATAATGGCTTGATACTTCAGTTACTTAGAAATGTATGGCTAACAGGAGCTATTAAACATGCTCTCATTTTTTTTACTCAATCGGTGTTATCTTATTAACTAACACCAATGGATCAGATGTAGAGATGAGATAACACAAAAAGAGTAATTCTCATGAATTGTACTTCAGTGATGGGAATGATCATTGCTAATGAAGAGCTGGGAAGAGACGTAAAGAAGTAGAAGAAGCTGGGTGTGGTGGTTCATGCTTTTAATCACAGCACTTGGGAGGCAGAGGCAGGAGGATCTCTGTGAGTTCAAGGGCAGCCTGGTCTACATAGTGAGCTCCAGGCCAGCTGGAGGTACATGGAGACCCTGTCTCAAAAAGACCAAAAGAAGAAGAAGTTAATGTCATAGGTGATGATGAACTCCTAAGGTGTATAGAAAAGAAAAGGCGGGGCTGGAGAGACGGCCTAGTGGTTAAGAGCTCCGACTGCTCTCGCAGAGGACCTGGGTTCAATCCCCAGCACCCACATGGCGGCTGAGAACCATCTGTAACTCCAGTTCCAGGGGAATCTGACACCCTCTCTGACCTCCACGGCATTGCCTGACATGGGTGTACCAACCTACATGCAGACAGTACATTCATACACATAAAAAATAAATAAAAAATAATAATAATAATAATAATAAAAGAAAAGAAAAGGCTATGTATGGGAGAGAGCCTCCTAGATGCAGAGAAGGGAGGAAAACAATCCACTGAACCTTCCCAAGGTCAGCTGAGGATTAAAGCCAGGGCCTCCTGAACGTTGGGCAAGCTCTCTGCCAAGGAGCTAGGACGCAGCCCTGTTTTGAGACAGAATCTTACTAAGTTGTCTAGTCTAACATCGAGCTTGACCTCCTCCTGTTCAGCCTCCCAAGTAGCTGGGATTACAAGTATATGTCACCACTCCCAGCAAGGCTTTTCTTTCTAAATCTTATACAGAATGGAAGAAAAGTTGGATTCTAGGGGTCACCACTCCCCAGCTATGTGGCATGACAGAAACAGATACTTTCTTTAATTCATAAATAGAACATAAGAACCCAAGAGCTACCTTGACACTGAAAATTGAAGGAAGGAGGACAATGTGATATCAGGACCCTGTCTGAGGCAGGAGGAATGAAGGCAGAACTCATGGTCATGAGTTAGTGAATGTCAAAACGCCAATACATTTGAATGACATCATATTTGTTCAACCAATGGTCTATAATGGGGTTGCAGTACTTTACCATGGAAGTAAAATATTTAAATAGCTTCATTACATTTTTGTCTTTTAGAACATATGATGCATTTTATTAATACCAGAAGTTGCTTTCCTTAACACAAGATAAAAAAGAAATTGAACTACAAAATAAGCATTGCCTTTTGTAGCTAATCTCATTAAAGAGTGTAAACTTCAAGCCAGTGCATGACTATAATCCGAGAACTTAGGAGACAGAGGCAGAAAGAGCAGGAGTTCAAAGTCACCCTTGGCTATAAATCAAGTTTGAGAATAATCTATGCTAGATAGGATCCTGTCTCAGAAAACAAGGAAGTAAGCGAGGAAGGGAAGGAGGGAGGGAAAACAAACCTAAAAAATGAATCTATCTGCAATGGAAGAGTGAGCTGCTCTAAAAACCAATGCATATGTAAGTTCTGAGAGAACTGAATTTTTGTGTATGCATAAAGAGGACATACATGAGGAGCTGGGCATGTAGCTCAGTTGAAGAGTACTTACTTAGCATATACAAAGCCCTGAGTTGTAGCCTTAGAAATGCATAAATGGGGCATGGCAGTACATGCCTATAATTCCAGCACTCAAAAAACAGAGGCAGAAGGATCAGAAATTCAAGGTCATCCTTGGTTAATTAGCCAGTTAGGGGCCAGCCTGGGCTACATGAGAACCTATATCAAAAAAAATAAGAGATACAATTGCATTCATAGACTTAAAACTCACTATATATGCATAAACATTGATAAAGCCAAATTAAGCCTAAATTGGAGCTAATGGTTGTATACGTCTCAAGCAAACGTTTGCCAGCTACGGGAAAGAGTAAATGGGACATCATTTATCAGGGAAGACTGGTTAACCTGGAGGTTAGCTATGCAATAGATGAACTAGCAGTAACTTTTATGTCAAGGTTTATGAATAATATGAAGAACATGAGTTTAATATTAATATAATTTTTTTCACTTGAAGAAAAAAGAAATATTGGGCTGGAGAAATGGCTCGATGTTTAAGAGCACTGGCTACTTTTGTGGAGTCTGCAAGTTCAATTCCCAGAACCCATTTGGCAGCTAAAAACCATTGTTAACTCCAGTGCCAGGGAAATCAGATGTCCTCTTCTGACCTACATGGGCATTACATGACATGGCTACATTTTACATACATGCAGTCAATACACATAGAATAAAAATAATAAGAAAAAGAAACAAATAAAAATTGTACTTTCCTTTTTTTTTTTTTTTTTTTTGACACAGGGTCTCCTTGTAGCCCCAGCTGGCCTAGAACTCACTATGTAGACTAGGCTGGCCTTGAACTCACAGAGATCTGCCTGCCTCTGCCTCCTAAGTGCTAGGATTAAAGGCGTGTGCCACCATGCCTGGCTTTGTACTTTACTTGCTTAACTATCTTATTTGTTATATATATTTTGGACTAAATTGGTTCCACAAATTTATGACTATGGTTTAAGTGCTGTCATTTACTCCAAAATGCTTTTAGGGCACAGAATGTGACTAACCACCACCAGCCTAAATAGGGGTCTCTGACTTCAATGAGACTTCAGAGGTATACATACACAGGCCATACGGTAATTCATGCTTAGTCCCTTAGAGCAGCTTGACCTCATGTTTTGCAAAGTCGGTATGTACATTCTTGGAACTGAGGGTAGTCTCCAGTCCTGAGTCCTCAAGCAATACTTGTGACTGCTACTACAGTTATAAACACAAAGGGAAAGAGAAGATGAAGGACCCTTCTGAAAAGACCCCAAAACATTATTAGGGATAAAAAAAACCCCAGTGAGCTCACAAGCCATAAATTCTCTAGTCAGGTACAGTTTGCTGCTTAACCTGGGTAAGCTTGCATTATTCCTACTGCAGCAAAGAAAAGGTGATGGTTTTTTCCTCCCTTATCACAAGGTTTATGGCTGAGTTTCAGGCCAAAGAAAGCGATAGATAACCAGAGGAAAATATATCAAATTTATGTAATAAAAATTTGAACATGACCTGGGAGCCTTCAAGAAATACTTAAAGAAATAAGAAACCTACAATATTTACAGGCTGGTGAGTCAAACTGTGATTGGAAAACAAAAGGTATGACGTGATGGTGATGATATAGTGACTTAGCTCTTTGTGTGTGTGTGTGTGTGTGTGTGTGTGTGTGTGTGTGTCTGTGTATGTGTCTGTGTCTGTCGTCTGTGTGTCTGTGTGTCTGTGTATTATATATGAGTGTACATGTGGGTACATGTCCCCAGGCATGCCTGTCTGGAAAGCCAATATTAGTTCTTTCTCTACTGAGTTCCACCTTATTTTTTGAGACAGGATTTCTCACTGAACTGGAGCATGACACTTCGGCTACACAGGCTAGCTAGCAAGTCCCCATATTCCATGTGTCTCTGCCCCAACCCAGCACTGAGGTTACAGACACATGCACCTAACATGATCCTAACTCAAGTACTCATGTTTACACAGCAAGCACTTTACTCACTGAGCCATTGCCCCTGCCCCAATTTAACTATTTTTGACAATATAGTGACACTTCGCTACCTGAGGAAACATCCCAATCTACAAAGCTGATTGTGTTTATTCTGGCTATGGACAGATTTGGCATACCCTGCCTTGACATTAAGGCACTTCTGAAGATATTCATCCCTAAGACGAGGAACATATTTAATTAACTGAGTAGTTATCATCCTCAGAAAGTTTATTTTTCCTATAGTTTCCTCATTTAATGAGGAGGGATATTAAACAGGGCTGCAGCTAAGGAAGCCACACAGTCTGACTGATTTACCACTGGTGCTGTGGATTATGAATACAGAGATCCTTAAACTCACCTTCACCATACAACTGTATTCTGATGAAGAATTTAGAGCAATTGCTTAAAGGGCAGAACTCGTGTTTAGTTGTTTGCTGGTTTTCCTTTCTGAAAAGGCTCATTAAGCACAAGAAGCTGAGCAGCAGTGAAGAAAGTTGGGGGAGGGAGGAAAACCTGTCTTCTCCAATCCAAGAGTTCAAATGAGATTGCACATAAATGGACGGGGTCTCTCTGCTTTCAGCACAGCAGCTATTATTCCTGCCTCTGTGTGACTTGCATGGCAAATAAAGGAACAGAACACAGACACAAAGAACCACGACTGGTGAAGACAGTAAAATGACTGTGTCGTTTGCTTGGGCAATCTACCAGGCTAGTCACTGCCTCACAAGTTTCCTCCACACACTGCTGTGGATCATAAAGGCAGGTTTTAGGAAATAAAAAAAAAAAAAGCCATTAGTTGTCATAGAAACAATAGCAATTTGTGCCACCTTTGTGCAAGAAGACAGGAGAGGCTTGCTGCTGCTTTAAGGCCATTGCCCAAGGAGAAGACCGAGAAATGTCAGCTTGAAAGGCCACCCTGAGCTTCTGCCGTGCACACAAATCTATACCCTTTGAGTGCGTTATCGAATACTTGCCTGGAATTGAAGGCTAATTAAAATACAACCCCAGATGGGGGACAGCTTTGAGAAAGACAGGTTACTCAACCCCAGATTCCCCTGTCAGAGCTCTAACGAGGCCTCTATATGTAACCTTTGTAGATCAGGGTCATCCCATGCAGGCAACATGGTACAGAGGGCTATGGCCTCAGTTTGATGGTATCTGATCTCATCAGAGCAAGCCATAATCATCTCTAAGAAACTACAATTAAGCTGCTGATTAAGGTTAGCCCCGGGAAAGGAACACATCCCAAGGGGAAAGTTGCGCTGCTGGGAATAACGCTGATGGAGTGCGAGGCCAGGTGGCTGTGCTTTCCCTCAATTGATGGTTTCTTTCAGACCACTGCAAAATGATTTTCCTCACAAATCAGTAACTGCCACCCTTCAACGCTAAATTCCCAGTGGCTAACAGTCCCTGGTGGGTCACCCAGCATAGAAAGTGTCTGCCTGAGAAATGGTACACATCCACTTTAAGTCTGGTAAACTCTCGTAGAAACCTGGGTCCCATCACTTCTGAAGACGGTTCACATAGCAGACTTTCTGCAAGTCTCGACTTCTCACAACATAGCATCTCTTCTTAGTATCTAGAGGTTGTAGACACAGTTCAACCAGCTGGGATTAGAGTCTCGGGCTTTGATAGTAAAGCCATGGATGGTTCAGATTAGGAAGTAGGTTTACTGCTAAATGTATGAAATCCAAAGGAAGAGCAGAATAAACAAAGGAGTCAAGGGAAAGGGATAGAATCACAGGGGAGAAGGAGCAGGCAGGAGATGGGTACCCAAGGCAAGAACAAGGTGTCTGTAGACTTTCACAGACTCCAGTTTGGGCAGGAGTGTTGATCTGAGCCTTGGCTCTGAGACATCGCCTACATTTATCTAAAAGTTTCCCGTATGTTCCTGCTAGGACAAGAAAAAATGGCACACCAGGGCAGTTGGATTTGGTTTAGATGCCTGAGACAGAAAATCAAAAACAGACCAGGCAAAGGTTGGAGACTGACAGATCAAGAATGTTAATGTACCTTTATGCAGTTTCTTTTCAGCATCCCATTCCATTCCAGGTGGGGGGGCCTTGGCCCTTGGCCTACCCTGGCTGGGGTGGCTGTAGTATCACAACCCCATTTCAAAGAGCAAAGAGACCAGAAGCTTCTTCAATCAATTTCTTGAATTTCTTCTAACAATTGACTTCTTCGATCTGATTTCTTCTTGTGTTTCTTCTGAGAATGTATCAGTCATGGTCACACAATTCAACTGCATGAAAGCATTTGTGCTGAGTTCACCAGGTGGCTCAGCAAGTAAACGCACTTGCCACTAAGCCTGATGACCCGAGTGAGATGCCAGGATCCCATATGGTGGAAGGTGAGAACCAACTTCCACGAGTTATCCTCTGACCTCCACACATGCACTATGACATGCCAACCCCCCCCCACACACACATAATAAATAAAGAAGTAAAAACTTATTAAACACTTACAGAGCTCCCTGTCACCAGGATAAAGAGCCTTCTCTCTGATCTATATGAGGCAGAGCTGTAATCACACATTCAGTGGGAGGCAATAAATCTGAGGATAATATTATCTGTTCTTGTTGCTATGACAAAAAGCCTGACAAGCATAGCTTAAGGAAGGAAGGATGGGGTTTATTTTGGCATACAGTTTCAGAGTACAATCCATCATGGCGGAACTCATGGAGGCACTGGTCGCATGGCATCCAGTCAGAGATAGATGAATGAATGGTGATGCTCAGCTTGCGTTCCCATCTATTAGTCAGTCAGAAACCCCAGGCCTTGAACAGTGCTGCCCACATTTGGAGAGGGTAGGTCTCCCCACCTCAGTCCACTCTAGAAATTCTCTCACGGATGTGCCCAGAGGTATGTTGCTTAGGTAATTCTAGATCTTGTCAAGACCAATAGTAACCATCAGAGAGATCTCCCATGTAACAGAGAGGCTTTGGAAAGTAGAGCCCGAGCACTGTGCCATCACCACACAGGAACTGCTCGTGTGTCCAAGAGGCTCCTGGCTTGAGCCAATCAAAGCTGCTATGGAGAGTCAAACATGGCTTCTGTGGTAGTCTATGATGTGAAGTAAATTAACAGTCACTTTTCAAACCATGAGACCTACTTTCTGTTTACTCTCTGTAAGCACTGTCCTAATCTCAAACACTGCAAAGTAGCCATCCTCTGAAGAGGGTCCTGATGTTGCCCAGGTAACATTGCGACAACCACAGGTTAGAAGAAGCTGCGATGGTAGATGTTGCGGCTCATGATAGCAGATTCATCTAACTCACCCAAGAGGAAGGACACGTCCTCCTAAAGTGAAGCCCTGTAGAGTTTTCAAAGACAAGCAGAATTCAAGCTAGCTTCAGAAACAGGGAAAGTATTTCACGTTGGGAGGGTAGAGCACACGCGCAGATGGAAACATAAAACAAGATGTTCAAGACAGACAGTGGTAATGCAGTCTGGATGGACTATGTGGTAACTTCGGCAGTCTGGAGAAGTCAAACTTGAAATAACATGTAACATTTAAATGATGCCTACCTATTGTGTGCCAGATTCTGTCCTAAACGTTCAACATGCAAGCTTGTTTAATCCTCACTGTAACTCTGAATAAATATGACATTTTTACAAATAAGAAAAATGAAGCTTGGGGCTGGAGAGATGGCCTAGCGGTTAAGAGCACAAATAAGGACCCAGGTTTGATCACCAGCACCCACATGGCAGCTGAGAACCATCTGTAACTCCAATTCCAGGAGAACTTCAGTTCCAGGGGAATCCGACACCCTCTTCTGACTTCTGTGGCATTGTACGGCATGGGTGCACAAAGCTACATGCAGACAGTACATTCATACACATACAAAATAAATAAAATTTAAAATAAAAAAAAAGAAAAATTAAGCTCAAAAAAGTGAGGACAGACAGCTAGTATACACCAGAGCCAGGATTTGAATGCAGGTGTCAGATTCTGGGATCTCAGACTTTATCCACTGTGTGTAACTTTTCCATCCTATAGGTTGGGGAAGGACAGCTGTGAGTAAATATTTGAATTTTACTTCAAGGGCCCCAGAACACTTGAAACATGATGACCCAATTAGATTCTGTAAATTGTCAGAGACCTCTGGGAAGATTAGAGGGTCTGAGCCCAGGGACCTTGAACTAGAGTGGTCCAGGAAAGCAGAAGCATCCTCAGAGATGTTCTCATGAAGAACGAGGAGCATTTGAAGAGCTTTAAGGGGAATGATGATAGGAACAATTTGTCTTTAGAAAGTTTCTCTAGAGGTGTGTGATTGTGGAAAAAAAGCCGGAGAGAGGGAAGAAGGAGTGACGAGCCAGATGCAGGGCTGGCCGCACCTGACGGCACGCAGTCATCCCTGGCTGAAGGCTCTATCAGGAGCTGCTACCTGAGAAAGCCAACTCAACAAAGTCCAGCTGCCCTGTTGGGAGCAGCTGGACAGCTGGAGCACTGCCAAGGAGCACAGAAGATGCAGATCAGCGATTTACACTGAGAAGACACAGACCATCCAGAGCAGTAGCCAGCATTTGGCAGCAAAACCCTGATCCCAGGATAGCTATGTGGCAGGTGAGAGAAAGTAATCAAATATTTCCAGAAGTTTGCACATTCTGAGCAGGATGGGGAGTCAGGAGCTCAAGCCCTGTGCAGGACAAAGGACTCAGTCCCCAGGTATGACCACAGTTTGGACACAAGAGATAAGAACCTAGTTCCTCCAACCAGGTCTTGGAGCCTTAGAAAGGGAAGGGAAAAGAAACAGAAGCTGACTTTGTATAGCAGCACCAAGTTCCCAGCTTGAAGTTCCCACTGGCCTATGGCTCTGGACAAGAATCTGAGATCAAGCTGAAGTACTTGAAGAAGGAGGCTCCAAGGCTTCGGGTGAGCTATGGGAGAAGCAGCCAAGCAGCAAGCACAACCCAAGACCCAAGGCTCCTGAAACCCCAAAACAGATGTTTCATCACAGGCCTGGGAAATTTGAAACCTAGTAACTCAATTCCATTCTAGAAGTAATCTAGTGAGAACACTAGAAAAATTAGTATCTGGGGTGGGGCATGGTGGCCTAGGCCTTTAACCTCGGCACTCTGGAGGCAACGGCAGTAGGATCTCTATGCGTTCAAGGCCAGTCTAGTCTACATAGCAAGTTACAGGCCATCTGGGAATAGTAGGAGACCCTGTCTCAAAAAGACCAAGAAATAATTAGTGTCCGAGCCTAAGGACCTTAAGTTGGAGTTCTTAAGGAAGCAGCAACGTGCTCAGAGATGCTTTAATGAAGAACTGGCTCATACAATTACAGAGACCAAAACGATTCATTGCAAGCTGGAGGGAGCTCCATGGAAGCTGCGGTTATGGTTCCAGTCTAAGCCCAAAGGTCTCCAAACCAGGAAAGCCAGTAGCATAAGCATGAGTTCAAGTCTAACCCCAGAAGCTTTGACATCCATAGGCAAGAAAGGGTGGATGTGCCAGGCAAACAGAGACAGACTCACCTTGCCTCTGACATTTTTCTCTATCCGGGCCCTGGCAGACTGAACAATGACTACCTGTATTACAAGGGAGATCTGTGCTCAGCCTAGTAATCTGAATGCTAATCTCTTCTGGAAACACCTCACTGGCACGAACAAAAATAATGCTTATCAACTATCAAGATACCCTTTACCCCAGTCAAGTTGACACATAAAACTAACAAATGGGATTTTAGATGCTACCAGGTCGGGTAGCCACTCTTATTTCTGGTCTGTCAAATAAAGAAGTTTCATCTGGCTTTTTCTCAGCAAGATCAGCAAGCCACTGGGATCCACGCATCCCCTACTTCAACACAAGTAAACTGGGTGGCTTTAGTGTCACCTGACACCCCCGAGTGGAGGGAGCCTCAATTGGAGAATTGCCTCCACTGGACTGGCCTGTGGCAATGTCTGTGTAGTAAGTTTTTGATTGTTGAGTGATATGGGCCCATCCCACTGTGGGCAGAGTGACCCCTGGGAAGGTGGTCCTATACTATATAAAAAGGCAGGTTGAGCACAGGCCGGGAGAGCAAGCCAGTAATCAGCATTCTTCCATGGCCGGTGCTTCGGCTCCTGCTTCCAGGTTCCTGCCCTGAGTTCCTATGCTGGGCTCCCTCAGTGATGAACTGTGGCCAAGGAGATGTAAGACAAATAAATCCTTTCCTCCCCAACTTGGTACTGGTCAGAGTGTTTTGGCACAGCAATTAAAAGCAAACTAGAACAACAAGCAAGGCATCCAGCCTATTAAAGGGAAAACAGGAAAAAGTGAGGAGTGGACAGTGTACCACTGGGGTTATGACAGTTAGAAGGTACAACAGAGGCTTTTGAAAGATGATGGCCTAGCGGTTGAGAGCACCGACCGCTCTTGCAGAGGACCCGGGTTCGATCCCCAGCACCCACATGGCGGCCAAGAACCGTCTGAAACTCCAATTCCAGGAGAACTCCAGTTCCAGGGGAATCCGACACCCTCTTCTGACCTCCGTGGCGTTGCACAACACGGGTGCACAGACCGACATGCAGACAGTGCATTGATACACATACAGAAATAAATATAATAAAAAAATTTAAAAAAAAGTGGTAAAAAAAGATGCACAGTCAAACAACACAGTCTTGAGCAAACAAAACAGTCTCCTATTCAGAAGAAGTTCAGCAGCTGAAAATTAGCAAGGACCAGGGCCTGTCTCTACCCAGAAAGACAGGCAGCAAGAGGCAAAGGAAGCTGGTACAGTAGAAGGGTCACAAAACTGGGGCTTATTTTCCTTAAGCAACTTCCAGGACAGGCTACAGCAAGACCCTGTCTCAAAACACAAACCAAAGCCAAAGGGTGGAGACATATAGTGATATATTTTTACTTATAACAAGGAAGGAGAGCACTAGGTTTCTTTGGAAAGCAATGTTTTCATTAAAGAAACTGGCTTGGAATTCTATTTGGGACACACTACATATTCATACAAGAAAGCATGTGTTGGGGTAGTTTGAACCTGAAATGTGCCCCAGGAAGGGTCATGTTTTGAACACTTGTTCCTTCGCTGGGGGCACTATTTGGGGGGTTAGGAAGTAGAGCTGGGTGTTGACCGTAGATCACTAGGAGAGTCTTGGAGGGTTAATACTCTTGTGCCCAGTGCTATCTGCTCTACGTGTTCTGATCTACTTGATGTGAACAGACACCAGCATATTCTTCTGCCACCGTGAACTCCACTGTGCCTTCCCTGCTAGGAGAGAATGAGACCCTCCGAAACTGTGATCCGAAGTGAGTCTTTCCTCCCTTAGGTGGTTTTTATCAAGTGCTGTCCCACAGCAGTGAAAATGAGCTAATGCAAGCACTTCTGAGCATACTCAGTTTAAGGGACTTATCTGAAAAGGAAAGATGGAAGAAGGAATGCTTCTGGACAGAGAATTTAATGTTATAATGAGCAAACTTTATTCTAGGTCACCTAAAAAATGAATAGGGTTTCTCCAAATCCTGGTTGATTCACCATAGTTCTTTTTTATTTTTTCATTGTTGCTTTCTTTCTTTCTCATCTGTTTCACTCTTTTTTTTTTTGGTCTTTTTGAGACAGGGTCTCCCTGTAGCCCCAGCTGGCCTGGAACTCACCCTGTAGACCAGGCTGGGCTTGAATTCACAGAAATCCGCCTGCCTCTGCCTCCCAAGTGCTGGGATTAAAGATGTGTGCCACTACGCCCTTGTTTCACTCTTTCTAATAGGATATTTAACCCTGACAGAACTCCCTGTGTAGCCAAGGATGACCCTGAGCTTCTGATCATCCTGCACCACCCCTTGATTTCTGGGATCACAGGTGTATGTGTGCTATACCATACTAGGTGTATCAATCCAGAGCTTCATGCTTGCTAAGTGTGGTGATTTGGATGAGTGACCCCATAGGCTTTAAGTATTCAGACATTTGTCTCCAGTTGGTGGCACTGTTCTTGGAGGTCTTAGAAGGTGTGGCTGTGCTAGAGGAAGCATGTCACTGGGGGCAGGCTTAGTGAGTTTAACAAGCCTTGCGATCTCCAGTCGCTCTCTCTTGACTTCCTGTGCTCATTGGGAGATGTGACCCTCGGCTTGCTGCTCCAGCTCCAGCCGCCATGCCTCCTGCCACAATGGACTCTAATTTCCTGGAACCGTCAATCATAAGCTCAAAATAAACTCTTCCTTTTATAAGTTCCTTGGTCATGGTGTTTTATCACAGCAACAGAAAAGTGACTAATACACTAAGCAATCAGTCCACCAACTGAGCTATATCCTTAGCCTTTCATTGTAAGATTCTACAAAGAAGCTAGAGAGATGGCTCAGCGAAGCACTCACTGCTCTTGCAGAGGCACATTAAAAGATTTTTGAACAGCCCCTGGCACCCAAATGCAGGAGTTTGTCTCTGAAAGTGCCCACCTTGTCTAGAGGCTACTACTGCTAGGCATTTTTCTGCATTACACTGTGGAAACTGTTGCTTCGTTGGCTTGAAGTGGAAAGTCTCTTGACACTCAATTCTTAAAAGTGAATATAAAATGGGGCCTAGAGAAATGGCTCAGCAGTTAAGAGCCCTGGCTGTTCTTTTGGAGGCCCTAGGTTCAGCTCCCAGCACCAACGCGGCAGTTAAACACCATTTGTAACTCCAGTTCTAGGGGAACTGACACTCTTCTGACCTCTGTGGATATTACACACATATGGTCCACTTACATACAATCACACAAAACTCATACGCATAAAATAAAAATAAATAGTTTGAAAAAAGAAGTAAACATAAAACAAAATGGACCTAGAGAGACATAATTCCCTGTTATCCAGGGAAAGGGGCAGGGGCATACAACAGTGAGGGGACAGAGTCGAAGCTCTAACTGCCGCCCTCAGCAGCCTGAGGAATTCTCCTAAGCTTTTAGAGACCTCAACTCAAGCCAGACTCAGGTAGGTGGCTTTAATGGTGAGAAGAATTTCATGACTAGCAAATTTATGAGGCAAAGTTGGTGAATTTATCAAAGATATATAGGCTTCCCAGGCACAGTATCATGTGCCTTTAGTTCCAGCACTGGGAAGGCAAAACCAGATGGATCTCTGTGCGATTGAGGCCAGCCTGGTCTACATAGGGAATGCTAGGACCCTAGCTCCAAAAGGCAAAAAAAAAAAAAAAAGCTACATAGACTTAAGCACTAAGGTCACTAGGATCACAAACACCAACTTGATACCCTCTAGGGGGTTTGGAGTATGTGCTTCCTAAGGGAGAGTAAAGGAAAGTAAGAAGCACCGAGTGTGGGTCTGAGCCTCTCAAAGAAGAATTAGCAATCAATTGTCTTAGCATTAGCCACAAGACCATTTTGGTGGCTCTCAAGCTATATCTCAAAGACAGCTAAGAACCTTTTTCCACCTTCTCTATCTCTTTTGACAAGAATGATCTGTGAGGTGGCTCCAGACACACCTTGGGAGGAATTACAATCTGATGAGGAGAAACCAGAAGCCTCTTGGGCTGCACATGTCGTTTTCCAGTCAATGGGCTTTCCAATGAGATTCCTAGAAATGTCCAGATTTATAGCTGGGAAGGAAGAAGGGCCTTATGTAGTTGTTAATTTTGCTGGAATTCTTATTCATGGCAAGAGGCTTCAAGCTGAGGCCTGGGTGAGGGTCTGCTCTCTGCTCTGTTCATGTCTCCAAAATGTTCCCTTCATTTCTATCCTGCCTCAAAATGCTGGATCATTACATGAGAGCAGCAGAAAACAAAAAGCCAGTAGACAGCCACACATACACACACACAAAGATTACATCACAATGTTAATCAAGGACAGCATGTGCTCTCTCTATTTTCTTCCTTACTGTTCTAAAGTCAAGATAATAACTCAGCACTTGTGGACCATCATTTAAATACAGGTTCACTACAAACTGGAGACCACCTAGCCCTAAGGAGCTAAGCTTCTCTGTGTTTACTGCCTCAGATCCATCAGCACAAAGCCAGACTTAAATGATTTCACCCTTCCTCTGCCTTCTTCCTCCCCTTCAGGGGAGCTGTGGAGCATTTCCATCTGAACTTGAGTTTAGAATGGATATGTGAAGATATCACAGTAAACTGAGAAAGTAGCTCATGTAGCCTTAAAATTGAAACCTATGTCTTCTTTCTGTCAGCAGGCAAACCCTTCTCCTCTCTGGCCTCCCAAGTGGAAAATGCTCTGAACATCTAAAAATGAACACTGTAATGAAACCCACCCAGCACTTTGTACAATAGCTTTAAAAACGAATATAAAAGACAGAGACAGAAGGATTACAGCACGTATGAGTCCACCCTGGTCTCACAGCCAGTTCCAGGCAAGCTGGGGCTACATAGCAAACTCCAATCTCAAAGAAACAAAAATTTACATTTACAAAAATTTTAGTGGTATTTTTTCTTGTTTGTAAATACATTTTTGTAAGCATATAAAGAAATGGGCTTCTCTCTCTCTCTCTCTCTCTCTCTCTCTCTCTCTCTCTCTCACATATGTATATAATTTATCATCATTTACCTCCCCATCTTTTATTGGTCCTTCTCTTGCCCACCCTCAAATATTCTCCCTCTTCTTTCTTTTTTCCTTTTTGATTGATAAAATTTGCTCTGATAATTTTATGCATGTACATGATGCATTCTGACTCTTCTCAGCCCAAACCCTCTCTAATCTCCCTCCCGTGCCTGCCTGCAGTACCCCCTCCTCCCTACAAGTCCCTCCCCAGTTCCAGTCTTTTTGTTTTGTTTTGTGACCACTGATTTTCATCAGGGCCTTCAGTGTGGCCACACATTCTGAACGATCCTCTGGAGCCTAACGGGCTCACTTCGTGGGTACACAACAGAAGACAATGCCTAACCCACCCCCCCCACCCCCGCAGAATCCACCAGCAGCAATAGTTGGAAGGAGGGGTGGGGCCCTTCCTAGCCATGGTTGAAAGGTAGTAGGCCCAGTTTTATGCAGACTGTTTGAGGCCCTAAGGATTGCATTTCTCAGGTCCTGCGGAGGAGGGACATTCCCTGGTGGTACCCGGAGGTGAGCCCTGCAGTACACTGAACTGCAGCTGATGAGGCTGCGGATCCAAAGCCTTTGACTCGGGAAGCTCTTCAGCTCTAAAACCTGATGGGTGGAAAAAGAAGAACAAAGGAACGTCGGAAGGCTCATGTATATCAAAGGGAAAAGACTGGAAGAAATACTGCAAAGTACTAACTTCAGCCCTAAATGCTCTCGGAATCTGAACTGCTGATGCAGTCTCCGTCGCTGCAGCTGCGACTTGGAGTGTCGCCTTCTCTTTAACTGTCACTTTGATACCACGGCCTTTTGAAGTCTTTTTTTCCTATCTTTGTGATTTACTTCTGCAAAGGATAGAACTTGCTGTGGCTGTTTACCCTCACGTTGGGCTCTGCAAGAGCAAAAGGCAGGTCCGCAGCCGCCCTCTCCTGGTGATTCTGCGGAGCTGCAGCGGATAGAGCTAAGAAGAAAAGGCTTGGGTTTGGTGCAGCAATATTTTATTAAAATTTACCCGATAGCCATGATTATCAGACTGTAACTCTCACCAGAGTCTCCGAGGGAGGGTCCTTAAAACAAGCTGTCCGAGTTCCACCCCCAGAGTTCCTGATTTATTAGATTTAGGGTGAAGCCTCAAAATTTGCATTTCTAGCAAGTTTCCAGCCAGGCTGGCAGAGGTTGCTTGTACATAAGTCGCTGGGCAGAACGAGAGAGCATTTTACTACATCAGCTGGCCTTATTCTGTGGCAGGAAGGGCGCTGGGAGATGAGAGAAATGCAAACTGCTCCATGCCAGGGTTTTGAAGGAGATAAAGTATGCTTTCTCAGGCACCAATGAGGGAGGTCCCTTTAACATAGAAGAGAAAGCATACCAATTCGTTTACCGTAAGTTTGTGTAACCTGGGAGCATTCAGTCAACAGCCGATGACAATCACCCCTCCTGGGAAGAAGTAGGCGGCGCAGAAGCTCAGTGATAAGGATGGAGCCAGTAGGCTTCCATGGCTGTAAGGAATGTGCAGTGTGGGAAGGAACACGTGCAAGAAAGCCAAGTCTTTTGTAGAGGCTTGCAAGCATTTAGTGGCTTCTCATTGCTCTGAGGGAGGAGGGGCTGTTCTTTGGGGGTAGCTCTGTTTGCATACCCCATGACTTCCCCTTTCTTCTTTCTTTATGCTTTGACACTAATTATAACTTCTCTTCCCCTTTGATCCTTTGCACCTGTGTGTCATCTACCTGAATCTTGGCTATACCTTTCCCCACCACATTGACTCAGACTCATCATCCATTAGGATTCAGCTAAGATTTTGGAGGAAATATTTGTTTCTATGATAAAAGATAGATTAATTTTGGAAAAGAATAACAATTCATTTAATAAAAGTTTTATGTAGAACAGGAGCCTTCAGAAACTAAGATTAAACAGGGCACATGTTTGTAATCCCAGCACTTGGAAGATAGAGACAGAAGGATCAGGAGTTTCCAGTTACGCATGAATTCCTCCAGTATGTAGAGAGTTCAAGGTCAGCCTGAGCTACAAGACATGCCTATCAAAAGAAAAAAGAGGGGCTGAAGAGATGGCTCAGCAGTTAAGAGCACCGACTGTTCTTGCAGAGGACCCAGATTTGATTCCCAGCACCCACACGGCATCTAAGAACCGTCTTTAACTCCAGTTCCAGGGGAATCTGATACCCTCTTCTGACCTCCGAGGCATTGCACGACACGGGTGCAGACAGTACACTCATACACATAGAAAAAAAGAAAGAGAGAGAGAAAGAAATAGAAGAAGGAAGGAGAAGGGATGGGAGGGATGAGTAGAGAATTAAGACTTAAGAAATTAGGGAAATCTGTGTGTGCTTAAACACAGTTGGACAGAAGTGTATGATTGCAGTATAAAACAGTGTGAGTTTAATGGTACTAAACTTCGGGGAGCTCAGACTTTTCTCTGGGCCTCTGTGTCTTCAGAGGTGACAGTGTTCCCTTCCTTTGGATTGAAGGAAGACTACTCTCAGATGAGGATTTTAAGAGCTATTTTAAAGGAAAGCCAGCCTAGGATTTATAGAGCGCTTCAAGGGGCTGGGGCGTTGGAGATGAGGAGAGGAATTCTTTGGAGAGGTTATGACCTGCTTCTGTTGTTTCCTGGAATGCCACGATGCTGTATTTTAGGGTGGTGTGCCCTGAGCCCTATCAACCCCCACCGCAAGTGAACTGATGGTGACCCTTAGCATCATGGCCATGAGCGTCCCTCCTCTAGACCCCTCCAAGGGATCTCTGTCTTTTTCATCTTTGTCCCTTCTCTTTTAGTACACAATAGACACATAGATAAGAAGGAATGACTGCAGAGTCATGGGACGGAGAATTTTTATGTCCCAGATCCACAAAAAGTGAAAAGCAACAGGAGATCTCAAGCCACCCAGCCCGAGAAGATGGCCACAGAAGTGCTGTGCCATCTGTAGAAGAAGAGAGCAAGTCCTGCCCAGCTGAGAGCACACAGAAGTTCATGCCACTGAAAGCTGCAGCCCTTGGGTGTTAACAAAGAGCCAACCACACAAACAGCCACACTGCACACTTTACAGAAGACCTTCCTTCACCATACAGCGTTGCCAATCAATTTGAAATCCAACTTGTTTTGGATTTGGGGGTTGTTTTTTCTTGAGAGTGGGTCTGTCCCCAGAACCCACTATGTAGCCCAAGCTGGCCCAGAACTCCTGACCAGCCCCCTGCCTCAGCTTCCTGAATGGTGATATTATATGCATGAGCCACCTTGCCCATCTGAAATCCAACTTGTCGAACCAGTCCAAGTTCCAAATATATGCATCTCTTTATATCTGTCTCTACCAGCCCCCATACCTCTCAAAGCAGCTCCCAAAGAGCAAGGCAAGTCCCCATGTATTTGGTGAGAGGACCTCTCTGAGATATAGGTTGCCTTGATTTCCTGCATCCTGGGATTACTGCCATGTACCACCACACCTGACACAAATCCACCTTTAAAGGGCTGCCTCGTCTCACCATCACAAGCTGGCCCTCAAAGACAGTTTTCAGTCAGAGAAGACAGAGCAGCATATACTGAGGTAGATAATAACTCTTTAACTCCTACTGTCAAAGACAGCTTAAAATAAGATCCATTTTCTATGCCCCTAGGCCTCTACAGAACTCTGGGAATCTAAGGGCAGCTCACAAAGCACCAGGTTCATATACATCCTTTAATCAGAGCTGAGCTTCAACCTTCCCAGTGGAGGAGAGGCTATGTTTAAAAATAAGTCTCAAGACACTGAATGAATAGAAAAGGTCATTTCGTTATTTGGGGAGTAATGGACGTTTGGCTGTGTTGCCTGCAGTGATCCAGGCTGCACAAAAGGACTAGGCGTGTCCGCTCATCTGGGACACATTACACGTGCATAATGGAGCACAAGTTACTGAGCATTTCCCAGTTTGAGAAAGGAATCAAATTGACTTTCCAAAGTCCTCTGGGAACATAGATAAAACCTGGACAAAAGAACATCCTCTTGAGAAGCTATGACCAACTCCCAAGGTATTTCCTGGGAATTCACAGCCAGAGAGGCCCTCACTGACCCAATTATGCATGCCATGCCATTCACGCAGAAGAGGGCCACTCACTTCCAGGAAATGAGTTTGAATCACTGTCACTACAATAAGCTTAAGAGATATGTACGTGAAAACTTTCCTGTTCATCAAGTTATTGGCCTGGAAGAATTCTTCCATTCTTCAAAACTTCAAAACATCAATGACTTATTATTGACACCACTGGGAATAAACAGAATATTATGATGATATAGTGGTAATTGATGAAATTGAACTGGAAACCCACGTTGATCACTCACTACATGCACATGCCTGGGAAAGCTATTGAACTTTTTTTTTTTTTTTTTTTTTTTTTTATTGAGGGGAGGTGCATAGACCACAGCATGTGCATGGAGGTTAGAGAGAGGACAACTGTGGGGAATGCTTTCTCTCTTTGGACTTTGTTGAGGCAGGATCTCTCTTGTTTCTGCTGTGCTTCGTAGTCCAGGCTTGCTACCCTCCGTGCTTCTGGAAAATTCTCCCACATCCACCTCCCATCTTGAAGTAAAAGTGCTGAGGTTACAGGTGCACCACCACCACATCGCATCTGGATTTTCGTATATGAGTTTCAGGGATGGAATTCAGGTGGTCACGTGTGCACTGCAAGCTCCTTTCCTCACCCAGCCACTCCCATGGCTCTGTTTCCCCTCCGGAAGGCCCTTCTCTCACCTGTAAAATGAAGTCAATACCATCTGCCGTAATGGAAGTTGCAGGGACCGAATGACGTTCCTCACAGCAGTGGGACAGGTAGGAGAGGAGCTGGCTCTTGTGTGTGACTCCCTTGTTCAGAATGCCTTTCCAGCAGCTGTGTGATTTGGGATGATAGTTATCCTCCCTCTGCCTCAAACTCCTCCTAATCACAGCCAGAGGCTGGGGATGCAAATGTACCACATAAACTCGGCATGCTGGTACACGCCTGGAATCCCAACATTCAGGAGGACTGAGAACTAGGCTGGGGAGATAGTTCAGTGGATCATGTTGGCTGCACAAGCATGAAGATTGGGGTTTGGATCCTCAGCACCCATGTAAGGCTGGGCAGCCACCTGGAATCCCCACACTCAGGAAGCAAAGACAGCAGATATTCAGGGCAATCCGGCTACCTAGTTAGATAGAATTGGCAAGCACCAGAATTCAGCAGACACCCTGCTGAATAAAGTAGAGAGCAATCAAGTAAACAACCAGCACCAACTATGGGGCTCTACATGTATGCACACATGCACATACACATACACCCACACATATACCCACATATATGACAACATCCATACATGTGGCAATTAAAAAAAAAAACAACAACAGAAGTTCAAGACTAGCCTGGAGCACTTGAGCTCTAGTTCTAATAAATAAACTAGGGCCAGGTGTGGTGTTGCACACCTTTAATCCCAGCACTTGGGAAGCAAAAACAGGTGGATCTCTGTGACTTGAAGGCCAGCCTGATCTACAGAGCAAGTTCCAGGCCAGCTGGGGCTACTCGGAGACAGTATCTCAAAAATACATAACTAAATAAATAAATAAACAAATAAATAAATCTACCTACAGTAGAATAGTAAGGGCAAAGTGAGTTAACACACATAAAGGACAAGCCTAGCATATATTAAGAGCTCCAAAGTGTTGGCTATTATTATTATTATTGTTATTATTATTTTGTATTTTTGAGACAGGGGTCTCCCTGTAGCCCCAGGTGGCCTGGAACTTGCTTTATTATTAGTATTATTACTATTATATTTATATTTATATTTGTTATTATACATTAAGAACTATGCACATTATACTTTCTAGACATGTAAAGGACATGACTCTCTTTCTCTCTCTTCTCTCTCACTATTCTTTTGGTGGAGTCCAGGGAAAAATGTTGGGCAGCGTTATTTAGTGCTGCTTATTTGCCAGTCTTCCTCATAAATCAGGATTACAATAAAAGATTGTTCCGTTATCTCCATAGACACAGATATTTTTGTTTGATTTCCCAATGGAAACATTTCAGATGGAGCTGATCCCAAGCCAAACAGAAGTAAATTCTAAAGTGTTCCTGATGAAAGCATACACAATCTTTCAACCTACCTGGCCCCAACCAAAAGCCACACCCCCACCTCAGTGGTCTCTCACTTCCAACAGTGGCTTCGCAATGCAGAAAACATTTGTGATAAACCTGCCACATGTAAAGCTGTAGAAGAATAGCAAAAACGGGCCCTGGATTTTGCTTCAAGGACCTAATAACACGCACAGGAGAGGAGAAACAAAAGACCAACTGGAGAGAGCAACTGAGTGCTGGAGGAGAGAGTCATTTCAGTAGCACAGCAGGAAAGACTTCAGGAAGGACAGGAATTTGAACCCCAACTTAGTTGATGAGTACAGTTACAAATGACTGTAATGTGAAAGGGGAATTCTAGAAGGAAGGAAGAGTTGAGGGCAAAGATTTAGCTGCTGGAAAGACGGGCACATTCCAGGAAAGGCGAGTCATCTCCCAAACAGGGAGTTTAGGATAAACCAAAAGCGAATGTTGAGGCTGGGCCTGTAGCTCAGTGATAGAGCTCTTGCTTAGCATGCACAAAGTTCTTGATTTTACCCCAGCAACAAACTCTCTCTCTCTCTCTCTCTCTCTCTCTCTCTCTCTCTCTCTCTCTCTCGGGGAGAGAGGAGGGGGAAGTTGAGAATAAAGGGATAAATGAGCTGGAGAGATGGCTCAGCAGTTAAGACCCCCACCCCCACCCCAGCTGCTCTTGCAGAGAACTGGAGTTTGATTCATAGCACCCACATGGCAGCTAACAACCATCTGCCCCCATCTGACCTCCTCAGGTGTCGCACTTACATACATGCAGGCAATACAGTCATAGACATAAAAATGTTAAGTAAGATGTTTTAGAAGAGAGCTGGGAAAGGATCAGAATAAATTAAAGTGGAAGCCAATAAAGTTGATGAAATGTAAAAGCATGGCATGAATGGCTGGTTCTTCAATGGTAAATGTAACAATGCATAGAGCCTAAGTTTGAGACAAAGGAAATAGAAGGCATTCACAATAAGATGGGGAAGAAAGAAACAAGAATGTGTACCAGATTCTGTACCCTGATCCCTGACAGAGTAATGGAACCACATCCTCTGCTGGAACAGGGGAGAGGTCGTGGCTCTGACAATAAGTGCTAAATCAAGGACAAGTGCTTCTCATATGCCTGCAGTCCAAGCACTTGGGAGAGAGAGGCAGGAGGACCAGGAGATTGTTCTCTGCTATTTCATGAATTCAGGGCCAGCCTGGGCTACATGGTTTTAAAGAAAGGGGTAGGAGGAAAGAAGAGGAAAAAAAGAGAAAAGAATGACAGATTTATCTCTCTGAAAGAGCTATGATAGATAGTGTTGCCATTTCTGGGGATCTTTTGTGAAATTGCAAAGCATGAAAATTATTTGCTCTGTTCTTTACATGCAGGAGAGGTCCCTGGGAAAATCACGGGGCCTTTGGACAGCTGGGTGAAGAGGAAAAGATGACAAGCCCAGGAAAATGAATAAATCTTTTCCTTTCTCAGATTTGTCCAAGCCATCTGTCTCTTGCTCAAGGGGAGTAAGAAATGGATACTAAGAGGAACTCCCTCACTACAGAGTACATTCCCTGAGGTCAGGGAACTTTTGTTGTTATTCACTGATGTACCTCTAGTGTCAAGAGTATCTCAGTCTAGCCCTGGCAATGGCACAGATGTTTTCTTTTAAATATTTTATTTATTTTTTTTGCGTGTTATTGTATTGCCTACATGTTTAAGTGCACTTGTGTCATGCAGTGCCCATGGAGGTCAGAAAAGGGCATCAGATCCCCTGGAATTGGAGTTATGGATGGTTGTTAGCATCCATGTGGGTGCTGGGAATCAAACCTGGGTCCTCTGCAAGAGCAGCCAGTGCTCTTAACCACTAAGCCATCTCTCCAACTCGAAAGTTATTCCTTTTTCTTTTTGGTCTTTTTTGAGACAGGGTCTTCCTATACCCCCAGCTGGGGTCTGGAACTCACTATGTAAACCAGACTGGCCTTGAGCTCAGAGATCCACCTGCCTCTGCTTCCCAAGTACTGGAATTAAAGGCATATAGTGTGATGTTTGTTGAGTGAATGAATTATCCCTCTTTCCAGTCCATACAAAAAAATAAGGCATAGAGTTAGCTAGTTCAGTTCCCCTCCACTCCGGCCATCTGTCCCATTCATTTTTCTAGTCTCCACCTTTGTCCAAACACATCTGGAAATAATCCTTAAAGAGCCTGCTTTGTATTCTCACACATAGCAAAGATCTTCAGACCAGTTAATTTCAGGAAGACCTAACCAAGGAAATTACAGCAATGTATTTATGAAGCCAAACAAATCGGTCCCACGATAGGGAGAAAGAGGTTGAATTAGCATGTATGCACCTTTCTGACTCCTTTCCTTAATCCCATTTTGTATTTCTAGGCTCACTGGATTGCAATCACCCCTCAGTATCCACAGAGTATTCAGTCTAAGACCCCCTGTGGTTATCAATATGTGTGAATGCTCAAGTCTCTTATAAAAGATGGATTACTATTTGTGTATTACCTACACACGTGCTCCCCTCTACTTTAAACCATCTCTGAGTTACTTATAAAATTTAATACAATGTGAATGTTGTTTATATCATAGTACACAGGGAATGGTAACAAGAAAAAGTCTGTACATATTCAGTACATATGCAAATTTTTCCAATTATTTTCAATCTACAGACAGTTGGATGCACAGATACGGAACCCCTGGATACAGTGCACCAAATGTGTATTTATCCACAACCTTCTGATACATGAATGGTGAGCTGCAGAGATGACTCAGTGGGTAAAGTGATTGCCATGCAAACATGAGGACCTGAGTTTGATCTCTAAACCCATGTGGAAAATCTGGGCATGGTGGCATGTGCCTGTAATCTGGGAGCTGGGGTGGCAGAGGCAGATAGATCCTCAGGACTCACTAGCCAGTCAGTCTACCTTAATTGGCAAGTTCTAGACCAAGTGAGAGATCTTGTCTCAAAAAACAAGCTGGATGGCACCTGAGGAACAATAACCAAGTCACCACACACACACACACACACACACACACACACACACACACTAAAAGCTTTCATAAAATTAAATATATGAATAATAGAAATTTGCCCCTTAGATATTTGAATACCATCTAGAATAATGTAAATTTATTTGTTTGCTATGAAAGAAGGCCCTACAACCACATTTTCAAGAGTATGAGAGGAATGGATTCTTCTATAAACCTTTACAAAACATCACAAAGTCTAGGGGTTGGTATGAAGAAAGAACATTCAGGTAAGATTCTTTTCAGTAGATAAAATTGAGGAGTAAAAGGATAATATTCAAAGAATAGTTTATGAGTCAGGATAGTGCTAACATTAGAAGCCTTTATTATCAGTCCCACCCATCCGGACTCATTAAGTAAATAGTGTCTTATCTTCCTTTTCTGTTTCCTGAAACTTAATCATGGCTTCCTCAGTGTCATCAGCTGCCTAAAACTTCAGAAGATAATAGGATGTTTTCTTTTTTGGAAACTTCTATGCAAAGGCTGAATCTAACTTCCAAGTCTACTGTTTCAAACTGTGAATCCTAGCCATGGGGTGATTCATCCTATTCTGTTTATATTATGCCCTAAAGTATTTATTATGCACCTACTGTATGCACACCTAGCAAGAATACAGATTTGGAATTGAATAAGGCCACCCATCCCTACCTTGAAGAGAACCACAGCTCCTATGTACAGAAAGACACACAAGCAGCTCTTCTTCAAGAGCCCCTGAAGAGCTGACAGAGGGTAGCTGGAGGTTTGTGCACAGGGTCCTGTTCGCTCAGGCCGAGCCTTTGACTGAAATGGCCAGCTCTATCCTCTCTGAGGAAAGACAGGAAAGAAGACAGAACTACATGTTCATTTTACAAATATTCATTGGATCCATCCTAAAGAATTGTTTAGGTCCCCACTTGTAGCGAAATCCTTCATGAGGGGACTGAACATCATGTCAGAGCTAGAGATGACAGTGGAGAATGCAGTCAACTTCTAGTGAGGAGGGAGGAAATAACTCGGTGGGGAAACTAGGAAGAAGTGAACAGTGAAGAAAAGAAGACATCTGGACAGACACCCGGGAGGAGGAAACGATCCAATGGTGAGGCATGAAAACCAAGGCATATCAAGACACATGTATTCTCACACATATGCAGCCAATACATCCATACACATAAAATAAAAATAATAAATAAAATTTAAAAAAGAGAGCTAGAGACATGGCTCAGTGATTAAGAGCACTGACTGCTCTTGCAAAAAAGGACCCAGGTTCAAATCCCAGCACCTATGTGGCAGCAAAAATAATTCCAGTTCCAGGGCATCTGATGCCTTCCTCCGACCTCAGCGGGCATTGTATTACACAAGTGTATTCACAAACATGCAGGCAATATACTCATAAACATAAAACAAAAATAAAATATTTCTAAAAGATGGATGTGTCAGGGACCTCGAATATGGAACTGAATGAATAGTTGTAGATGAATATACTAATAAACAATCAGCCGCAATTCTCATCATTACACTTATGAATCATGTCTTTTCTCTCTCTGAAAACTCCAATGTGTAGCAACCAACATGGCCCCACAGCTGGGTGCCTATCTATCTCCACGTTGCCCACAGGTGAACTCCCGAAGCCTACTCAAAAGCCTCAGAGAGTGGCAAGCACTTAGGATATCATGGATTTTCAATGAACACATGTGAATATCAGATAAGTGCTCACATGAAAAAAAAAAGGCATTACATATCCACATCTAAACTCCTGGGAAGCCAGCCCACCCACCCTGCCTGTAGCAAGCTACCCTATTCCTAAGCTTCCCCATCATCTTTGAAGTCAGTTTCATCCTTCTAATTCCTCGGTCTCTAAAACTAGACTCATTCTGTGTGATCTTGTAGTCGCAGCTGCTCATTAGACTAAGAGTGAAATATCACTATGGTCTAGCAATAAGAGGCCCTCCTGGTGAGACACTCTCCACATCTCATAAATGATGTTTTAATTCTTTCTGATGCCTATCTTTTACACTTTATGCAAGATCTGATAAAATCCTATGGATTCCATGAGAGAATATATCAGGAATTTGCAAGTTCTCATAGTCTCCACCACACTGCTATGGTCCTAGTTGCCGTCACCTCCAGCCTGGGCTGGCAGCAGTATTGTCACTTGGGAGGCAGAGGCAGGTGGATCTTTGTGAGTTCAAGGCCAGCCTGGTCTACAGAGCAAGTTCCAGGCCAGCTGGGGCTCCAGGGAGACCCTGTCTCAAACACACACACACACAAACACACACACACACACACACACACACAAACACACACACACACAAAGAAAATAATGAGAGAAATTGTGTGTAGTTATGTGTGGTATATACATGGGTCAAGGGATCGAAGGGCAAGATCTTCCCCATTTCATGCTGGACATACTGTTTCAATAAAGAATGAGCAAAGCCCTTGCTTGCAAGCACAGTTCCAAGAGAATTCTGAAGAAACAGGTTCTCTGCAATTCAGGTCCTCTCTTGGTCTTAAAATGGTTGCTAAGAATCAGGCTGTTTTTACTCATAACCAAAATGTGGTGTTACATAGTAAATGCACATTAAAAAGCTTCCCTTTAGAAAAGTTGAAACTTGGGGAGCTTTTCTGCAAGCCAGAATGTTTCAGAGGAAATTGTTACAAAACTCTGTGTGTGTTTGTGTATGTGTGTATGTGTTTTGTTTTGTTGTTTTGTTTTTTCTCTTTGTATTTGCTTTAGTTTTGCCTTCCCTGGTAGAATGAAAGCTACATTGAAAAATCCACACCAGTCTCTGCAACTTGTAGTTACTCAATAAATGCTTGTTGGTAAATACCTGATTAACAGGACAACAAAACCCATAAGTATTTTGAGCTCATTAATTTAGAAGAGATAAGCATTGTACAAATTCAGCTGGAGTTGGAGTTTATGGTTATGAGTTGAAAAAGTTATGATTGGGGCTGTAGAAATGGATCAGCGATTAAGAGTACTGGCTGCTCCTGCAGAGAACCCAGGCTCTGTTCCCAGCACCCACGTGGGGACTATCCATTAACTACAGTTTCAGGGTATCTGACCTCCTCTTCTGGCCTTATAAATAGATTACCACGGTCCAGATGGGGGAAATATATGGTTGTTATCTCAAGAAATTTACATGTAGTATGCATGATATATAGCATATACTTGTGTGTATCATATACATATATATATATATATATATACACTCAGGTTTAAGAAATGTCATATTTTTTTCTCTAAATCAAGTTAAATACACTTTCACTTCCTCTGAACTGAACATAAGATTTTCTGCCATGAGTCCTAAGATCAAAATTCATGGTTTTCATCCATTCTGGCTTCTTTGTGTCTCCATCAGTGGTCCTATCAACTTCTGAGTGTTGGCTATCCTTGGAAATTTCTGCCATGTCCAGATATGGTGGCACATACTATTATCCCAGCACTCAGAAAACTTAGAACAATCACAGGGAGATCAAGGCCAGTCTGGGCAGTGGTACAAAGAGCTATCTCGCCTGGCATGGTGGCACATGCCTTTAATCTCAGCACTCAGGAGGCAGAGGCAGGCCGATCTCTGTGAGTTAAAGGCCAGCCTGGTCTACAGAGCAAGCTCCAGGCTAGCTGGGACTAAAGGGAGACCCTGTCTCAAAATTGCCAAAAAAAAAAAAAAAAAGATTTTTTTTTTTTTTGCCTGTTACCAATTAACCTTCGTACAAGTGGAAGAAGTAGAAGCACACTGTATGGAGTCACTTCAGTTTTAAACAAAGATAAACTGCAATTCTTCCCACTCAATGATTCTGAACACTAAAGATGTGTACCTTTAGCATGTGTGGGTATGAGGGTGTGGGTATGAATGCATATAACTGAAGGAATCTAATCTTCATCCATATTTTCACTTGATATATAAAATAGCAAATGAGATAAAATAACTTTGAGAATAATTATAATAAAAAATGAGTTGGCCATCATGGCTCATGTCTATGATCATAGAACATGGGAAGATGAGGCAAGAGGATTTGTTTGAGACCAGCCTGCACTACATAGACATACCTCGTCTAAGCCACGTGTGGTGGTGCATGCTTTTAATCCCAACCTAGGCAGAGACGGGTGGATTTCTGTGAGGACAAGACTAGACTGGTTGACATAGTGAGTTCCCAGGCCAGCTGGAGACCATCTCTCAAAAAGACCAAAAAGAAAAAGAAAAAGAAAAGAAAGAAAGAAAGAAAGAAAGAAAGAAAGAAAGAAAGAAAGAAAGAAAGAAAGGAAGAACCTTGTCTCAAAAATGTACAGAAAGTTATACAATAAAGTCTTTAAACTGACTGTACAATTCAATCTAGAATTAAAAATTGATGAAATGGTAAAATGCATCAGGAAAGGGTTCCTAGAAGTGGCTTTTGAAACATGCCTAGCGCCAGTGGAGAGAGAGAGAAATTTCCAGTAAAGGAGGTGCCATTTTCTCCATGGTCTCTCATAGGGGAACCAATGAGGGCAGGAAATCAGGAAACAGCGAGTCATGTAGTGGGAAAAGGAGCCGGAGGGTCACAGTGTGGGACACCACAGTCCAGAGATTTTTGGCATGGCAGAAAGACAAATCCATGGTGTGGTAGATTCTTCGGGAAACCAAGCACATCAAGCATGAGTCAAGACCAGCTTAGATGTTAGGAAGAAAAATCATGAATGGAAATCTGCCTTGGAGCATTAGTGAAAGATCTACAAGGAACCACCCCGGGTGTGGCACGGTGCACGCCACTCCCACTGAAGCATCTGATTGCTCTCCCAACGCTGCTCCAGCCACTGGAGTCACCAAATCTAGCTCCTCCTCTTGGGTTTCCCAAAAATGAGCCACCACAGGAACTTGCTGACAAAGAAAACCTTGAGACCACCTGTCCCAGATGTCTGGCATGGTGCTAGATTATAGCACTTTTGTACTTCAGGAACTAAAACCTTAAAAATACAGGATCTTTAACTAATATCTCCAGGGGTCCACTTCACTGAGATATCTGGTGATTGGTCGCAGTTGCCAGGGCTCAGGCCTACCTCTTCTTATTTCTAAAATGCATTGACTCTTTATCTCTGAGGTGGCTGATTATGTGAAATAGCTATAAGTCTTTGGATTCTAGTCCAGGTGATTAAGATGTGTAATCAAACTGTGCATAATGCCATTTTTTTTTGGTGGGGGGGTCTTTTCGATACAGGGTCTCCCTGTAGCCCCAGCTGTCCTGGAACTCACTCTGTAGACCAGGCTGGCTTTGAACTCACAAAGATCTACCTGCCTCTGCCTCCTAAGTGCTAGGATTAAAGGCGTGCACCACCACGCCCAGCTATAATGCCATTTTTTTATGATAAACCAAATATATTGATTTTCTCATGGAGCCTTTTCTACAAAAAGGTATTGATTTTTGACTCTTCCTTGGGTACTGAAGAGGGTATGAATGTTTTCATGGTCCCTTTTGTCAAGAAGCCCACATTTGAAGTGGATATTTCCTTAAGTAAACACGTTTAATGCCAGCCAAAAGGAAATAGTGTGACATATGAGAAGAGAGAAAGTCATAGTTTTGATTTGAGAAATAAGAAAAGGCTTCATAGGAAGAATAACATTTTGACTGGCAAATGGAGGATAAATAGAATTTTAAGGAGCCAAGAGAGGCCTAGCAAGAGCATCTCAAACTGAATAAGAATAACAAAGCAATGGAGATGTGAGAGTGCAGGCTAAGTTCAAGAACTAGCAAATCATTCTGTGGTTGGAGCAGTGGGCACTGGGAGATGGTGGTGTAAGATGAAACCAGACCAATGAGGAGAGCAAACATCAGACTCGGGATTGTAGCCAACCCAGAAGAGCACTTCTGATTGTATCCTGAAGAGCGATAGCTTTGTAAGAAAGCAAGGCGGCTTCCTGAGACAACTGCTTTGAAGGACAGCATCTATCTGTTGGGATGTTTAAGTTCTCATTACTTGATAATCACAGCTGATACTATCGTTGTATCACTGTAGATGAATTCAACACCAATTTGGTAAGAAATCAGGCTTCAGACCACAAAATGAGTCACTAGCATACCCACAGAAGAGGGGAGACTCAGTCATGCTGAGCAATCAGCCGAATGTGATTACTAGATGGAAAGGCAAACTCTTCCAGGAATGATCCCCTTTGGGAAGCTCTGTTCTGGTTCAGGGGGTTGAAGAGGTCTCCCACAGTATTAAGAGAATGAGGGAATAGAGGCTTGGTTGCAGGGAATGGTCTGAGTGTGGGAAGATCCCAGCACAGTGAAGTTTGAAGATACAGGTGGAGAAATCAAGAAAGAAGCCCAGTTCATCCCAAGCACCTCGCTAGGCTGGAAATGGGAGGAGTCTTACAGGAAGATGGCAGCTTGCTCTGCCTGCGGGTGCCCAGCCTGCATACTGAAGCTCCATCCGGGAAAGGACTATCAATTTTAAATGTCATCAACTATGGCTCAGTATAATTCTCTCCCTAGTCTGAATTAGCTTCAGTTAGTGACTCTTAAACTTTAGGATACACAAGAAGATGGGAAGAATTTATCAAAATTGATTGCCTGGCTTCACAACCAAAATTTCTGATTCAGTTGGTTTGATATATGTAAAGAATTTGGCTTCCTTTTTCTTCCTTCTCTCTCCCTTTCTTCCATTTTCTCTTTCTTTCTCTTTCTTTATTGGCCATTAGAGATCCTGTCTCTACCATGCTACCATGGTAGCTACCATGCTAGCCAAAGAATTTGGTTTTCTATGGACTTCCCAGATAGTGCTGATGCCACCGGCCTGAAGTATCTGGAGCTTGTGGGTCAAAGGGCTCGGGTACCATCTATACAGACAAGGTCTCCTTATAGCCCAACTGGCCTGGAACTCAGTATGTAGAACAGGCCATGATTTCACAGAGAGCCACCTTCCTCTGCCTCCCCAGTGCTGGGATTACAGGTATGTGCCACCATGCAGGCTATAGAGCTGAATATTAGTGGGATAGGAAAGAATAGGATTTGCACACAACCAAAAAGCACAGATATTTCTGGAAGGGAGCTGATAAACATCAAAAGAAGAAACAATCCAGACAGTGATGATGCAACAGAGGGCAGGGGGAAGGGTCAGACAGCCAGAAGGAAGGAGGTCAGGAAGCATCTTTCTGCTGAGTGTGGTGGCACAGGCCTATGATTTCAGCTGTAGCCATAGAGGCTGAGACGGAGGATCACAACTGCAAGGTCATCTGTCCAGAGACAGTCACCCTGGGAGGAGGAAGGAAGGATGGCATTAACCAGTCACACGGAGTCGGAGTCCACAGTTCTGTCATCTCCTGGTTCCCTCTAGAAACATCCAGGAGAAGCCTTGCAAAAGTACCAGACCCTGGGTCTCATCCCCATACACAGTAAATCAGAATCTCCAGCCCAGCTCTGACAGTGGGGTTTGTTTGTTTGTTTGTTTGTTTGTAAGATCTTGTGTGATTCACACACATAATTAGCATTGAAATGTACAGATCTAAGGAAAATCAGATCATGTTTGTAGGAAGGAAACTACTTTAATATGTAGTCTATTGAATGAGGACACCTCTCATCACTTAAAACAAACAATTGGTCCTTACCGTCTTGTCCTTCCAGTGTGTTTGCTGCTTTGGATCTATCCAGAGCTCAGCATTATCAGTCTTGTACACATTACTGACTGTGGATCACAGTTATGGATTGTGGTTAACATCATCAGAGCAATCCTTCCCCAAGAGAACACTGAGCTGCCCTAGAGATATTGTCTGTTTGTCTCTCAGAGATCTCACACTACAAGTAAGCACAGCCGACTTTAGTTTCTACATGTCTGTAAGTCTGTATATCACTTACTTTGTGTCAGCTCAAAAATGTGAGTTTAAAGTCAGACACAATAGCTAGGCATGGTGGTGCACACCTTTAATCCCAGTACTCAGGAGGCAGAGACAAGCAGAGAGATCTAGCCCAGCCTGCTCTACATAGTAAGTTCCAGGCGAGCTGAGGCTACAGGGAGACTTGTCTCGAGAATAAATAAAGGAGTAGGGGATGGAGAGATGGCTCAGCAGTTAAGAGCACTGGCTGCTCTTGTGTAGGACCTGGGTTCAGTTCTCAGGACCCACATGGCAGCTAACAACCATCGGTAACTCCAGTTCCAGTGGATCCAACACCCTCTTCTGACCTCTATGGCATTGCACAATACGAGTGCACTTAAATACATGCAGGCAATACACTCAGATGCACAAAATAAAATTAACAAATTAAATATTTAAAAATATGAATAAATAATAAAGTCCGACATGATAGCTCCCATCCATAATTCCAGCACTAAGGAGGCCAAGATAGGAAGATCATTAAGAGCCGGGCGTAGTGGTGCACACCTTTAATCCCAGCACTCAGGAGGCAGAGGCAGGCAGATCTCTGTGAGTTCAAGACCAGCCTGGTTTACATAGAAAGTTCTAGGACAGCTGATGCTTCAGGGAGACCCCATCTCAAAAATACAAAAAAAAAAAAAAAAAAAAAAGGAGTTTAAGGACAGCATAAGCTTTTCTTAGTGTTTCAGGCCAGCCTGGCCAACATGCGACCCTGGCTCTACAAAGTAAACAGTGCAGAGGGAATGAGGTATTCCAAAGGAAGAGGACATGAAATTGGAAGGAAGATGTATGGTGCAAAAGTCCATGTGTTGTGCTGGAGGAGGGAAATGGGGGACAGACATGATCATGATCCATGTATGCACATATGTAATTATCAAACAATACAGTTTTTTTTTTTTTTGTCTTTTCAAGACAGGGTCTCCCTGTAGCCCCAGCTGTCATGGAACTCAGTCTGTAGACCAGGTTGGCCTTGAACTCACAAAGATCTGCCTGCCTCTGCCTCCCAAGTGCTAGGATTAAAGGCATGTGCCACCACACCTGGCTCAAACAATACAGTTTTAATGTGGGTTTTAGAGTCATGAAATGTCCTTGGATATGGTGGTATGCCTCTGTAATCCCAGCACTTGGAGGTGGTGACAGGAAGATCAAGGGTTCTAGGTCACTCTTAACTACTGCAGTTAAAAGTTAGGCTACCTACAGGAGACCCTGTTTCAAAACCAAAAACAAATGAACAAATGCCATGAAATGCCTTTGCAAAAGAGATGTATAGGCCATCTAGCCAAATAATGTTATAAATATTTATTGCTTCAGCATACTAATTTATAAGTAAAAATTTACATAAACCTCTAAAACAGAAATAGACAAAAGACACTGTAGAATGGAGTACACATGCTACTTTTTATGTTAATACAGGAAACAGTACAACCTAGGGAAATATTTCTATATATTCTCCCTTCTTCCCCTGACTCCACCCCTAACATCCAGGCAAACACCATTTGTGAGTTATAATCCCATCCCATGAAATTCCTCAGAGGACATACTTAGTGAAGGCATGCTGACTTTTTGTTGTTGTTGTTGTTGTTGTTTTGGTCTTTTTGAGACAGGGTCTCCCTTTAGTCCCAGTTGTCCTAGAACTCACTCTGTAGACCAGGCTGGCCTTGAACTCAGAAAGATCCACCTTCCTCTGCCTCCCCAGTGCTGGGATTAAAGGCATGTGCCACCATGCTCAGGTAAACCCACATTTTTTAACAACCACAACTGAGGACTAGAAACCAAGTGACTTGCTGAAAAAATTCACAAAACTAATGAATAAATCCAAATCTCCGGGCTGATTTGTTTGTTTCCTCTTTGCTCCCTCAAATATTTATTCTCTTCCACACAGCACATCAGATACTTTAGATTTCTGCAGCTATGTCAGATACCATGACCACATATACCCACAGAAAACACACCAACTAGAAAAGGAGACCAAGCTTCACACAGTATTATAGTAGGTACATGTCAATAACAACTCTCACTGTAAAAACCTAAGGCCAGCCCAAGCTCCGCTATTCAAACTATTCTGTAGCTTACTGAGTTGGGTTTGTTGTTTTTGTTGTGGTTGCTTTGTTTTTTGGGTTTTGTTTTTTTTTTTTTTTCTTCTTAGCACAAGTCAGGAGACAAAGATTTGCACAGTGAAAACTCCAGTACATAGAAGCAGCTCTGCAATACCGTTTCAGTGCTGGCACAGTCCCAATGACCACTAGGTGGCAGTGGCAATCTAAAAACAAGCCAGGCATTCTCCATCCTGTAACAGTGAATGAATGAATTGCCACACAACTGTCCCGCCTGACTTAACCTTAGCACAAAACTCCAAATAATTCATTGTCTTGATTAGCTATGTCATCTACCATAATACCCAAAAATGTTTTGGGGGTGGTTTTGTTTTGTTGCTCTGAGTCAGGGTCTCAGGTTACCCTGGAGCTCATCATGTAGCTCAGGCTGACCTCAAACTATTAGTTTAGCAATCTTCTTGTCCTAGTCTCTCATGTACTAAAATGACAGGTGTGAGCCACCACACCCAGCAACAAGAATGTTTTAGTTTATGCCAAAAAGAAGGCTCAAGCCAGCGGCCCTTGGGCAAGTCTGGGTCAGCAGCAATGTGTTTGCTAGCCGTAGGCTCCGGTTATGCTGTAGTACCACCTTTGTTAAAAGGCTTTCTGTGGGACAGCCTCTCCCCACTTGGTAGAAGAGGCTGCCACACATTCGCATGGTCCCACAGAGGCACTGGGAGCTAGGAATCCCAGCTAACCTATTCTTTTTTTTTAACTTTTTAAAAAATTTTTATTTATTTTTTTATGTGTATGAGTGTACTGTCTGCATGTAGGTTTGTGCACCCGTGTCGTGCAAAGCCACAGAAGTCAGAAGAGGGCGTCGGATTCCCCTGGAACTGGAGCCAAAGACGGTTCTCAGCCACCATGTGGGTGCTGGGGATCGAACCCGGGTGCTCTACAAGAGTGGTCGGCGCTCTTAATCACTAGGCCAATCTCTCCAGCGCCCCAGCTAACCTATTCTTACACACACACACACACACACACACACACACACACACACAGGGAGGAGGAGGGAGAAGGGGGGAGAGAATCTATAGACTTCTACTTATTATATTCTAATTTTTTTCTTAGGGCATTTCCATTTTCTTCTTCTTCGTTCCTCATTTTGAAGGCAAGAAGAGCAATGTCCCCTTGTCCTTCCTCAGCTTCACCAAGCGCAACTGCACACTGTAGCCCCTGGCCTCGCACAGCACACAAAGCCTCTGCCACTTCCCCGTTTCTTCTTTTCCTGCTCCACACTGGAGCTATCTTTCAGAGACCTCAGCTCCTTTCTCTCAGCTCAAGTTTCTCCTCAGTTCAAGGTCTCTGGAGGGAAGCAGAGAAGGCCCCTGCTGCTTTGAGTATGCTCACCGTTATCTAATATAGCTGTCCTTGGCTTTTAAATCTTCCAAGTCAAAAACTACACCAATATCACTTTAATGTGGTTGAATGAGAGACAGAACAGTTTAGGAGAAAAAAGTTGGATGATCACTAAAGGAACATAATGTATTGATATGCATATATGAAAAATTAACAGGTGTATACTAGGCATCTCTATTTTAAAGTTATTATTCTTCCCTTTGATAATAATAAGCATCTTGTTGGAAGACACTTTGAAGCAACACAAATTCCTATTTCTTGTACTTTCACTAGTTAATTTTAGTGTTCATCAATGGTGTTTGCCTACAGCAGTTATTATCGACCCACAAGCAGTCTACTTCTCTCAATCTTTACATTTACGTCTTCAAATTCTACCTATAGAATTATAGGTAGAAGAATTTGTTCCTTCTCCCTATTTAGTTATTTGGAAGGTTTTTACTAGGAATTAAGGAAAACACAACAGTACATAGAATATAGTGACAGCTTGGCAAATGCAGCCTATTGTTGTTGTTATATTATTACCATTGCTGAGTCTGTGAAAGTAATATAACTAACCAGACTTTTCTGGTAAGGAATGAATAGATATAAAATATTTAAATGTGCTCCCAAAAGGTTTACGGTACCGATTTGCTAGGTCAGTCATAACAAATGATGACAATGTAGGTAGCTGGCTTAAGCAACAGTAATTTATTTCCTCATAGACCGAGGTCAAGGTGGGGCAGGTTTAGTTTCTCCTGAGGCCTCTTTTTGACTTGCAGATAGGAACCTACTTTGTGTGTCTCCACGTGGTCTTTCCTCTGTGTATCTAACTTCCTTCTTTTATGAACCAATCATGTGGGTGAAGGCCTACCCTAAGGGCCTCATTTTAATCACCTCTTTAAACAACACTTTCTCGGTGTACAGTCACAGTGCTGCAGGAGGGGTCATTAAGGCTTCAGCTTACAGATTTGAGTGTGAGGCACACTCAAATCTATTTACTTTGAAGAGGTATTGTGAGGAATGACTACACATGTAAGAATGCTCTTAAAATTGTACAAATATAAGGTCATGCCACTGTTAACCATCTATACACCTTACATGCAAAGGGCTTAAGCATTCCCTAACAATGCTTCAGTTAGCACTGTGGATTTGACAGCTGTGCCCCCTGGGCTCTGTGATGCTATCACACACCATCAGTGACAGGCACCCACCACATGTTAGGCTTAAAGTTCTTTTTAGCATTCTGAGAGGCTCAGAGCTTTTGAGCCCATCTTCTGACTGTAGCAACTACCTTGAACAGGGCACGCTCTTACCTCAGAGAGAAAAGCTGCATGTGAGTCGACAGTCCAATTTCTCCATCTTCCAGATGCATAGCCTTGGGCTAGTCCCTCTGTGCAGGCAGCACAGCTGAGAAATGAGGATAACAGTCCTCCCTCAGAGGCAAGGAGGATTAATGAGGTAATCTGTATAGGGTATTTGGGCAAACTGTGATTCATCTCTTTCTAGAACTCACCCAACAGACAATGCACCAGCTAGGAAACTAGAATCCTCTTATACAGTGTTTACTTGAGAGAGGCAATGTGAAGATTTAATAAATCTTAGCTTCTTAGAGGTCGGAAAAGGGAATACACTTCGCTATATCTGAGTAAGTATAAACCAGAACCAACTTTCCCACTGAAGTTTTTCTGTACCAGAGGCTGACAGAGGCCTGGGAGAAGCTGTGATTTGAAGTTGGCTTCACCTGTAGCAGATAAGGTGCTAGAAGCAGTGACTCTCCGGACTTTTCTTTCTCCCTCCTTCCCTCCTCCCTTCCTTTCTACCTCCCTCCTTCCTCCCTTCACCCCTTTTTTGACCTCCCTCCTTCCCTCACCCCCTTTTCCCCTCCCTTCTATCATCTTTATGTTTGTTATAGGGTCTTATATGTTCACATGTCACAATGCATCCCAGCTGGCCTGGAACTTACTATGTAGCCCTGGTTGGCCTCAAACTCATGTTAATCCTGCTGCCTCAACCTCCCACCTTCTGAGATTACAGTCATGAGCCACAAGGCCAAGCTATGAGTATTTCTCAAGGCTTTGACTCCAACTGTGTTTGAAAAAATAAATCACATCTATTTACCAAACCTGTCATTACCCCCAACCACCCCTGTCTAACAGGAGCCATTTTGTGTTTTAGCCAGACATGGTGGCACATACCTATAATCACAATATTCAGGAGACTAAGACAGTTTGAGAACAACCTGAGCTATATATCAAAACCCTGTGCAAAAAAAAAAAAAGGAGGGGGGTATTTATTTATTTATTTATTTGTCTTTTTAAGACAGGGTCTCCCTTTAGTCCCAGCTGGCCTGGGTATTTTATTTTAATTGGCTTTAATTGTCAACTTGACACAACCCAGAATCACCTAGTACATTAGTTACTTTTCTGTTGCTGTGACCAAAACCAACTTGGGAAGGAAAGGATTTATTTGCTGCACATGTCCCAATCACAGTTGATCACTGAGGGAGCTCAAGGCTAAAATTCATGACAGTAACATGCAGGCAGAAGCTGGAGCAGAGGTCATGGGAGAGGGCTGCTCACTGGCTGGTTCCCCAGCCTGTGCTCAGCCTGCTTTTTTTTTTTAATTTTTTAAAATTTTATTTATTTTCGTATGTGTATGAGTGTACTGTTTGCATGTAGGTTTGTGCACCCATGTCGTGCAATGCCTCGGAGGTCAGAAGAGGGTGTCGGATTCCCCCCGAACTGGACGTGGTGGGCGTGCCTTTAATCCTAGCACTTGGGAGGCAGAAGTAGGCAGATCTTTGTGAGTTCAGGGCCAGCCTGTTCTACAGAGTGAGTTCCAGGACAGCTGGGGCTACAGGGAGACCCTGTCTCAAAAAGACAAAAAAAAAAAAAAAAAGACAGTTTTCAGCCACCATGTGGGTGCTGAAGATCGAACCTGGGTCCTCTGCAAGAGCAGTCGGCACTCTTAACCACTAGGCCATCTCTCCAGCCCCTCAGCCTGCTTTCTTTAACAACCCAAGACCACCTGCCCAAGGGTGGCACCACACCCAGTGGGCTGGACCCTCCAACATCACTCAGTACTCAAGAAAATGCCTCACAGACATGCCCACCGGCTAGTCCAGTAGAAGAAATTCCCCAGTTGAGGTCTCTTTTCCCCAGATGTGTCAAGGTGACAACCTAAGCAAACCACGTCACCTAGGAAGAGAGTCTCATGATGTTAACTAAGATAATTGGTGTAGGCAGACCCCGCCCACTGTGGGTGGCACCACTCCCAAGGCAAGGACTCCAGAACTGTATGAGTGGAGACATCAAGCATTGTTTCTGTCTGATCTGTTGTGTGACATGACTTGGTGGTTGAATATCCTGCCTTGACTTAACCGTAATAAAGGACTGTAATTTGAAGTGGTGAGTTGAATTATGCCCCGTTCTCCCATATGTTCCTTTTCTTTGGGGTATTTTTTTTTTTTTTTTTTTTTTTTCAGACAGGTCTCCCTGTAGCCCCAGCTGTCCTGGAACTCACTCTGTAGACCAGGCTGGCCTTGAACTCACAAAGATCCGCCTGCCAGCATCCGAAATGAAACAGGGTCAATTCTTTTCAGAGTTACAAGTAGTTAACAACTCAAATGAGAAGTCCTTTACTAGGGCCACTTAAAAACCACCCTAAGGAAGTTCCTCTGCAGTCACCCTTACTTTTTGATGATGCGAAGCCTTTTTGTTAAACATTGCCCCCCTCAACCTGTGCCAATGAGCACCAATCCTGTTTTCCTGTTTGACTGGAGAATTTATCCCTATACCCCAGAGCCCTTACTTGTCGGGCCTCTGCAGACAGTCACCGCGTAATGTCTGGAACAGCCCTCCCTCACGATGATCCTCAGACTCCTTCCACTCCTTCTGTCCCGCATGTTCCTCGTCACTTCTCTCCTCAGTCAAACCCATTTTCTGTGGTCCAGGCTTTGAGCCTTGTTCATTAAGCATCCACCTTGTGTTAGGTCTGGGCTTCCCAGAATTCCAGGGGACACACAGATGTCCACTTCCTCCTGAGGCTGTCAATCTTCTGACCTCCTCCCCGTACCTGAGGTCCCGCCCCCATAGCTATAAATGGATGGGCCCCGGTCGCCATCTTGCTCCTGCTACTGTTCTGCTACCCCGCCACGTGCCAGCCTAGGTAGCCCGCTCTGGCAGTTCCCATGGAAGTAAACCATGTTCCCGGAGTGACTTAAGTCTCATGTGCCTTTTGATCGGGGGTTTGTGCCTTTATAACCTAACACCTTGGCTCCTGATAGCAGGGATCAGCCTTGGTGACTGTCCTGTTCACATCGTAGCTGTTCATATGTGCAGGTGTAGAAGACATGCAACTCTCCAGGTCCCAGTTTCACCATCTGGTTGTTCTTCCAACTCCACACCACAGAGATTTCTAAACTCTTAGCCTCTTGGGTACCATTAGGGTGATACTTGCAGCCAGAGGTACATGTGTTCACACAGAAGCCCATGGTCACCTGGTCTGGCTTTCTACAATTTGCCTACTGAGTGCTAAAGTCTTCCCATGTCTCTTAAGCACCACACTTGACAACCAGCCTGAAACAGGGATAGCTCAGTGGTAGAGCGTTTAACACGCACTGCACTCTGAGGTTCGATCCCCCCAGCACGGCTGGGGAAAGAGAAAACTGTCTTAGGTCTTGGAAACCTATGAATCCAGGGGATCCCTTTTCTCCCAGGATCTGACTCATTCCTACTATAAGGGAAAAAAAAAAAAAAATCCCAGGCATGGTGGTATATGCCTTTAGTCCTAGCACTCGGGTGGCAGAGGCAGGTGGTCTCTGTGAGTTCAAGGCCAGCTGGTCTACAGGCAAGCTCCATGCCAGCTGAGAGCTACTGAAAGACCTTGTCTCAAAAGACCAAACAAACAAACAAACAAAAACAAAAAACCCATCTGTTAAGCCAAGCATCTGGCTACAGGTACCCAGAGCAAAAAAAATAATACAGACAATATTTTGTGTCTTATAGAGCAATTTAAAATTTACTAAGTTCTGGGGGCTGGAGAGATGGCCTAGCGGTTAAGAGCGCCAACCGCTCTTGCAGAGGACCTGGGTTCGATCCCCAGCACCCACATGGCGGCCAAGCCGTCTGAAACTCCAATTCCAGGAGAACTCCAGTTCCAGGGGAGTCCGACACCCTCCTCTTACCTCTGCGGTGTTGCACGTCATGGGTGCACAGACTTGCATGCAGACAATACATTCATACACATACAGAAATAAATAAAATTAAAAAAATTTTTTTTAAATTTGCTAAGTTCTTTTACATTAACTTATTTGACTCCCAGACCAAAATATCACATAAAAATCATCAATTTCCCTATTTTATATATTAATGTGCAAGCTGGGCATAGTGGCGCATGTCTGTAATCCTAGCACTTAGGAGGAAAGAGACAGGAGAACCAAAAGAACAAGACCAGCCTGAGATTCAAGACACTCAGTCTCAAAAACAAAATAAAGCAAAAATGAAAATATAGGAAAGGGATGGTGTGTGGGTCCACCCTTCCCTGAGGATCTATAGGCACTTAATGGTTGCTGGAAGAGGGAGAGACATTTTCTTTAGTGGTACAGGCACTAATATGGTTCCTGGGCTCCTGTAAGCAACCCTAATGAAACTAAAATAAATAAATAAAATACTACCCCCCCCAGAACAAAAGACATAGCCAGGCAAGGTGGCCTTTAGTCCCAGTACTGGGGAGGCAGAGGCAGGCAGGTGGATCTCGGTGAATTCAAGGCCATCCTGGTCTACATAGAGAGTTAGTTCTAGGCCAGCTGGGGCTACAGGGAGACCCTGTCTCAAAAAGACAAAAAGAAAAGGGGAAAAGAAAATAGAAGGGGCCAACTGGGAAAAGGAAGGAGATCAGCAAAGGTGGAAGAGGGACAGAGAGGATGAATATGATCAAAGTACATTATGTGAACCCGTACAGCCACTGTGGAAAGCAGTGTGGAGAACGCTTGGAAGACTTGGAATGAACCTGCCACCCGACCCAGCCATACCACTCCTGGGCATGTACCCTCAAGACTTACGCCACCACAGAGATACATGCACGGCCATGTTTATTGCAGCTCTCTTCACAATAGCAAGGAGCTGGAACCAACCTAAATGCCCCTCAACTGACGAGTGGATAGAGAAAATGTGGTACATCTACACAATGGAGTTCTATGCAGCAGTAAAGAAAGACGACATCACGAGCTTTGCAGGAAAATGGCTGGAGCTAGAGGACATCATGCTGAGTGAAGTAACACAGTCCCAGAAAAACAAACGACGAATGGTATCCCTCATCTGTGGATGCTAGTGCCAATTACCTAGTTGTAAGTATTTCTTGTGTAGGGCCCCCTGAGCTTTTGTACAAAGCAGTTGGGCATAATGCATTTTGGAAACAACAACAGAAAAGACTGCATCAAAGAACTGACTGAAACAGTGAACTTCTGCTCAAAACAGTCAACTTCCCCATGGAAATATTAGAGAAAGACTAAGAGATGAAAAGCATGTTTGGCATATGCATGATAGCTCTGGCGGGGTGGGGGATGGGCGGGAACACGGGTCTAGATTTGTTAAAAATAAATAAATAAATTAATAAATTTATGTGGAAAAAAAGTACATTATCATATGTATGAAAACGTCGTAATAAATTTATTATGTATAATTAATACGTGCTAATAAAAAAACGGTGTTTTGCACTTGGGAGGCAGAGGCAGGCGGATCTTTGTGAGTTCAAGGCCAACCTGGTCTACAGAGTGAGTTCCAGGACAGCTGGGGCTACAGGGAGACGTGTCTTGAAAAGACAAAAAAAAAAAAAAGGGGGGGGGGTTTGTTTTGTTTTGTTTTGTTTTTGAGATGGGGTCTCTCTACGGTAGCCTTGGCTGGCCTGGAACTCTCTATGTAGAGAAAGGTTGGCTTTAAACTCACCAGAAAGCTACCTGCTTCTGCCTCTGGGACTAAAGGCTTGCACAACCATTCTGGCTTAATAAAAAAGTTTTAGATTGACATAAGCAAACACATTATATATTTAGAGGCAGTGATATAACACCTCAATTTTCCCAAGATTGAAGTGTTTCCTTGCTCACAGGACCACTGAACCAAAACTAAGACAGTCTTGCACAAACTGGGATATTAGACACTCTGGTGACATAGCTAGTAAAAGACTGGGATTTGCACCCAGTTCCAAGGTAACTTCCATAAATACCTGTTAAATAAATGACACCTAGTCTCTTCTTTGCCCCATACAAGGTGCCTGTCCAGGTCCTACTTACTGCCTTTTCCTGAGCTGGCAATCAGTGCAAAGGGATGAGGATCACTGCTTTGCATGAGAAAAGCATCTGTGCCTTAATACCCACCCAGAGCCCTGTTGTCAACAAAAGGACAAATTAAACTGTGTGTGTGATTATCTTAACAAGACTTGAAATCAAGTGATTGTGAATGGGCCACTAACTCAATCAACAATCAAATTTGGCCCCCAGTAATCAAAAGCTGATTGCATAGATGAATATTCAGTGCATGCAAATTTAAGGCCTATTATCAGATAACAAGCCTGGGTTATAAGAGAGATGAGAAGTGGTCAATAGGCTTAAATTCAAGGCCAGCCTCCCCATGCCATCTCAGGAAACATGAAAATCCCACTCCTTTAAAAGAGAGCCCAAGAGCTTTTTCAGGACAGTTGTTTGGTTGTTCTTGTTTTAGTTTGGGGGTTTTGTTGTTGTTGTATTTTTTAAATTAATTTATCTTCATATTATGCGTATGAGTATACTGCCTGTATGTAAGTGCACCCATGTCATTCGGTGCCCTCCCATGCCAGAAGAGGGTGTTGGATCCCTTGGAACTGGAGTTACAGATGGTTGTTGGTTACCATGTGCTTGAAATTTACCCTAAGCCCACTGTAAGAGCAGCCAGGGCTCTTAACTACTGAGCTACCTCTCTACTTTGTTTATTTCAATGTACGTTATTGTTGATATTTTTGGTGCATTTTGTACAACATATCTTAATCGTATTTAGACCCCTCACCAATCTGCACCTCCCATAACCTGCCCACAGGATTTCCTCCATTCTGTCATATATATTAAGGCCTCTCAAGTCAGGTTGTGCAACCAGCTGCCCCTGGGTATAAGTTCATCCGCTGGTGAGCCTATCTAGCATCACTCTCTTGAAGATCAACTCTCCCTTGCCTAGTAGTGATCAGCTGCCAATAGTTTCTCAGCTAAGGTTTCTCAGCTGGAAGCTGGCTTCTTCGTCTGATTGATTCTGCACGGGTCTTGTGCAGGCTGTCACCACTGCTGGAAGTCTGTATCAGTGAGTTCCCAGGAGCATGGAGGACTGTTTCCTTACAGTCATGCACCACCCTGGCTCTTACAATCTTTCTGTTCCCTCTTCCCAGTGGTCCCTGAACCCCGGGTGAAGCGAGGTTTCACATGAGTCCTATAACATCTAGTCATCAGGAAGGATAACAGAGGAGATTTCCAGGGGCAGCCGCCTAGATTAAGATGGAAATGCTTTCTCTTTCCTCATCCACTAGGTTGCTTCCATCCTCAACTGCAGGGTGGATACTGTTATTCTGTGGACCTCTTTCTGGGGCCGACAGATATGTGGAGGGGAGCAAGGATTTCACTGTAACTTCAGTATAAAGTATCAGAATATATCTCTCTTGTGTCCCAAACTAGCTAATGACTTCCATGCAAATCACAAAGAGGTAGGTGTTCTGAGGACCCAAAACAAGGCGCCCCATCCCAGGGCTGACACAGTCCCACCCAGCCCCACCCAGCCCCACCCCAGGGCTGCAGCCTGACTTCTAGGCTAGCAGAGACAGGCTGGCCCTCAATGCCCATGCACTTCCTCTGGCAGACTCTGCACAGCTTGAGCTCCAGCCCCCTGCTCTCCAGGTCCTGCCCACTCAAGCTCCCCTCTGCCACTGTCTTTGAGTATGTCCAGCCTTCCCTTGAACAGGAGTTTACATAACCTTTGAAGATAATTCACTCCAGATAACCAAGTCCACTCTAGAACATAACATCCTTTGAATGCCCCCAAATTTAACTTCTTCACTGTTTACAAACTGTGTAAGTGAGGAAGATGCTGAAAATTCATCCTTCACTCCATCAGCAAATGCCTGAAATGGATCAGAGACCGTGCTGGGTACTGAGGTCAGGGTAGAAGAGTGACAAGGGGTAGGAATCCTCCGGGCAGTGGCAAGAACAGGAGTAGAAGCATCGCTGGGGCCAGAGGGGACAGCATCAAATATAAAGAAGACAAACTCGGAAGACTACAAATTAGTTCCAAAAAGTTCCAGGCAGGAAGTCTTTGAGAGCTGGCAAGCAGGAGCCAGGGTAATTCGGTACTTTTCTAGGAAGTTTTCTCTGGCAAATTCCCAAAGCACCCTCACCCCGAATAACCAGAAAGCCACCAGAGCTCGCCATCAGAGGCCGTCCTGTCCTTCCCCTCTGGCCCTTTCCTACTCAACAGTGTTTTTCCACTGATGAAAGATTCTGAGCCCTATTTGCACCTGTCTTCTGAATATACCTGGCACCCTGGTCCACATCTATGTTTTCTGCTAGCAACCACTGGCAAGGGTGGAGTTTCCTGTGACCCAGCAAGAAGAGAAAGTACCAGTTTGTCAGCTTGAGCTATGATGAAGCCACTGCAAGCGTCCTCGGGGGTCTGGTTGATGCATCTTAACACAGTACGTGTCTGTCTTGACTAAGCACGCCCTGTTAACTGGATGGACAGAATCCCTTGTAACTCTCAAAGGCAAAAATGGAGACTTGTTAGTCACCTCTTATCATTGTGACAAAAATATCTGAGAAAAAGACTTCAAGGGAGAAAGGATTCACTTTAGCTCACAGTCCACGGCTATGAAAAAGCCATGTTGACTTTTACAATATGGACATACTATAACAAATGACTTTTACTTATCCTTGAAACCAGAATGTTAATCTTCTCTTACTTGTTTATAATGTAGACAAGCTCAATGAGTCTTGAACATCTCTTGTGACCTAAAGAGTATAGCTTTAATCCTTCTGGAGTCTACCTTGCCTTAGACTGAAAATGATGTTTGCATATGTGTGTGGGTGTTTTGCATATTCCAGAAAGTGCTGCCAACTGCTTAGGATAGGTGTGTTCATTGGGGGTGAATACAGCAGAAGATTGAGTATTATCCCATTTGTGTTGTAATCAGTAGATAGGATTAAATTGATAACACCTGTTTTTGGTCATGTGCATGCTGATCTAGGTCAGTAGGGATCAAAAAGAATTCTTTTCTGAAAAGGTGAGGATCTGATGTTAACTTCTTTGTTCCATGCTGTATATACTGCTTCAATAAAGAAAGAACAACCTGCCAGGTGTGGTGATACACAACTTTAATCCCAGTACATGGGAGGCAGAGGCAGGTGGAGCTCTGTGAGTTCAAGGCCAGCCTGGTCTACATAGTGAGTTCCAGGACAACTGGAGCTACAGGGAGACCCTGTCTCAAAAAGACCAAAAAAGGGCTGGAGAGATAGCCTAGCGGTTAAGAGCACCGACCGCTCTTACAGAGGACCCGGTTCGATCCCCAGCACCCACATGGCGGCCAAGAACCATCTGAAACTCCAATTCCAGGAGAACTCCAGTTCCAGGGGAATCCGAGACCATCTTCTGACCTCCTCGGCATTGCACGACACGGGTGCACAGACCTGCATGCAGACAGTACATTCATACACATACAGAAATAAATAAAATAAAAAAATAAAGTCCCTACCTCTTTAAAAAAAAAAAAAGTGTCCCTTTGTTCAGAAGCATAGTTCCAAAAGTAATCTGAACAAACAGGTTCTCAGCAGTTTGGGTCCACTCTTGGCTTAAAATGGATACTAAGAGTCAGGCTGTTTTTACTCAGGCATAGCTGTAATGTGGCATCACATAGTAAGTGCCATACACAGTCACTTGGCTACCTTGTCTCTGGGCCCAGTGTGGTGGGTCAGAACACCATGGTGGAACTGGTGAAATTAAAACCATTGTGATTTAATCACTGTTCAAAAGCCAGTCACCTGGCATCCAAGCCCTGAACACCTGAGCCTACAGGGGACAGTTAGGATTCAAACTATATCAGATGCTAAGCAAAGGACTTGGTTAATACAGGCACTATTAAAAATTATATCAGGCTGGATGTGATGGTGTACACCTTTAATCCTAGCACTTGGGAGGCAGAGGCAGGCAGATCTCTGTGAGTTCAAGGCCAGCCTGGTCTACAGAGTAAGTTCCAGGCCAGCTGGGGCTATGGGGAGACCCTGTCTCAAAAAGACAAAAAAAAAAAAAAAAGATAGGTGAGATGGCTCAGTGGGTAGAGATGCTTGCCACCAAGTCTGACAAGCAGAGTTTGATTCCTGGAACCCACACAGGAACAGAAAAGAATGACTTCCACAAGCTGTCCTTTGAGTCCTACATGAGCTCTGTGCCAAGATCCCCCAAACTAAATAAATGAAATTTTAATTTTTTTACTTACTATTTCTGTTTTATAGGTCTATGATCTCAACTGCTGAGGATGAGTTGCATGAGAGGGAAATGCCAATGTATAAACACTGCTTTCATAGACTCATTCCTGAGCTTCCTCTAAAGTGGGCTCCCATCAGATATTGTGTTGTATGTGATTCCATACATACATATCAGCAGTTTTGAAAGCCCCCAGGCTCTGGTGCTAGCTGAGGCTATGTATTCCAGAAAGGTTATCTCCATCTGTGAGAAAGAAATGATAGTCTTCACAGGATGAAGAAGATCGAATGTAGTAGACTTTATTTTTCCTCCTTTGAGACAGGGTCTCATGTAGCCTAGGCTGACCTCAAATTTGCTATGTAGCTAAGGATGACTTTGAACTCCTGATCCTCCTGTCTCTACCTCCCAAGTGCTTGGATTACAGAGTGTGCCACTTGGCCCTCCATCATGACATTGCTTTTCCACAGATCAATATGTTCTTGTTTCCTAGGTCCCATACATCTCCAGTCTAACAGGAGGCCATGATGATACTAGGTCTCTGGGGATCAAACCACAAGTTCCTTGAAATGTCAAGGTATTTCCTGTCCTGGGGGCAAGTCAGAACTTCCATGTTAAGACTGCCTCATTGCCCTCTCAAGTTGAAAGAGAATGAGCCGTTATGTCCGCATTTGGTCAATCATTGCGTGTAAACTCTGCTTAAGGACCTGAGCATTCCCTCAGGATTCCCAGAGGCCATCATAATTAGTTCTTTGTGCCTGAAGGGTCATTTAGATGGTGCATCATGGTATTTACCACAGTCATGTACCTGGAGGAAATGTCTCGAAGGAGTAGGAAAGCATGGCTAGGTAGGAGAAGAAGCTGAGCTATGGTGGCACTGTTATAGAGACCTTGGCCAGTCCAAGAAGGGCTCTAGGATTGGCATAGCCTCCTCTTTGACAGGCTTGGGGAAGGGGTATGATCTGGTATGAAGAATCATACTTAAGAAGGGAATACGCCAGACTTGATGATGCACTCCTGTAGTGCCAACACTAAAGACAGGGCCGAGCAGAAACATCACAAATCTGAGGTCACCCTGGCCTCTGTAGTGAAACTCCTGCAAAAAAAAAAAGGAAAGAAAGAAAGAAAGAAAGAAAGAAAGAAAGAAAGAAGGAAGGAAGGAAGGAAGGAAGGAAGGAAGGAAGGAAGGAAAAGAAAAACAAGACAAAAAAAAAAACAATGTAAGATCTGAGGATGTGCTTCAGTGGTGGAGAGCTTGCCTAGTGTGTGAGAGACCATAAAGCCATCCCCAGCATTCCCCTAACAGAAGAGATGATGGGGGGAAAGAGGGAGAAAAAGAGGAAGGTAGAAGGAGAAGAGGGAGAAGGAGAATCAGAAGGGGAAAGAAAATGGAAAAGAAAGGAAAAGGAAGAAGAAAAAGGAAGGGGAAAAAGAAAAAGGAAAAGGAGAGGAGGGAGAGGAAGAGGGAAAGAAGATAAAAGGGGAGGGGAGGAGGGAAGGGAAGAAGGGAAGGGAAAGGGGGAAGGGCAGGGAAGAGAGCGGAGGGAGGAGGAGGAAAGGGAGGGGGAGGGAGGGAGGGGGAGGGGAAGGGGGATGGGGTAGGGAATGGAAGGGAAGGAAGGAGGGGAAGAAGGGAAGGAAAGGGCGGGGAGGAAGGGATAGGAAGGGAAGGGAAGGGAAAGGGAAGGGGGGAAGGGGAAGGAGGAAAGAAAAAAAAAAAGAAGGGAGGGATGGAGGGAAGGGGAGGGGAGATGGGTGGAGGGAGTGGGAATAACGGGGAAGTGGGTCCAGAAGGAAGCAGGGAAGGGAAGGGAGGGAAGGGAAGGAGGAAGGAGGGAAAGGAGCGGAAGGAGAAGGGAGGGGAGGGAGGGGAGGGAGGGAGGGGAGAAGAAGAGAAAGGAAGAAAAAAAAAAGGGGGAGGGAAAGGAAAGGGAAGTACGGGAATGGAAGGAAGGAAGGAAGGAAGGGAAGGGGAAGCGGAAGGGAAAGGAAGGGAAGGAGGGAAGGGAAGGGAGGGGAAGGGGGAAGGGGAAAGGGAAGAAGGGAAGGGAAGGGAGAGGAGGGGAGGGGAAGGAAGGGAGGGGAGGGGAAGGGGAAGGGAAGGGAAGGGAAGGGAGGGGAAGGGGGGAAGGGGGAAGGGAAGAAAGGAAGGAAAGGGAAGAAGGGAAGGGAAGGGAAGGGAGGGGAGGGGAGGGGAGGGGAGGGAAGGAAGAGTATGAGCTGCAACAATCAACTTTTTTTTTTTAGGCTGGCCTTGAACTCACAGAGATCCTGAGTGCTAGGATTAAAGGCGTGCCCCACAACGCCTGGCTTAAAGACGGTGGTTCTTAGCTGCCATGTGGGTGCTGGGAATCAAACTTGGGGCCTCTGCAAGAGCACTCAGTGCTCTTAACCACTGAGCCATCTCTCCAGCCTGGAAACAATCAACTTTTGCAGGAGTCAGAGTAAATATGGTGCATGTCTATAATCCCAGCTACTTGAGTTACAAAGGCAGGAGACCCCTGGAGTTCAGGAGTTTCAGACCAGACTGAGAAACAAAGTAAGATTCCACTTCAGCAGGAGTAGATGAGTGGCTGCTTGTAACCTGGCCACTGTCTCCACCCTAAGCCATCACAGCCCCTAACCAGTTCTCACCTTTACACAGGAAGAGACAAATTGGGGCGTTACAGAAATGACAGCCACTTGGCACAGTCTCTGCTCCTTTGCCTCTTTTTTTAATTTTTTTTTCCATTTACAGGCATGTGTGCCAACCTTCAAGCTGGTAAACAGAGGATGGGGCAAAAGGTCAAAAGGGGATTAGATCTCACAGTGAACTCACTGCATGATCAGCTGTGCTTCCTCATTGTAATCAGGAAATCCTGGTGGTCCAGCCAGAGAGGGCACATCTGGAGAGACAGCAAAGGTGGGGGAGGGGAGGGTGGGGCTGCTTAGTGAGGAAGGGAGGGGCTGGTCTTTCCTCTCTGGGCTCAAAATGAACCTTCATTTCTTTAGCTTGTATATGTGTGATCTAATCTCTACCAACCATTCTTTTCTCTTTGAGGCTCTGTATTTATAATCTCTGTTCTAGCTAAAGGACATCTCACTTCATTTAAAGAGAAGGCAAACTGAGTATATTAGAAATAGTCCAAAGCACATGGCTTTAATCCCGGCACTCAGGGTCTGAGGCAAAAGGATTGCTGTGAGATCAATGCCACCTGGGCTATATGAGGCACTGTCTCAAAAAAAAAAAAGAAGAAATTGATGGACTGGAGGGTTGCCTCATGGTTATGAGGCTGATCTTGCAGAGGACCCAGATTTGATTCCAGCAGTCACGTGGTGGCTAACAACTGCCCATAACTCCAGCTCCAGAGGAATTTGACGCCCTTTCTGACTTCTTCAGGCATTCCACAACATAGGTGCACTTACATACAAGCAGACAATACACTCATACACATAAAATAAAAATAATACATAAAAAATATTTTTAAAGGCTGCAGAGATGGCTCAGCAGTTAAGAACACTGGATGTTCTTGCAGGGGAGCCAGTTTCAGTTCCCAGAACCCACATAGCAGCTAACAATTGTCTGCAACTCCATTTCCAGGGGATCTGACACCCTCTTCTGACCCACCATGGGCATTTCACAGCGCAGGTGCACCTACCAACATGCAGGCAATAACTCATACATATAAATAAAAACAACAAACACATTTTTTAATTTTTTTTTTATTTATTTATTTTATTTCATGCTTATCATGCAATGCCTGAGGAGGACAGAGAGGGCATTAGATCCCCTGGTAATGGAGTTACAGACAGTTGTTAGCTGCCATGTGGGTGCTGGGATCTGAACCTGGGTCTTCTGTAAGAACAACCAGTGCTCTTAACCACTGAGCCATCTCTCCAGCCCACAAATACATTTTTAAGACTAGGTTTTTAAATGAAATTTAATTTTTTTTTTTGCAACAGGGTCTTACTATGTAGTCCTGGTTGGCCTAGAACTCACTATGTAGAACAGTTTGGCCTCACATGCACTTTTGCCTCCCCAGTGCTGGTATTAAAGGCATGTACACCATGCCCAACCCATAATAAAAACTTTTGTTTGTTCTTCGTTTTGTCTTTTTGAAGCAGAGTCTCCCTGTAGCCCCAGCTGGCCTGGAACTTGATATTAGACCAGGCTGACCTTGAACTCACAGAGATTCACCTGCCTCTGCCTCCCAAATGCTGGAATTAAAGGCATGTGCCACCACACTGGTCCCCAAATTTTTATTTTTAAGTCTAGTAAGAGTCAGTATTTTATTGTCTTTACCTCCTGAGTGCTAGAATTACAAGCATTTGCCAGCCAAGCCTAATTTATGTGGAACTAGGGACTGAATCTAGGGATTTGTGTATGCTAGATAATCACCCTCCCAACTACCCTAAATCCCCTTTCAGTTTTATTTGTTTGTTTGTTTGTTTGTTTGTTTGTTTGTTTGTTTAAGATAGGTCCCCTGTACATAGACTAGGATGGCCCCAAACTTGTGGTAATCCCAGAGTATAGGGATTGCAGGCATGTGCCACCATACCCAGCTTTTTCTATATGCCTTGTTTTTTGTTTTTGTTTTTGTTTTGGTCTTTTTTTGAGACAGGGTCTCCCTGTAACCCCAGCTGTCCTGGAACTCACTGTGTAGACCAGGCTGGCCTTGAACTCACAGAGATCCACCCGTGTCTGCCTCCCAAGTGCTGGGGTTAAAGGGCTGTGCCACAATGCCCGGCATGCCTTGTTTTTTTTTTTATCTTTTACTTTATTATTATTATTATTATTATTATTATTATTATTATCTGTGTGTGTGCACACGCGTGCATGTGTGTGTGTGTGTGTGTGTGTGCGCGTGTGTGTGTGTATACAGCACAAGTATGAAGGTCAGAGAACAGCTGTGTGGACTGGTTCTCTTTCTACCTTTACTTGGGTTCCAGGGATCAAACTTAAGTCATCAGACTTGTTCTGCAAGTGCCTTTACCCACTGAGCCATCTTGCTAGCCCTAACAGCCTGTGATCCCCATGAGAGATGGAGAGTCAATCTTTATTCTGCTCTTGCCTGACTTTATTCTGCTCTTCCCAAACTTTGCTACGGCTTTGGGCTGAGTTTCAAATGTCTAAAAGAAACTGATTGTTTCCTGAGCTCTTGACTATGTTAACAATATATTTCATGTGTTTTGAGATATTAGCTCAGTCTGATCCCCGTTCTCTGCAAAGAGGCTCCCTGGCCTGAGACAAGACTGCGTGCTTCAGCATTTGTAGCTTTGACTCCAGATCTTCCTTGATGGCTGTGTACCAGGAGCACTTTTGTCCTGGGCCTTCCTGTCTGCAGCTTATAGGAAAGAAAGTAAATGCTCCCCCACACTTTGCACCAGCCTACTTTTCACTCTAGAACATCTCTTTGGACAACAAAGTGGAAAACTTCACCCTTTTTCTCTTATAAAATTGGGGAGAGATGCTAAAAACCTGCTCGTGGGAGCCAGGTAAATGTTCATGTCACATGTCCATCTTGTTCCAATCAGGACAGGTTACCCTGACAACTAAATGAATTTTTTTTAAGTCTTCATTTTGTCTTCTATAAATTTAGACTCCTTATCAAGGCAGCTTGCTTCCTGAACCAGCCATAGGATTCAGTCAAGCCTGCTGTCAATGACAGGCCTATGTTAAAATTAATCATATTATTCTGACCCCCCCCCATTCACTCTCTCACTCTTGCTCTCTCTCTGTGTTTTTTATTTGTTTGGTTGGTTTTTTGTTTGTTTGTTTGGTTGGTTGGTTTTTTTGTTTTTTGTTTTTTTTTTTGAGATAGAGTCTCTCCATGAAGCCCCAATTTGCCTGGAATTCTCAATATAGACCATGCTGGCCTCAAACTAGATGTCCTCCTGCCTCAGCCTCCTTCATGCTGAGGTTGCGGGTATGCCACCATGCCCCCCTTGATTTCCTCCTTTGAAGCTGGAAATTATCTTCTCGTTGTCACTTCAACCTTCCTGCTTCCTTTGGCAATCACAGCTGAAGCCATGGGTCTGGCACCCATTCCTGAAAGTGACAATTTAGGGACAGTAGCCCCAGTCAGACCAAAAGGCCAAAGAACCACTGGCCCGCTTTCCTGATAGCTTAAGGCTGCTGACCACTGTAGTGGTTGGTTCACTTGATAAATTTCCTTGAACTGATTATGCTTATTACTTAACAGTAAAAGAATGGTTTTCTTATAATTCTAAACTTTTCCCCTAAACTTTATTTATTTATTTATTTTAATTTTTTATTGTTATTAAACTTTTTCCATAAGTTTATCATTTCTCAATCAAACCTAGAGTCACTTCCCTTTCCATGCCCCCCACTCTACCCGAGTCCCTGCATTCTGCCATACATGTCCTGCATCTTTTTCTGAGTCTTTCCAGAGTTTTGTTTTGTTTTGTTTTTCAGTTCTTTTGTTGTTCTCTCCAACCTGTATTGCTATAGTATATATACATATATATACATAGTTATATATATATATATGTATATATATATATATATACATAAATATACACATACATACATACATACACATATCACTTGAATTAGAGGACTTTTTTTTTCCTCCTAAAAGATGTCATGTTTTCCTTAAGGACGTGCTCCAAGATTCCTCCTTAGCAATCCCAAACAACCATCAATCCTGCACTTTTGTTTCAAATTGGGGTCTTTCTCTCCCACAGTCCCCCAAATGAAGTCCAGTAAGCACTCATCCTATTTTGATAGCCCTGTACTGGCCTCCATGATACGGCCCAGGTAGTCAAACAATGGCAGTCTATATTATGTTTTTTTTTATTTAATTTATTTATTTTTTTATGTGTATGAATGCACTGTCTGCATGTAGGTCTGTGCACCCGTGTCGTGCAATGCCACGGAGGTCAGAAGAGAGTGTCGGATTCCCCTGGAACTGGAGTTCTCCTGGAATTGGACTTACAGATGGTTCTCAGCTGCCATGTGGGTGCTGGGGATTGAACCCCGGTCCTCTGCAAGAGCAGTCGGCGCTCTTGACCGCTAGGCCGTCTCTCCAGCCCAGGCTGAAATCCCCTTAGCTCTTTAGTTCGCAAGCTGGGTATCTCAGTAGTCCCCATCTGGCATTGAAGGTTTGGAGGATTCTTAGAGAGACATGAGACTTCAGACCATATTGGAAGGTTAAAAAGCTGTGTCTCATGTCTTTGAGGAGATGGGCACAGTCTTGATCCAATTCTGCATCAAGAATCTTCCTGTAAAAAAAAAAATCTTCCTGCAGAGGAAATATTCAAGCGCTGTCTTCAAAGACCACTTGGCAGGGATCCTTCCCTACTCATCCTCCTTTGGCTAGAAAAGTGATAAAACTGAGCTGGAGGAACTTAGCCGGCGTGAGCTTTAATGGCCTTGCTTATCCTTATCCTGAGGAACTGAAGTTGGAACTGCTCCGGTGGAGGCCGCAGCGAACAGAACAGCAGGACCTCCACCGCACAGGGGATCTGTGTCTTGGGGAGTGACACCTCCTTATATATGGAGGTGACTTGTGCCACATGGGAGGTGGTGGCAGCATTCTCCTGGGAAGGCTAAATTGACGAGGGGGTGGCCGAGGCCAAGGGGCCAACACAGCAGTAGCAGTAATGTCCTGGCCATCAATTTGTCCTCCATCCATGTGTTTCAGCGCTTTCTCGGCTTCATCGGGATTCTCAAATTCCACATGAGTAGCCTTTGGACTGGTGAGGACGAATCCTTTCTACAAGCAGGTGAATCATTTTAATTTTCCCAGAGGGGGAAAATATCTCCATGAAGTGATCCTTGGTCACATTCCTGGTGAGCCTCCCAATGTGCACTTTGGTGGGTTTAGGGGGAGGACTCCTCCCTTTCCTCTCCTTTTCATCTCTTTTGGGGGTTTGGATTTGGAGCAGGAACGCCGTCTATTGTCGTGTCTTCGTCTAGAAGGGCTTGGAGAACCGGAGGAGCTGCTACAACTGGAGCTTGGAGATGTGCTGGAACTTCCTGGGCGGCTGGATGCGCAATAGGAGCTGGTGCTGGAGCCAGAGCTGGAACTTGAGCTCATACACAGGTGAATTTCAAAGGGGGAGATTGCAGGAAGCACCAGAGGCTGAAGTGTGTCAGGCCCTTGCCCTTAAAGCATGGAAGCTTTGAATAAGACACTCACCCCCCAATTTGGAATTTATAAGAGAAAAAGGAAACTGGAAGAGTTGAGGACAGGTCCAGAAGTTGGCTTTCATTTCCCAGATTTTGTGTGTAATGCTCCTAATTGATCGTGATTACTGATTTTCCTTGCAGTATTTTGAAAAACATTTTATTTATTTACTTTTGCTTTGATATGTATGAACGTATTGTCTACATGTGTGTAAGTGTTGTGCAATGCCTGAGGAGGTTAAAAGAGGGTGTCAGATCCCTTGGAACTGGCATTACAGATAGTTGTTAGCTGCCACGTGGGTACTGGGAATTGAACCTGGGTGCTCTGCAAGAGCAGCCAGTGCTCTTAACCTCTGAGCCATCTGTCCAGTCTCAGCCTTGCAGTGATTTGGATCTGATTACCAGTAACAATTAATCAGTATTCTTCAACAACAATCTCTGTACTTAATGGAACAAGATGAGGCCTGGGGAAAAGAGGCCGAATAGTATAACCTAGGCCTTAGCTTGCTTTTTTTTTTCCTTTTCCCCCTTGTTTCCTATGTTTTCCTTTCTCTTTCATTCTCTTCTGATTCCCCTTCCCAGGGTATCTCTGGCATTGACCCTCCCCCCAGAAAAACAAAGCAGAATACTTAGAGTAGGTATGAAAGCAGATCTGTAAAGTTTTTTGCTCAAGCCTAATTTTTTTTTTTTTTTTGTCTTTTTGAGGCAGGGTCCTCCTGTTACCACAGTTGGCCTGGAACTCACAGGTAAGTAAATCAGTCTGGCTTTGATCTCACAAGAGATCCACCTGCCTCTGCCTCTGCCTTCCGAAGGCTGGAATTAAAGTTGTGCACCACCACACCCTGGAAGGCTAATTAGAGTTGAAGAGTTGTGTCAGTAAATACCTGTCACCTCAAAGTGACATTGTGACTACAACAAGTGCTTCAAGATCATGACCCACACCACTCTTTATAGGACCCACAAGGAAGATCATGTCTTAGAATTTACAGTTAATACATATACCTGTGGAAACTGGTTTTCACGATGCCCTACAAAGTGTCAAACGCTCGTCCCCACTCTTGGGAAATGGAGACAGAGGACCAGGAATTCAAATTCATTTTTGCTATATATGGAGTTTGAGGCTAAAGTGAGGAAAAGACATTGATTATTACTGTTACACAAGGATCAAAATAGAATAGGAGGTGTTGTAAAGAACCCACGGTATACTTAGTGAGGGTTCCTGAAAGTCACAGAACTGGAAAAAATATCTTAAAAAACAGAAGTTTGGAGACTAGAGCGATGGCTCAATGGTTAATTTCCAGAGGACCCAGGTTCATTTCCCAGTTCCCACGTCATGGCTAACAGTCATCTGTAACTCCAGTTCCAGGGAATCCGATGACCTCTCCTGACTTTCTCGGGCAGTGCACATACATACATGCAGGCAGTATATTTAGACACATAAAATAAAAATAATAAATATAATTTTTTTAATAAGAAAATTTAAGGGCTAACCTGGGCCTCCTCTGAACAGAAGGTCAGCCCTGTTTCCCCTGACACTGAAACTTGGGAAGATCTTTCTCTGTTACTAGACAAGGAGCCCTATAAGAATCGCTCTACTCTTCCTTCAGGACAAACCAGCCCAGGAAACCAGGGCAGAATGTGTCAAGGTGAAAAGAAAGAACTGAAATAAATTTCAGAATAGCGTATGCACTACTATGAATCCACCTCTTATTCTCTCCCCACTAATCCTTATAACCACTATAAATCATCATTTCAACCTTGTAGGAAAGTCCATTTTCATTCAAGATGATGCTGAGAACCAGTTCATACCAAATTATTCCCATCTTTTAAACACATTTGTTTAATTGTTACACAGAAATTCTTCAGATTTATGGAGTGATATTTCAATACAATATGCTATTGATAAGATCGAGTGACTGGCCTATCTACCACCTTGAACTCGTATCATTTCTTTATGTCGGAAATATTCAAATCCTTTCTATTAGCTATCTTTAAATATTCAGGTATACATTTTTTGTTTATAACAGGGTCTTCTCCTTGCAACCACAACAGTCCTAGAACTCACTGACCACACTAGCCTGGAACTCACAGAGATCCACCTGCCTGTGCCTCTCAAATGCTAGGATTAAAATGCACTTAAGCAAAATATATTAATACAGGAGCTCTGACATCAGCAATGGATTATTCTACCAAGGAGATGTTGGCCAGGGGATCCAAGGCCCCACAAAAGGTAAAGGCTCCTTGCCTCTAAACTGGGATACCTGAAAGAAGAGAGGCGATAAGACCCTGCTGCCGAAGATCTGACGTTAACATGGGAAAAATGTATTGAGACCACACATGCAAGTGTACAGATGGCCTCTGGAATACCAGAGAGTGTTATCAAAGACCACTAAACCAATAAAGCAAATATGGGTCTCCTTGAGTCTAGCAAGACTCCACCGTCAGCACCAGCTACACCTCACCTGCCTGGAAATACTGTGCAGCAGAGGCAGCCATATGCTTGTATTTCCCAAATCTAATTGGCTATTGGCTCTCTCCTTGGAGGAATAACCCAAGGCTGATGCCACAAGCTTACATCCTCTACTAGTTAGGAGATGTTATAAGCCACAGTAAGACCCTATCATATTTAACAGGAAAAAAAATGTAATTCATGGAATTAACATATCATCCAAACATATGTGTCTATACCAAAGTAACCTACCATAACTATTAGTGCTGTTTAAATACCTATATATCTAATTGCTTGTGCTTCATTAGTAGGATCAAAAGGTTATTCCTGGACAAACTGTCAGCCCATGAAAGGAAACAGCCAGAATTGACCAGAGTCCAAGACAACAGCACCAGAGAAAGTAGACTGTTTTGCTTCTCATCCACCTGTGCCCCTTTTCTAAGCCTAGGGAACAATCTGTGGAAGAGGGGCCATGGTAGAATATAAGGGCTGTAATTGGGGTGAATGGTGAAACTACAGCAATATAGTCTGGACACTCATTTGATCAACTTGATTGAACATACAAGCCCCCCCCCCTGCTGGATGGTGGGACCCATGGGCTGTGTGGGTTTGGGCACAACAGCCTGCAAATTGGTTTTACATGAAGGATGCTTGTAGTCATAAATTATCACTTATTGCTAAAAAATGAAAAAAAAAACTAAGAGAAAGATGCAGGACAGTTATGGCAGAATGCATGATCTGAGATGGGGTGGGGTGGGGGGGAAGGGAAGGGAAATATGCCTGAACTGAATTGGAAAATGATGTATGAAATACAAAAAGCATCAATAAAAATTTTAAAAAGTATGTGTCACCAGGCCAGGCATAACTGCATTTTTAATAATTAAAAAATAGTGTTATTGAGTCTTTGATAGTTTCATACAATGTATTTGATCATATTCCTCTCCTCCCCCAACTCCTCCCAAATCCACCCCACCTAATTTTTTAGTTTTTTTCCCATCATTGAGCCCAGTTTGTGCTACCTAAATATTCTCGAGCAGCCATCCCTGGAGCACACCCATAATGAAAGTTGATCTTCCTCTCCCAGCAACTATCCTATGCTGATAAATTCTTAGTGAGAGTGGGACTTCCTGCTCAACTCCCTCCTGGGAGTTTCATACTGGGGTTTCATCTGGCTTGAGATTGAGCAGGTCTTATGTATGCTATTACAATTGCTGCAAGTTCATACATGCAACTGCCCTGCTGTCTGAAAAGCATTGTTTTTTTGTCTGTTTTTGTAGTCATCTACCACTGCTTAGTCTTCCCACTCCATCTTCCTGAAAGAGTCCTGAGTCCCACTTAGGGCTGAGCACTTCAAAGTCTCTTGACCAGTTGTGGGTTTCTGTGATCATTGCTTTCTACTACAAGAAGCTTCTCTTATGAGGTCTGGGAAATGTACTAATCTATGAGTATAGCAAATAAGTCATTAAAAGTCATTTTAATATGGTGTCCATTTAGTAAAATATTAGCAGCAGGCTCTTCCCCAGGACCCAGGACCTATCAAGTTCTTGGCCCTGATTACAGTGCCAGGTATGGGTTCCATCTCATGAAACACACCTAAAATACAATCAGAAGGTGGTTGCTTACTCCCATAACATTTATGCCACTATTGCACTAATCAGGATATCTTTACCAGGTTCATCATTATTGTAGTTTATAAGGTTCACAGCTGGGTAAGATGGGTGTGATGGTTGATCCTGGGTGTCAACTTGACTGGACTAAGGAACAAATAAGAGAAAAAGGATCTTCGGATTGGACCACCTCAACCTGGATGGTCCACCCTGAATGTGGGCATTACCTTCTGCCGGCAGGCAGTATTAAAGGCCATGGCACAGGGAGCTGGTTCCTTTTTTCCTGGGGCTTGCCTCTCTCTCACTGGTGAGTTTGTCTTGCTGCTGTGATCAACCCTACGGATCCCAAAGTGTACTAAGACCGGCAGATCTCCTGGAATGCATCGGGCCTTCAGCACCATAATTAGGACTACTGAGACATCCAGTCTTGCGGACTGAGCAGTTCCCTGGATTCTCAGCCTCTCCAGTGCAGCGTGTCTACTGTTGGACTCCTTGAACTCTGTCACATGAGCAAATCAATAAATCGTATATAGCTATATATTCGTCCTGTTACTTCTGTTTCTTTAGAGAACCCTGACTAATACAATGGGTGATTACTTCTCTCCTCATGTAGTATACAGCATGCACCTTCTTGCACTATGAAAAGTAACCAGTAGGGCTGAAGCTTCTGGTCAGTATGTACTTGATTTCTCAGTGTTTAATGATTTAAATATAAATTATCTTCAGCAGTAGGGTCTTGCCATCAAGTTCTGGAGGGTAACCAAGAGCAGTGATGATAACCTGTAATGTTGGGGGGGGGGTCCATAAGGTCCCACTAGCCAGCCACTTGAAGAAAGGGAACCCATTCCTGGTAATAGTGTTTGTATTTACTAGGATGAGGTAGCTAGGTAGGGTGTTGTCTCCCCATATAGAGCAACTCCATTTAAATTGTTTTTACATATGTATATATAGAGATTTTGGAGAGCTTCCACAGTAGTAGGTTTCCGTATGGTTTTAAAAGGCATTTAGAGTTAGTCATTCCTCCCTATATTCTCTCTTCTACCCTACACACACATCCCCCAGCCCATTTAACCCTTCCTGTTTCATTATTCTCTTTCCCCCTTTACATCACTGTATTATATCTCCCCTGTCTTGAAAGGTCCCCTCTGTCCCATGGCCTCTTTCTAATTTCTTAACTTCTAGGGGTATTACAAAGGACATACACCCATCTAAGAATTAAATATAACACCCATATATGATAGAAAACATGAAATATTTGTCTTTCTGGGTCTGGATTACCTCACTCAAGACAATTGTTTCCAGTTCCATCCATTTATCTGCAAATTTCATAATTGAATTTTCTTAATAGTTGTGCAATATTTCATTGCATAAATGTACCACATATTTATTAACCACTCATGAGTTTATGGAGATCTAGGCTGTTTCTACTTCCTGGCTAATTTTGTTTTCTTTTTTTCAATAGAACAGCAATAAGCATGGATGAGCAAATATCTCTGTAGAGGATATAGAGTCCTTGGTGTCTATGCCCAAGAGTGGTATGGCTGGATTTTGTGATGGATCTATTTCTAACTTTTTGAGGAGCCTCCACACTGATTTCCATAGTTGCTGCACCAGTTTCACTCCACCAGCAGAAAGTGAATGTTCCCCTTTTCCACATTCATGCCAACATTTGTTGTCATTTTGTTTGTTTTGCTTTTTTAAAATATTTATCTTGGCCATTCTTCCAGGGCAAAATGAAATCTCAATGTAGTTTTAGTTTTCATTTCCCTGATGACTAAGGATGTTCAACATTTTTAAAGTGTTCCACAGCCATTTGTATTTCATCTTTTGGCAACTTTCCATTTAGTTCTAATATACACACACAGAAATTCATGTACACACATGCCCAGACATTTAGAGTACAATCTAGGTTTTTCCTTAACCTACCTGTGTTCTTTCATCAAAACCTCATCAAAATAAAAATCATACTAGTGAGCCTTTACATGTCCCCTCCAAACATCACACTAGCAGAATGTGACAGATAAATAAATTGGCTATCCTTGAGCACAGGTGGAAGCCAACTTTGAAGGCTCTTAGTTGTGCAAGCCAGGATTTTGCAGACTAAGACTCTAGAATATTTGATTTTTGGTAACTTCATGGGGCATACTGGTGTGTACAGAATGCAAGAAAATGAAACAGATGATAGAAGGAAAATGTGACCAAGACAGGAGAGAAAATGTTACAGACTGTAAAAGATGCTCTAAAAATGGAGAACTTAAACTGGGTACGGTGGCTTATATCTGTAATATCGGTATTTGGGAGGTGAAGAAAATGGATCACAAGTTCAAGGACAACCTGGGCTGCAAAGCTAGAGCTTATCTCAACAAAACAACAAAGCTGGTATGGTGCCTCATGCTTGTAATCCCAGCACACAACACTCTGGAGGCAGAGGCAGGAGAATCAGCTCACACACAATTAGTGAGTGAGGAAATTACATTAATACACTCATAATCAAATTGGTTCACTCTCAATTTTTCCTAACATTTTTTTGTACTTGTAAGAATAGTGATCTATAGAGGTTATGGAGGTACAGTGTGTGATGGCCATTTGCCCCAAGTCTCCTTTTGGTTTGAGTCTTATAAGACTTCTTGCTAGCCAGGCATGGTGGTGCACGCCTTTAATCCTAGCACCCGGGAGGCAGAGGCAGGCAGATCTTTGTGGGTACAAGGTCAGCCTGGTCTACAGAGTGAGTTCCAGGACAGCTGGGGCTAATGGGAGACCCGGTCTCAAAAAGACAAAAAAAAAAAAAAAGACTTCTTGCTTATAAACTTGATACATTCTCTCTCTTCTCCAGAAGGACTCAGCTCTTCCTTAGACTACTTTCCTTTATTGCTTTTTAGGAGAAAGTTCTAACCATATTGTACGATTTGTTTTAGGAATTCATTATGTCTTTAAGTGTGCCATATCCTTACCAGGTTTTTAGAACACAAAATGCAAAATTGCATGGGTTTTGAATGATCCATCCTCCAATTTAGTTTTCCATAAATCCATTATTTTTTGTGCAGAAAGGTATGCACCATGTTATAAGTTTCTGCTACTATTAACTCAGAATGTAGCTGGATAGAAATTGACACTGTGTGATATTATGGGTGTTATCCTGAATTAGCTGCAAGTTGCAAGCTGCCTTAACTACACAGTGAATTTGAGGTGAGCTAGGACTATAGAGAAAGAAATTGACTCAAAGAAAAAGAAAGAAAAAAATGGAAAAAAGGGAAAGATAATTAGACTTGTAAAAAACAAAACTGTGGCGCATGCCTTTAATCCTAGCACTCGGGAGGCAGAGGCAGGAGGATCTTTGTGAGTTCAAGGCCAGCCAGGTCTACAGAGTGAGTTCCAGGACAGCTGGGGCTACAGGGAGACCCTGTCTTGAAAAGACCAAAAAAAAAAAAAAAAATACCGAAGAATGGAAGAGGAAGTATGAAGTTAGAAAAATATCTGGGACCAAAATAATACGGAGATCTCTGCTGCTAGCATTTTCGAATGGCTGAAGTGTGCTTTTGTTGGTTTCCTGACTTGTAATGATGCCCTCCCTGCCAGTCAGCAGACCATGAGTCAGCACTTCCAACAGAATTACATCAAAGATTACTCATCTCCAAAGGAGTTCCCCATTCTTCTATTCAAGGCAATGGATTGAAAAACAAAACAAGTCATGGTTTCTAAACCAGTCAGAATTTTTTAAATTCCAAGTTTAGAGTTGTTATGAGATAACTCAATTTACCTAAATCTGCCTTCAAAAGTCAAATTTTTATTCGTGACAATGTTCCTTAGTGGAATGGGCTTTGAAGTCAATGAAGCCTGAATTCAAGTCCCAGCTATGACAATGACTAGTTCTGTGGTTTTGAATACATTTGCTTTAAACTTCTTTGAGTCTTAGTTCTTTCCTATATACAATAGGAATTGTAAAGATAAAATGAGAAGGCCTATCTAAAAAGACATTCCTCATCTCAGCATATAAGTGGTTTACCATTCTCTCCCCCAACCCCCACACATGCACACAAACTACAGAATGCTTATCATAGCAAGGGCTCAACACTTACAGATCTATGGAAGGACAGAAGAGAAAGTCCTGGAAGAAGCAGAGTAAACTGGATGTGGTGACACATTGACTGTAGTTCCAGCAAGTGGGAGGCAGAGATAGAGGCAGCAGTACTAGAAGTTCAAGGTCATCCTCAATTACCTGGTGAGTTCAAGGCCAGTCTGGGCTATAAGAGATCCTGTCTCAAACAAACAACCTTAACAACAACAAAGGCACTAGAAGAGCAAACAAAGAGGAAAGGGGTTCTGAATATATTGGTAACAAACATGCCTGAGTGTATGCTTAGTGTAGGAAATATAAAAAGAAAATAGTTACAGGGCTGGAGATATGGCTCAGCAGTTAAGTACACTGGTTACTCTTGCAGAGGACCTGGGCTGCATTCCCAATACCCACATGGCAGCTAACAACTACCTGTAACTCCAGTTCCAGGGAATATGATGCCCTCTTCTGACCTCTGTAGGCATTGCATGCACATGCACATGGTACACTTACATACATTTTGGCAAAACACTTGCACACATAAATTAAGAATAATAAAATATTTAAAAGTTAATTGCAGCAGCTTAAAGATATTTACTTAGTTAGTTTTTGCTTTTTTTTGAGACAGGGTCTCATGTAGCTCAGGCTGGCTTTGAACTCTCTCGGAGGACGACTTTCAACTCTGTTTCAGCTCTGACCCTTGTGCCTCCTCAGTGCCTCAGTGTCTGGACAGTTTACAAAATTCTGGGCATCAAACCCAGAACTTCTTGCATGCTAGGTATATTGGTTACTTTTCTGTGGTTGTGAAAATATACAATGCCCACGGCAACTTAGAGAAGGAAGAATTTATTTGGCTTGTGGTTTCAGAGGGACGAGTCCATCACAGCGGAGATGCGTGGTAGGAGACAGCCAGAGCAGACAGATGAGTGCTCACATCTTCAAGCATGTACAGGAAGCAGAAAGAGAGCAACTTGCCACAGGAAAGAGGGTTATGAACTCCCAAAGCTGCCCCCAGAGACATGCTTCCTCCAGAATGGCCACACCTCCTTCAGGTCCCGTGACTCTTCCCAAACAGCACCATGAATTGATAAAGTGTCTTCAAATATTTGGAGCCTATAGGGGACATTCTCATTTAAACCCTCATACTAGGCAAGCACTGAGCTACAGCCGTAGGTCTGTTCTAAAAATCTTAAATAACTTTATATTCAATTATAGAATCTACCAGGACCTCATCTCACAAAACCCAGTCAGTGCTCTAATAGTTGGAACAATGGAGTGAGTGACACTGCTTGAAGATAGTAGAAACAAAACCCAAGAGCATGTTGGTCATTTCAAAGTTACTTTCTTTATAAGACAGGGAGAGAGAGCCAGAACAATGAGAAAATACCATATACATTAACATAACAATACCACTCTGTTTCTTGTTCCTGTTTCTTCTGTGTGAGGGTTAATTCAAGGAACTTCATTATTGGGTCAGACTCCATAATCCCAGTTTTCCAAAGGTCAAACAATTTTCTTTTCCTTTCTTTTCTTTTTTTATTGATGCTTTGTGTATTTCATACATCATTTTCCAATTCAGTTCAGGCATATTTCCCTTTCCCTTCCCCCCACCCCACCCCACCCCACCCCATCCCAGATCATGCATTCTGCCATAACTGTCCTGCATCTTTCTCTTAGTTTTTTTTTCATTTTTTAGCAATAAGTGATAATTTATGAGTACAAGCATCCTTCACGTAAAACCAATTTGCAGACTGTTGTGCCCAAACCCACACAGCCCATGGGTCCCACCATCCAGTTGAGGGGAGCTTGTATGTTCAATCAAGTTGATCAAATGAGTGTCCAGACTATATTGCTGTAGTTTCACCATTCGCCCCAATTGCAGCCCTTATATTCTACCACGCCCCCTCTTCCGCAGATTGTTCCCTAGGCTTAGAGAAGGGGCACAGGTGGATGAGAAGCAAAACACTCTACTTTCTCTGGAGCTGTTGACTTGGACTCTGGTCAATTCTGGCTGTTTCCTTTCATGGGCTGATAGTTTGTCCAGGAATAACCTTTAGATCCTACTAATGAAGCACAAGCAATTAGATATATAGGTATTTAAATAGTATTAATAGTTACGGTAGATTACTTTGGTATAGACACATATGTTTGGATGGTATGTTAATCCATGAATTACATTTTTTTCCTGTTAAATATGACAGGGTCTTACTGTGGCTTATAACATCTCCTAACTAGTAGAGGATGTAAGCTTGTGGCATCAGCCTTGGGTTATTCCTCCAAGGAGAGAGCCAATAGCCAATTAGATTTTGATATACAGGCATATGGCTGCCTCTGCTGCACAGTATTTCCAGGCAGGTGAAGTGTAGCTGGTGCTGATGGAGGAGTCTTGCTTGACTCAAAGAGACCCATATTTGCTTTATTGGTTTAGTGGCCTTTGGTAACACTCTCTGATATTCCAGAGGCCATCTGTACACTTGCATATGTGGTCTCAATACATCTTTCCCATGTTAACGTCAGGTCTTCGACAGCAGGGCCTTATCGCCTCTCTTCTTGCAGGTATCCCAGTTTAGAAGCATGGAGCCTTTACCTTTTGTGGGGACTCGGATCCCCTGGCCAACATCTCCTTGGTAGAATAATCCATTGATTATGTCAGAGCTCCTGTATTAATATATTTTGCTTAAGTGCATAGCTTAAGGAGACTTTAGTATTATATTTGGTTCTGAATAGAGAATAATCCTTTTCACATTTCCTATGTCTATTAGTCAATTAAAGAAGGCAGTTTTACCAGTTTTATAAGAGATTACCTCTATAATAGTTGTCTCCAATTTACAGTTGGAGAACGACCTGATCATCATCATATTTCCCCTTGTTCTATTGGGGGGGAGGTAAGAAAGTCTCTCGTATTAAAACCTTTGCAGCACCTAGAAGGTAAGTTTCATTAGGACTCATTATAAATAGTTGTTCCAAGTAGGATCCACAGAGGGGTTTGATGTTTGTAGTAATCTAAGGCTTTTCTTCCTTTCAATGTTCAGATGGGTCAACCTTTCAGTTGGCACTTTCTGGTACATCCTACTCAATGCAAAGCTGTATCTTTTCTTTCTCAGCCATTAAGTTGGTGACATTTTGACCTGTTGGAACATACAAATCTTTTCCTGTAGTTAGTTTTAAGATTTGAATTGCAAGGTTTTTGACGAAAAGGTTTCATGTCTATCTGTATTCTCCCCCTTTTTTTTAGGTTTTTGCTTTTTGACCCATGAGTTTCCAGAAGACAGTTGTATTATACATACCTATAGGGTGGAATCAAGCACAGATTTCATCAAATTCACCCATGCTGTTTTGGGTGACTGTATGTGATTAACTTGGGAAGCAAACTTAATTTTTACGTTAAATCATCTTATAGGTGAAAGTGAATGCTATGAGGTGATACTGTACAACAGAGAAATTATAGAGAACATTTGTATGTGTCAATCCCAAAGTTATTGTTATACAGATTTTATGTAAAACACTTGTGGACAACAGCGATTTATATCTCCATTTAACTCAGATGCATTACCATTTTTTATTATTATTATTTATTTATTTTTGTATGTGTATGAATGTACTGTCTGCATGCAGGTCTGTGCACCCGTGTCGTGCAATGCCGCGGAGGTCAGAAGAGGGTCTCGGATTCCCCTGGAACTGGAGTTCTCCTGGAATTGGAGTTACAGACGGTTCTCAGCCGCCATGTGGGTGCTGGGGATCGAACCCCGGGTCCTCTGAAAGCGGTCGCACTCTCTCCTCAAGCTCTCCCGGTGCTGCTGTATGATGTTTATCTCTTCTCAGCCAGCGCCTTCTACCAGTTTTTTATCAGAGTCTTTAAGACCAAATAGTTGTTATATTACCTGCACATATTTACTTTTACATCAATCTAAAACCCATGTACCTTTAGACAGGTTGGGCAAACACTGGCATACTATGTTGAACACTTCACGTCAATTAATATGCATTATTCGAATATATCACCCTCGCGTTCCCTCCCCGCCTCTCCCACTCCCTTCCCACCACATTTCAATCCTGTTCTTTCTGTTGATGCAGTTCGTCTTTTTTGTTTGTTAATTTTCGTCTACTTAGTGTACGATTCGTTAGTTAGCATACCATGACTTCCATTATTTTAATTTTTTTTTTTTTTTTTTGTTTTTTCGGTCTTTTCGAGACAGGGTCTCCCTGTAGCCCCAGCAGACCTGGAACTCACTCTGTAGACCAGGCTGGCCTTGAACTCACAAAGATCCGCCCGCCTCTGCCTCCCAAGTACTAGGATTAAAGGCGTGCGCCACCACGCCCGGCTACCATTTTGATTTTTAGTGCGACCCAAAGTACCTAGAAAAAAGCACCTGTAAAAAAAAAAAAAAGCACCTGTGGTTAAAGAGTCTGTAAGACTAATTAGAGCTTCACAATTGAGGACAGGTAGAATGTTGCAGATGCAGAGCCAAATTAATCTTGAGCTATCTATAGTCTCCTTAATAACCATTTATTACCCACCTCTGAAGAAAATAATTACGAAGAATTCAAATCTTTTCTACCAAAAGAATGAACACAGGGATGTAACCTCCGTAATGTGTTTATTTATTTATTTATTTATTTATTCATTTATTTATTTTTTGTCTTTTCAGGACAGGGTCTCTCTGTAGCCCCAGCTGTCCTGGAACTCACTCTGTAGATCAGGCTGGCCTTGAACTCACAAAGATCCTCCTGCCTCTGCCTCCCAAGTTCTAGGATTTAAGGCGAGCACCACCATGCCCCGACTTCTAATGTTATTTTGTAATCTCACAAACACATAGTAAAACTTTAGTTTACAATAAGGAATTCAAGCTGGGTGTGGTGGCCCATGCCTTTAATCCCAGCACTGGGGAGGCAGGGGCAGATGGATCTCTGTGAGTTCAAGGGCAGCCTGGTCTACATGGTGAGTTCCAGAACAGCTGGATCTACAAGGAGGCCCTGTCTCAAAAAGACCAAAAACAAACAAACAAACAAAAAAATCCAATAAGGAATTCAATTTCTTTTTTATCTCTCCCAGTAAAATTTGTTTACCCAAAGGCTTTGCAGAAGATGGCCCAGAGCAGTTGACCCCCTTCCCCCTTCCTCTTTCCCCTTTTCCTTCATTTCCTTTGTGCAGATTCTTTTAAAAGTAACCAAACTAGAAAGACTGAGAGGTCATAAATCAAATGGGGAAGACACAGTACTCTTGCTTTAGGACAAAAACCTATCAGATTTCCTCTATGGTGTGCTTGCTATCTACCAAAATGAGACAGTGCACGCTTTTGCAAAAGTAAAAACTGCCTTGCCTCATTTGTGGTATTGAGGCGGGTGGTCCTTGGACCTCAGACTTTATTTGTAACATCTAACATAATGTCTTTGTGACTATCAGATAGAATCTTTTGGAATGTATTAGAAACCACTAATTTCTACCAACCCAAGAACCTCATCTGACAGCATCTGGAACCTGTAGCAGAGATTTCTCTGTTTTGCTATAATCCACTTGATGTTTCCACTAATATATTTGAAAAATGCTTTGATTTATGATTTTCTTTTCTTGGGAAATTATAAAGATTTTAGGTAATCATTTCTCTATGTTATGTAGCCTCATGTTCCTGGGTCATGCTCACTTGTTCTTGGCTCCTAAATAAATTCTCTTATTCCCTTTGATGTGAGAGGTGTGTTATGCATTAACATTAGCCTGGTTATTCAGTACCTTATTTTATTTTTTGTTTTTATTAAGGGCATTTCATACACCATTTCTTAATCAAATTTAGATTTATTCCCCCATCCTTGCCCACCCCTCATGCCTCTGCACCCCCCATCAGAGCTCATGGATTCTGTCATATATATTAAGTCCTGTCTTGAATCTTTTTCTCAGTCTTTTATAACCTTTTCAATGCACAAGTTGACTGTTTTGGTCAATTCTTTGAATAGGTTTTTCTCTCTCTTTTTTTTGTTCCCTTTGATTTTATATTATTCCAAAATATGCATATATACACTCCACACATAAATCAAATTTACAAAATCTGAAAATAAACTATAGGTTAATTCCAAAACACATTTAGAGATTCACATTTTAACAGTAAAGTTGTATGCAGATAAAAAGAAGTATAACTACATTCTTTTTTTTTTTTTAAGAATATGAATACATGGGGCTGGAGGGATGGCCTAGCGGTTAAGAGCGACGACCGCTCTTGCAGAGGAGCCGGGTTCGATCCCCAGCACCCACATGGCGGCTAAGAACCGTCTGTGACTCCGGTTCCAGGAGAACTCCAGTTCCAGGGGAATCCGAGACCGTCTTCTGACCTCTGCGGCGTCGCACGACACGGGTGCGCAGACCTGCATGCAGACAATACATTCATACACATAAAAATAAATAAATAAATAAAAATTAAAAAAAAATTAAAAAAGAATATGAATACATATCTTCCACCCATATATGGTAATTACAATGTGTGAATACAAGTGGTAGGTCAATTCTAGAGCCCATTAAGAGATTCACATTATAATAGCTCAATTGCTTTCAGATACAATGAAATATAATAATAAAGTTGCTCAGTTTGCCTGCCAACTGGGGATTTGGTGTTAGCATCCACAAATGAGGGAAACCATTTGCCTTTTTTTTTCCCCCCTGGGACTGTGTTACTTCATTTAGCATAATGGCTTCCAGTTCCATCCATTTAACTGCAAAGTTCATGATGTCATCTTTCTTTACCACTGCATAGAATTACCACTGCATAGATGTACCACATTTTTGTTATCCAGTCATCAGTTGAGGGGCATTTGGATTGGTTCCAGCTCTTTGCTATTGTGAAGAGAGCTGCAATAAACATAGCTGTGACTGTATCTTTGCTGTAGGATTCGTCTTATGGATATATAACCAGGAGTGGTATGGCTGGGTCAGGTGGTAGGCTCATTTTGAGTCTTTTAAGGGTTCTCCACACTGCTTTCCACAGTGGTTGTACCAGTTTACAATCCCATCAGCAGTGGATGAGTGTTCCTCTTTCCCCACAACCTCACCAGCATTTGGTGTCTTTTGTTTTCTTGATCTTGGCTAGTCTTATTGGAGTGAAATGATACCTTACTTAGTGTGGTTTCAATTTGCATTTTCTTAATTATTAATGATGTTGAACAATTTTTAAGATATTTCTCAGCCATCTTTACTTCCTTACTGGTGAAGTCTCTGTTCATCTCTTTACTCCATCTTTTGAGTAGGTCATTTGTTTCTTACTTCTTTGTTTTTTAAGTAGTTATATATTCCAGATGTTAATGTTCTGTTAGATGTATCAGTGGTGAAGGTTTCCTCCTACTCTGTGGGTTTTTTTCTTCACTTCCTTGATTGTTTCTTTAGCTGTACAAAAGCTTTTGAGTTTGATGAGTTCCCACTTGTCAGCTGTTGTCCTTATTTCCTGTGCAGCTGCTGTTTGATTTAGAAAGTCTTTTCCTACACCTATGTCTTGTAGGTTGCTGCTGACTTTTTCTTCTATCACCTTCAGGGTTTCAGGTTTCAGGTTAAGATCTTGATTCACTTGGAGTTTATTTTGTACAGGGTGAGAGGTAAGTTTTAATTTTTTCTTCTACAAATGGCTTGATCCAGTTTTGCCCATGCCATTTGCTGAAGATGCCTATCATTTCCTCCATGAGATTTTTGGCCACTTTGTCAATATGAGGTGGCTGAGTTAAATGAGCTCAAGTTTGGAGTTTCAATTTTGTTCCATTGGTTCAATGGGTCTGTTTTTTTGCCAGGTACTAGCTTGTCTTTATGACTATAGCCTGTTAATATAGCTTGAAGTCTGACATAGTGATCCCCCCATGTATTTTTCTTCATTCAGGGTTGCTTTAGTATTCAGGGCTTTGTTTTTCCATATGAATTTACGGATTTTTTTTCCTAAGTCTTGAAAAAGTTCATGGAGATTTTGACTGCGATTGCATTTGAATCTGTATATTAATTGGGTATAGACTAAGAATGGACATTTTTAACTATATAATTTTCCAATCCTGAGCATGGGAGGTCTTTCCATCTTTTGATGTCATTTTCAATTCCTTTGGGGTTTTAACATTTTTTTGTAGAGGTCTTTGGTGTATTGGTTAGGTTTATTCTCCTCGGTTTTGTTTTTTTGAGGCTTATTTTGATGGGAGGCAAGGTCTCCAAGTTGCTTATTGGTGTAAAGGAAAGCTACTGGTTTTTTCTAGGTTATTTTGTATACCTGCCACTTTACTGAAACTTTTGATATTCTTCTAAGAGCTTTCTGGTGGACTTTTTAACCATCCTTAGTTAAACTATCATATAAACTGCAAAAAGGGATAGATTGAACTCCTCATTTCCAGTCGTACTTCCTTTAATTTCCCTTCTCCCCTTATTGCCCTAGCAAGCATTTTCAAGCACTATATTGAAAAAGGAAGTGGCAATAGTGGCAGCCTTGCCATGGTTCCTGCCTTTAAGGGGAAGGCTTCACCTTTTCTCCATTTAGGGATGATGTTTGGCTGTGGGTTTTCTTGTTGTTCTGGCTTTGATTACCTTTGAGGAATGATCCCTCCAGTCCAATTTCCTCTAGAATTTAAGCATGAAGGATGCTGGATTTTGTTCAAAAGCCTTTTTCTGTATCTCATATTGAGATGATGTGTGGTTTTTTTTCTTTAAGTCCATTCATATTTTTTTCTGCTATTTATTGATTCATGTATGTTAAACCATCCTGCATCTCTGGTCTGATCCAACCTGGTCAAGTGGATGATTTTTTGATGTGGGTCTGTATGTGCTTTGCAAGTCTTTTGTTGAGCATTTTTGATCTCTGTCTGGCTTCATAGAAGCCATTTGGGATATTTCCCTTCTGTTTGTATCCTTCTTGAAAGTTTGAATAGTAAATTAAGGTTTGTACGAACCACCTTAAATTTTTTATTTAGAATTCTGCTCTGGAACCTCTTTAACTGAGAAAGATGAAAAGTATGTTTGGCAGAATGCATGAGCTCTGGAGGGGTTGGGGGACCTGTGAGGGGGAACCGGTTAGAATTTGTTTTAAAAATTAAAGAAAATAAAAAAAAAGAATTCTGACTCTGATGGAAACCATCTAGGAGTGGGCTTTTTTTAGTTAGGAGGCTTTTATTACATCTTCATTTGCCTCAAGTATTATGGGTCTTGTTAAGCTGTCAATCTCTTCATTGGAAGCTCGATGAATCCCAGTATTTCAGGTATTCATCCATTCTCTTAGGTTTTTCAAAAATCATAGAATATAGGTTTTTGAAGTATTCTTGTATGTTGTCTTGATCTTTTCTTTATTTGTTAGTGATGTTTTCCCCTTTCATTGCAAATGCTATTGATTTGGAAGTTGCTTCTTCTTCTTTCTTTCTTTCTTTCTTTCTTTCTTTCTTCTTTCTTTTCGGTTAACTGGGCTAGAGGTCTGTCTATTTTGTTTTTCTTTTCAAAGGAAACCAGCTTTTGGATTCATTAATTTTTTGTATTGTTTTCTTTGTTTCTAGTTTCATTGATTTCCGCTTTCTGATTTTTGTCATTTCTTCCTGTCTTGTTGGGTTAGGGTTTATTTGTGTTGTCTCTCAAGTGTTTTTTTAGCTGCAGGTTAGATCATTTATTTGTTCTTTTTCTGTTTTTTTTAATTGGTTACTTAGGGCTATAAATTTCCCCTCTTAGGACTGATTTTAATGTATCCCAAGGTTTTGTTGTGTGTGATTGTCATTTTTCATTTTAGTTCCAGGAAGTTCTTTTCCTCTTTATTTCTTCCCTTATTAATTCATTATTTAGGATTGTGGTGTTTAGTCTCCATGTGTTTCTTATTAGTAGTAGGGCTTAATCCTGGTGTTGATATGAGCTTTATTGCACTGTGTCTGATAGAATGCATGGATAATTTTCAATCCTTTTGTCTTTATAGACATTTTTTTGTTGTGTCCCAGTATGTGATCGATTTTGAAGAATGTTCTTCGCGGGCTGCTGCAAGTCGGAAAGAAAGTATATTCTCTGCGTGTTTGGATGGAAATATTCTATAGATATCTGGATGTCCATCTTGGTTGTATTTGTATTGTTTCAGTTCTAGATCTTCTCTGTTTATTTTTTGTCCCCACGTTGACCTATTCAAGGGACTCGGTGATGAGCGGTATTTGAAGTCCCCCACTATTAGCTGCTGGGATTAATCTGTGTTCTTGGCGTAGGTCTCAAAGGGTTGTGTTATAAGTTCAGTGCACCAGAGTTTGCTGTATAAACATTTAAGGTTGTAAAATCTTCCTGGTTAATTATCCCATTGATAAGGATACAATGTCCCTCTTTATCTTTTCTGATTGATTTTACTCTGAGGTCTCTTTTGTTCTGCTATTAAAATAGCCACTCCTGCTGCTTTTTGTTTTCTTTGTTTTTTAATTTAATTTTTCTGATGCTTTGTGCATTCGTACATCATTTCCAATTCCGCTCAGGCATATTAGATTTCCCTTTCCCTTTCCCCACCCCCCACCCCATCCCAGATCATGTATTCTGCCTAACTGTCTCGCATTCTTTCTCTGTTTTTTTTGCTTTGTTACTCATCTTGCTTGGAATATTTTTTTCCATCCTTTCACTCTAGGTGGTTGTTGTTCCCCCCCCCCTTGAGGGTGAGATGGGTTCTAGGCAGCATATAGATGATTCTGTTTCCTAACCATTTTCCCAAGTCTAGTCTTTTGATTGGGGAGTTTAGACCATTTTATTTTAAGGTTATTATTGAGAGATTGTGTTGTTTCCTTTCAACTACTTTTCATTTGTCATTTGCATCTTGGTCTAGGTATTTATTCTCTATTTGCTTTATGGTACTTTCTCTCTTGGGTTGCTTACGGATAATTGCTCTCTTTCCTCTATCTTTGAATTGCTTTTGAAGTGTTTTTTTTTTTTTTTTTTTTTTTTTTTGACTTGTGTCTTTCATTTTTGTTTATGTCCTGAAAGATTTTTCTTTCTCCTTCAACTATGATTGACATTTTTGCTGGGTATAGTAATCTGGGTTGGCATCTAAAGTCATTTAGCACTGGGAATACTTTGGTCCATGTTCTTCCGGCTTTCATAGTTTGGACTGAGAAGTCAACTCTGATGGGTTTCCCCTTATATGAAACTTGTTGTTTTTCTCTTGTGGCTTTCAGTATTTTGTCCTTGTTTTGAGCATCTAGTGTTTAAACTATAATATGGCATTGGGAATTTCTTTTCTGGTCTTGTCTATTTGGTGTTCTATGTGCTTCTTGTATGGGTTTGTCTTTTTTCAGTTTGGGGAAATTTTCTTCTATTATTCTGTTGAAGATCTGATCAATACTGTTCTCTTGGGAGTTTTCTCCTTCCTCTATCCCTATGAGGCAGAGGTTTGGTCTTTTCATGGTGTCCCATATTTCTTGGTTGTTCCTCTCCTGTGTTTTTTTTTTTTTTAATTTTTGGTAATCTTCACTTGAGGTTTCTAGCTGCTCTGTGTTATTCTGTAGATCTGATATTCTTTTTTCTGCTTCATCCATTCTGCTTCTGAGGCTTTTTCCCATCCTTGCCTGCTGATTGGATGAATGTTCAATTTCCTTTTTCATTTCATCCTGTGATTTCTTCAGTATTTCCACTTCCTTTTGGAGCTTTTCATACTCTTCTTGTAGCTTCTTGCTTTGCTGGTCAGTTTCTTTTTTCCTTTCAGCCTGAGATCTTTTCAGTGTTTCCACTTCCTTCCAGAGTTTGTCATTCTCTCCCTCTACTTCTTTTCAGAGTTTGTATTTCCCTTCCCCTAGTTCTTTTCTGAGTTTAGCAATATCTTCTTTTAGTTCTTTCTGGAGTTTATCATTCTTTCCTTCTAGTTCCTTCATGAGTTTTTCATTCTCTCCCTTTAGTTCTCTGATTTGTTCTTATAAAGAACAAATATAGTCTTTGACTATGTCTACAATTGTTCTTCTAAGGTTGTTGTCTTGGTTTCCTTCCAGGAGATCTCATTGTTGGGATTTCCTACAGGATTGGTTGAGTTTGGTGGGAAATTATTATGAGCTTTTCCCATATTGTTGTTTTTCAGTTGTGTCTTTGGCATGTGTATTTCCTCACTTTGTTTATTTGTTTGGCTTCTGTTGCTAATCTCAAATGTTAATATGGAGGACTGGTTGGTCACTCAGTTTGCTTCCTGTTGATTTCTTCCTCAGCTTTGGCTGTGCAGCCTAGAATCACTGACACTGCTGGATCATCCCAACCACAGTAAACCACAGCACCAGCAGCTTATACTTTCCACCACAGTACCAGTAGCTTGTGTGGGGGGAGGTTACTCCTTTGGCCCTGGTGCCGAAACCCCACCTGGGTGACGAGTATGTGTGCCACCAGCTGTCCTATCCACGCACACAGTTCCTCTCTATCGTTCTAGTGGTGGGCGTCAGGTACCTGCCAAGGCTGGGCAGCAGCAAGCCTGTGCACCAGAGACCCACCTGGGTGACAAGTGCATGCCACTGGCTGTCCTTCTATCTATGCACACAGTTCTTCTCTATGGTTCTAGTGGTGGGCGGCAGGTGCCCACCAAGGGTGGGCAGCAGCAAGCCTGTGCGCCAGAGGGTGACAAGTGTGTGCCACGGCTCTCCTTCTATCCATAGACACAGTTCCTTTCTATGGTTCTAGTGGTGGGTGGCAGGTGCCCGCCAAGGGTGGGCAGCAGCAAGCCTGTGCACCAGAGACCCACCTGGGTGACAAGTGTGTGCCACTGGGTGACCTTTTATCCACGCACACCAGAACCTTATTTTTAACCATTGGCCTCCTTCAGATTTGATTTAACAGAGCAAGGGGCAAATGTGAGAGGTGAGACAGAACACACATAAGAGGGAGAGAAAGATCCAGCAGCGAGGATGAAGAGGGGATCAGGAGCAGTGAGAATGTCCTTCGGGAAAAAGGAAAGTTACTGCATTTTGAGTCAAAAAGGAATTTTTTAAAAATATGCACTCCACCAGTAATTTAACATCGATGTATACAAGAGGAGTTCCCAGGACCACCAATATCTGCATAGTTCCAGTCACCTAAAGCCAGAAAACACAGCTTCATGACTGAGATAAAAACCTTACATTTTAGGGTATATAGTTCTTTTTGCTTCTTTTGAGTAGAATTCTTTGTACAAGTAGTCTCCCCTAGTCAATGATTTGCCTACGGGAAGATATGAATTTACTACAGAAGAACAAGAGAAAGACTAATGCTCTGCTCCAGTCTTTCCAAAAGTCACATTTCAAATTCATCTTGAAAAAGAATTTAGTGCAGGACTAGAGAGATGTCTCAGCAGTTAAGAGCACTGAATGTTCTTGCAGAGGTCCCAGGTTCAAATCCCAGAACCTACATGGCAAGTAACAGCTGTCCATAATTCCAGTTCCAGGGTATCCAATGCCTTCTTCTGATGTCTGCAGGCATTGCACAATATGGGTGTACTTATACACATGCAGGCAATACATTCACACACATTAAATAAATAAGTGAAGAATATAATTTTTTTTTTAAAAAGAAAAAATTTAGTGACCATCTTTGTGGAGCATTAGTACGTTAACAACCATGATTAGAGAGTTCAGATTATAGACCTTTACTACAAAATGTGTGTATGGGGGAAGAAAGACCACCTAACTTTTACTATTTAGCCAGGTGGAGTCTAAAAGAAGAAATGATACAAAGGCTTGCTCTTTAGGAGATCGTGGGTTTGAGTCTAGTTTGGGCTACAGAGTAAGATCATGTCTCAAAAACAACCGAAGTTTAAACAGCAGAAGAAGGAGGAAGTGGGGAAGAAGAGGAAAGAGAAGATAGGAGAGGGGAGGAGGGAGTAAGCAGAAGGGAGAAAACCTTTCCTTTGTCAGCTTTAAAGACTGTAAGTCTGGGTGTGTGTGTGTGTGTGTGTGTGTGTGTGTGTGTGTGTGTGTGTACATGTATGCAGGCTCACTTGGTGAGAGAGACGCAAATGCTGAGGGTTGTCTAGTTGCCCCCTCCTGGGCCTTTTTGGTTTGAGTTTGGTCTTGGTAAGGAAAGATTTCCTTTGAAGGTGTAACAGAAGTCACTATTAAAACATCTCACTGCCAATTCTGAACAGAAATGACCTTGTGCACACTCGGCTCCCATACAAAAGATCAGACAACTATTTTCAAAGCCCTTTCTGACTAAAGGGAACTGCTTCTTTAGTTTTCAATAAATATCGCTTGCTTGCTGCAGGACAGAGGAGGACAAGACAGAGGGCATAGAAGAAAGAGTGGTCCTCTGCTTGTGGAGAGCAGGAGATGACTGAGTGAATGAGATGCCAACCAGACTTCAAAGAGCTCCAGCTGAGTGGGAATAGAAAGGAGGCTATGTCAGCCAGGACCCACTGAACCCAGCCAGAAGAAGCCCAAGTCACAAAAGAGAAGGCCACAAGCACCTGCAGGGCAAGCAAGACCAAGCAGAAAAGAGCCAATAGCCAGGGCAGACAGGAAACGGCCTAAGGATATCAATTCTTCCCTACCTCCAGGACATTGCATAAGCCACAGTACTTCCCCCATGCCCTGGGCCCTCTGAGAAAGAGGATGGCAAACATTTTATCTGAAAGAGGGATGACAGTACCTAAAGGATTACATCACTAGGTCCTGGAAAGAACTAGCTTTCCTTTTATGGCATATTGAGGACCGAATTCAGGACCTCATACATGCTAATCATGGTTCTATCACCAAATGACACCCCTAGCTAAGACTGTATTTTGTTTTTTGTTTTTGTTGTTGATAATTTGCTTATGCTGGTCTTTGTGTGTATCGTAAGCTGACATAGAACCCACAATCTTCCTGCCTCTGCTTCCAGGGCTTCTGGGATTCCAGTTCTGCACCACCACACTGTCTAGGTCTAGCTCCAGTATCCAGATCATATTAGTTTCCTCCACCCCCAACAAGGAAGTGGCCTTGGAGGGAATTCACAATGGTTTAGACTAAATAAAGCCCAATTGTAATGTAGATAAAAAGTTTTTAGTTCCATCACACATTCTTTCTTTGGTTTTATGCATAGAGGCAGTCTAAGCACAAGACGTCATTGGTAACTGGCAGAACTTCCAAAGGAATGGGTTCTTTGAAAGACCAAGAATAGTCATCATCCTATGTGGTTTGACTTTAGTGGGGCCATCAGAGAAAAGGCGAGGAGGAGACTAGGAGCCGCTATGGTAAGAATTTAGTCCATGTTTTTCATGGCTGTGTGGAGAATAGTAAATGGTCTATGAACATATGTTAAATGAACGAGTCAATGGACATTTGAACATCTACTTTGTGTCAGACACTGATAAACATAATTCTATTTAATTCTCCTAACAGTCTTTAAAGTTGGCACCATTATCACTAGTCTATAGATAAAGAAATTAATTCAGGGCTGGGGATGTAGCTCACTTGGTAGAGTGAGTTCCGATTATGCAAGAAGGCCTGAGCTTAATAATCCCCAACACCACATAAAATTAGGTGTAGTGGGCCATGCCTATAATCCCAGCCTTTTGGAAGTGGAGACAGGAGGATTAGAAGTTCAGTGTCATTCATGGCTACATGGAGAGCTCAAAGCCAGCTTGGGCTACATAAAACTCTGTCTCAAAAAAGAAAAAAAAAAAGTCAGTGATATAGCTCAGTAGGTAAGAGTGCTTGCCTCCAAGCCTGATGACCTGAATTTGATCCTTGGAATCTGGTGAAAAAAAGAGAACCAGTTCTCGAAGGTTGTCCTCTGACATCCACATATAGGCCATGGATAAGATGTCTAGGAAGAAAGGAAGAGAGAAAGAGGAAAGGGAGGAGAGAGGGAGGGAAGGAGGAAGGGAGGGAGGGAAGGATTGGAGAGATGGCTCAATGGTTAAGAGTACTTGCTGCCCTTGCAGAAGACTAGGTTTGGTTCCCAGTACCCACTTCAAGCAGCTCACAACTGCCCGTAACACCAGGTCTTAGGGGCATACAACCCCATCTTCTAGCCTCCTTGGGGGATACAACCCCATCTTCTAGCCTCCTTAGGGGACACAACCCTGTCTTCTAGCCTTCTTAGGGGACACAATCCTGTCTTTTAACCTCCTTAGGGGACACAACCCCATCCTCTAGCCTCCTTAGGGGATACAACCCCATTTTCTAGTCTCCTTAGGGGACACAACCCCGTCTTCTAGCCTTCTTAGGGGACACAACCCCATCTTCTAGCCTCCTTAGGGGACACAACCCCGTCTTCTAGCCTCCTTCAGCAATTGCACTCACCTACTCACCTACACCTGCTTCCTCCACACACACACATGCACACACATAATTACAAAACTAAAAATAAGTCTTAGAAAGAAAGATAGAGCCAGGCATGGTGGCACATACCTTTAATTCCAGCACTCTCTGTGAGTTCAAGGCTAGCCTGGTCGACATAGTAAGCTCTAGGTCAGCTGTCTCAAAAAGAGCAAAAGAGGAAAGAGAGAGAGAGAGAGAGAGAGAGAGAGAGAGAGAGAGAGAGAGAGAGAGATTCCAACAAGTAGAATAACTTCTCCTAGGCCACATGTAATGAGTATGTGATGGGAATAGAACTTAAACACAGGCCAGACTAACCACTGTGATATCTCACTGTATTTATATATTTTTCTCTTAGGTAGATAAAATCTTCATATGGAAGTAAACTCTAATGATATTTCTGTCTTCCATTTTATATTACTAAGAATTTTTTCCCCTTTTCTGAGTCAGGGTCTCCCTGTAGCCCAGGCTGATCTGAAACTTGCTATGTAGACCAGGCTGTCCTAGATCTTACAGAGATCTACCTGCCACTGCCTCCCCAGGGTTGGGACTAAAGAGGTGCAATACCACACCCAGCTCAAAGAAAGATTCTGATGTTCTCTGTGGTAACCATATTCCCACTGTAAAAAATAAATAACAGCAAAAAAAGCAAAATAAAATACTCTACATTTTCCTGCCAGATATGGTAGAATCTAAGCACTTGGCAGGCTGAGGCAGAAGAGTCACTAAGAGCTTGAGGACAGCCTAGGGACTTAAAGGTTAGCCTATGTGGTATAAGGAAACCCTCGCCTAAAAAACCAAAGGGTGAAAAGATAGATTCTTCCTACTAACCTGACCTCACCAGAAAGACAACACTGATATGGTAGTAATTGCTCTATCAAAATTAAAGTGCATTAAAAATGGAAATTAAAATTAAAATGGATAGAAAGGAGCTACAGAAAAAGTAGAAAGAACTGTGTGGAAAATCAAAATGAGATTCCAGAAAAGGGAAGGAAAATTTGAAAAGAGGAAATCATAACCCTAATCAGTACTTTAACTGAAATAAGCATTTTTTAAGGTCAAAAGAACTCTTGAGCTTTGTGAAATCTAGATAAAAAAAAAAAAAATGGACCAAACTGCATAAAAATAAGTCCTTTCTTGGATTTCCAGTGGCGACGTTAGAAACCACAAGACTCCACCATCTGTTCAAATTGTAGCCTTCTCCTTCAGCCTCTGGAGAGCCCTTTGGTCAAACGCTGTCAAGCCTGTTGTTCTTCTATGCTAACGCTCACCACACCCTTCATCTTTCATCTCCTGCTCCCTCTAAATTCAGTCCACGAGTCACTCTGCTGTAGGAACAAAATCATTGTCCTGTCTAAGACTTGGATCTCATTGATCCCAAGTCTCCAAAGAAAAGATGGGTGGGTACAAATGCTAAAGTAGCAAAAAGGCCCCTGGGAGAAGGCTGGTGAGGAGAACAACATCTCTGGCATGGATAAAGACCCAATGTTCCAGCTTCATTGATCAAGAGGACCAGGACTAGGAAGGTGGGTTCAGCTTAAGTCATGCTATGGACATAGAATACTTAGTGCACTAGTGAGATGGTGGACATTCCTGCTGGTCCTTTTGAGTGGCCAGGCAGGACATGGGCTCTGGGGAAGAATGCCAACTTCTGTCTGCTTTTCTGAATTTTTCAGAAAGGCGTAACCTCTCCTTAGAAAAACTTTAAAAATTGTTTTCAATCGTGTTTGTGTGTGTGTGTGTGTGTGTGTGTGTGTGCGCGCGCATGTGACTACAGGTGTCTGCAGAAGCCAGAGGCATTGGATGCCTCAGGAGCTGGAGTTACAAGTGGTTGTGAGCCACCTGATCTGCTTGCTGGAAAGCAAATTCTTGCATTCTTTTTTTTGATTGGTTGCTTTTTAATTTTATGTACACAAGTGTTTTGCCTTCATGTATGTAGTACACCCATGCACTCAATGCCCACAAAGGCCAGAAGAGGGTGTTGGATCCCCTGGAACTGGAGGTTGGCAGCTAACACGTAAGTGCTGGGCTCCCTAGAAGAACAGCTGCAAGCCGTCACGTCACCTGGAGCCATCTCTCTGGCCCTTTTTTTTTTGAGACGGGGTCTCCCTTTAGTCCCAACTGGCCTGGAGCTCAATATGTAGACCAGGCTGGACTTGAACTCACAGAGATCCTCCTGCCTCTGCCTTGAGTGCTGGGATTAAAGGCTTACACCACCAGGCCCGGCTTTTTAAACATTCCTCCTTACCATACTTTCCTTAACACTGGGCATTTTTACCTTTTTCTCTAAAGTTCCTGCCACATGGTATCTGCCTGACCGCCATCCAGGCTCTGGACCACCAGGCATTGATGGATTTCCCCTTCTCCCTCCATTCTCCTCCTCAAGGCATCTGCTGGAATTTATAGATTGCCTGACCAGAGGGTTTTTCCAAAGGACCCTCGTTTCCATGTTTCACAAACAAAGTCAAGCAGGAGTTATGAAAACATCACTTACAACATAGCTTATTTCTGATCATTGCTCTTTTATTTTTTCAAACCCAATTTTTAAAAATATTTATTTATTTATTTATTTATTTATTTATTATTTATTTATTTATTTGGATGTGTGTACTCTGCATGTATGTTTGTGCACCCGTGTCATGCAATGCCACAGAGGGCAGAAGAGGGTGTTGGATTCCCCTGGAACTGGAGTTCTCCTGGAATTGGAGTTACAGATGGTTCTCAGCCACCATGTGGGTGCTGGGGATCAAACCCCGGTCCTCTGCAACAGCAGTCGGAGCTCTTAACTGCTAGGCTATCTCTCCAGCCCTCAAACCCAATTTTTTATTGAAGCTTTGTCCATTTCATATAACATTTCCCAGTCAAATCTAGACCCATTCCCCCTGCC
>VZQC01015009.1:811355-836355 GCA_009823505.1 Rhizomys pruinosus
TTTTTTTTTTTTTTTCTTTTTGTATTTTTACTAAGATCTCAAGTTTTCTACCTGAAGTACAATTTCTCAGGGCTTATTACTTATTTATTTCTGGTTATACTTTCCTTTTGGATGCTTAAGGCCATACTGTTAGCCCAAATTAACCAAAGTTTTTGTTTTCTCAAGGTCGGTTGAGGATCTGATCCTTAGGGTTTTTTTTGGGGGGAGGGGTAAACCCCTGGCTCCTTTTGGCTTTTCATTTACCAGTTCCATCCACTCAAGGACAAAGTCAGGTCTTGCTAGACCAGGTTTCCCTTTCTGAAGCATGAGCAGACTTTCCTCTTTATAGACTGGACACTGGCTGAAGTCCCATTAGTGGATCTCTGAGACCTCCCTGCACGGGAAGACTGGTGACTCAGATTTGTAGGACATTTCAAGAGATGGCCCCATGCATAGTCCCCTGGGACTTAGTTGCCCTCTGAGGGCAAGGAACAAAGTTATCCCTTAAGCCCCTTGTCCAAATTGGTATGGGCATTAAATATGGTCGTTAAACATCCAGAAAGGCCAAGTTACACCAGCCTGATACTTTTAATTACTGTATAATATTTTAGAAAAGGCTTGGACAAAGGCTCAAGCAGCCTTGTATAAGAAATACTAAGAAGCATTCCCATAAAATAAATACTGTGGTTAGACACAATTTCATGACAAACTAGTTTTTTTCTCATTCTTTTGATTTTTATATTACTCTAAAAATATGCATACACACCCTCCACCCATATACCAAAATTCCAAAGTCTGAAAATAAATGGTAGGTTAATCCTAGAACCTGTTAAGGGATTCACAATATAAGAGCACAGTTGTTTTCAGATCACAAGGAATATAACATTAACGTTGCTCAGTTCATTGCTCTTATAAATACAACTATGATTGCAAAACAGTGCGGGTAAAGAGGAATAAGAATTAGGAGTCCAGGGCGAGTCATGTATATCCAGGGGTCCTTCTAACTTGAGGATTCTGATTGTACTTCTGGCAAAGATTTCCCCACATCCTTATGCGATGAAAAGGTGAAGCACTTGGCTTCAGGGGTCACTCTGCTCTGTGTCTTTGGGGAAGTTATTTGACTTCATTAGTCTCGGAGTCTTCATCCTCAGGTGACAGAAAGTAATGCATGCTTCACGGAAGTGAAGTGAACTACATAGTTAGTTGAGAAAAAAATGGGAAATTAGATTTAATAACATATTTTCTTTAAACATTTGACAGTATCTGCCAGGCGTGGTGGCTCACGCCTTTAATCCTAGCACTTGGAAGGCAGAGGCAGGCAGATCTTCGTGAGTTCAAGTCCAGCCTGGTCTATAGAGTGAGTTCCAGGACAGCTGGGGCTACAGGGAGACCCTGTCTCGAAAAGACCAAAAAAAAAAAAATTGACAGTATCTTCCATGTATATAATTACCCATTACTCTCTCATCCCTCTCTCACTGAACCTCTGCTTCTCGGTGTCTCCCTCCTACTTTTGTGGGGTACGTGTGTGTGTGTGTGTGTGTGTGTGTGTGTGTCCCACTGAGTTTAATTTGGGTTACTTGGATAAGCATGGTTTCTGCATGTGAGGTTTCCTTACTGGAGCATGAGCAACTTACCAGTGACTTACCTTTGAAGAAAACATCTCCCCTCTCCCCAGCAAGCATTAACTGCCAATAGTCCCTCAAAGTCAGCCATAATGGAATATTGGTGGGGCCCCCATAGGTTTTATGCAGGTAACCTCAGCTGCTGTGAGTTCTTGAGCTTAACAGTATGTCATGTGCAGAAAACAGCATTTGAGAGCACTCCTTCTTCCTCCTTATCTTCCAGCTCTTACATTTTTTTTTGATTGGTTGCTTTTTAATTTTACGTGCACAAATTTTTGCCTTCATGTATGTAGTACACCTATGCACTCAATGTCCAAAGAAGCCAGAAGAAGGCACTGGATCACCTGGAACTGAAAGTTGCTATCTGCCAAGTAAGTGCTGGGAACTCAACCTGGGTCCTCTAGAAGAGCAGGGAGTACTCTTAACTTCTGAACCATGGCTCAAGCAACCAGCTCCTACATTCTTTACACCCACTCTACAGTGAGGTTCCCTGAGTTTTGTAGGGAGGAGGGAAGGAGTGATAGAGATGCTCATTTCAGGCTAAGCACTCAGCAGTCATTTCTCAGCACACCGACCATTTCTGCTTCTCTGCAAACAAACTGGCCAAGGCCAAGAGCAGCACTGATCTGTGAGCATAAGCACAGGTATTTAGAAATACTTAGAAAGCAGTTTGACAATGTGTCCATTTAGCAAAACGATCATAGGAAACCCCCTCCACTACCACCACCATATACATCAGACCTATGACCTCCCACGCCATGACCTTTTGACCAGATATACAGTGCCAGGCATGACCTCTTTCCTGTGGATTGGGCCTCAAACCCAATTTTTAAAAATAGTTGGTGTACTGCCTAGCTTTAGTGTTGACTTGACACACCTGGGTTGAAGGAGCCTTGTGATGGTTAATCCTGTGTGTCAACTTGACTGGACTAAGGAACAAATAAGAGAAAAGGGATGTTTGGATTGGACCACCTCAACCTGGATGGCCCACCCCAAAAGTGGGCGTTACCTTCTGCCAGCAGGCAGTATAAAAGGCCACGGCAGAAGGAGCTGGTCCCTTTTTCTCCTGTGGCTTGCCTCTCTCATCTGGTGAGTTTGTCTTGCTGCTGTGATCAACCTTTCGGATCCCAGCGTGTACTGAGACCGGCAGATCTGGAATCCATTCGGGCCTTCAGCACTAGATTGGGACTACTGAGACATCCAGCCTTGCGGACTGAGCAGTTCCCTGGATTCTCTTGGCCTTTCCAGTGTGGTGCAGCTACTGTTGGACTCCTTGAACTCTGTCACGTGAGCAAATCAATAAATTGTATATAGCTATATATTCGTCCTGTTACTTCTGTCTCTTTAGAGAACCCTGACTAATACAAGCCTCAAATAGGGAATTGCTTCTATTGGACTGGACTGTGGCCACGTCTGTGGGGTATTTTTTGATTGAGGAGTGACATGGTACCACCCCTGGGCAGGTTGTTCTGTACTGTATAATACAGCAGGCTGAGCATTAGCCAGGGGAGCAAGCCAGTAAACAGTGTTCCTCCATGGCCTGTGCTTCAGCTCCTGCCTCCAGGTTCCTGCTCTGAGTTCCCTGAGTGATGAACTGTGACCCAGGAGATGTGAACTGAATAAACCCTTTCCTCCCCAAGTTGGTATTGGTCAGAGTGCTTTGTCACAGCAATTAAAAAGACAAACTAGAACAGTTGGTTACCTCCATAACAGTCATGCTACTATTGCTGGCAGGTGGGTCTTGTAACACATAAGGTCTGAGTCTAGATAAGAATATTAATGACCTTTCTCCTCCAGCAGCCTAGGTAGCACTTCTGGCATTATGAAGGCTCTGCTAAGATGCTTTCTAAGCTTTTAAATTTTAATTTTAGAGAGGAAGATGGAAGGGATTTATACTTGAAAAGTGCCACTTGCCACTTGGCAGCATGCCATGGGCCTGTCTGATTCTCACTATGATAGCGCCATTTAGAGAAGCCGAGGGGATGTTGTTGTATGTCTGTCACCACCACACAGTGGGAATCTAAGAGCTGGATCTGTCCTATGAAGATATACAGTAGCCTCTGATGATCAGAATACTCCAAGAGGAATCCTCAATCAGAGCCCCAGAACCTGAGGCAGCCTGCTTTCCTCCTCACCACATTTGTCACATCCTAAGGAAGAAGCTAGATACAAGGGCAAAGAATCTGAGAGGCAACCTCTGTCTGTCTATTCAGAAGTGTTCTAACCAGAAGTCTGCCCTAGGGACCCTGGGACAAAGCAACAGTGGCCTCACACTTGCCTGGGAGGCCACTGCATTCCATAAGGAATCAGGGCAAGACAGAGTTTGGTTCAGTTCCGCCATTGCTTGTCAATACTTCTGCCCCATGTGCTCCTCGAGTATCATTCTGTAAATACCTGGAGCCATTTCCACAGTGTAAAGGGATATCTTAGCCTGCTTAAAGGCACTTCAGATACTGCTTTGTTATAGGAAATGCTTTCTAGCTCTTTCACTTCTCTTCAATAACAATGTATCCAATTCCATAAACACATATAATTAATCATAGAGATTCTGATCTTAACAAAGCTAAGAATAATAGATTCTTATTTATCCAAAGTTCATAGCTTGCCTCAATTTAGAAATTCCTGTTGTTTCTATTGCTTTTCATGATATATTGTGGTTGTCAGCCTGAATGCCAGGGCCCTGCATAGAGTCTTCTTGTGGGAAAGAGCTTCTATGCCTTCACATTTCTATTAGTTCACCCCATTAAGGGGCTTATGCTTTGTTTCCTTTTCTGAACCTTGGCAGGGCCTCTCCACTCCCTTACAAGTTAACTGAAAAGCAAAACTCTGCCCTGGGCTGTTAATGATGCCTGGTGAGAGCCATGGAATATAAAAGGCATGCATCCTGAGCCATCTCTACAGTAGAGTCCTCAGAACACCCTGCGGGCTCCAACGTATGGGAAACGCAATTGCACCCTCGATTTGTGTTTTACCAAAAAAGGAATTAGGGAAGGAGAAATGATGCTTACCAAATTTATTTGCTTTAGCTAGCATGATATTATAGCCTCTGAAATAAGAGCAACTACAATGGATTTGCTCCAAATTCCAGGAGAATCCATAGAGCAAGATGTGAATGTCGAGGGACAGAGAGAAACTACAGTGACCAGTGATGTGCAAAACTTCCTTTGTATGAAGCACCAAGTCTTTTTCACTAGGTAGATTTGAATGAAAGTAGAGTGGAAACAAAAGAACTTAGGACAATAATAATATGTTATTATTAACTTAGTCCCAAACATGTCTCCTGCCAGTGCACTCTTAACTGATAGTGAGATGCAAAGCCTAATGTAAACTTACTGTGGTAACACGCACACAGTTCCATGAGTCATATTTCTGCAAACCACAGGGAACACAGGCAGCAGTGCCAGGACCCAGTCCCAACATGACCAGAGGCAGTTCTGGCAGCTTGAAAACTGCCCTCCCCAGGGAACAAATCATAATATTTGATCACAGCATGGCTTTTTGTTTTTCTGTGGCTTTTGGTTTTCTGAGATCCCAGGGTCTCACTCCGTACCCCAGGCTAGCCTGGGATTCATTATGCAACTCACTCTGGCCTCTACTTTATGTCAGACTTCCTACCTCAGCCTCTGGACTGCTGAGATTATAGGTGTGAGCTATCACGCCCAGCTGTAAGCGTGGCTGTCTAAGGAAAGCTATCTCCTGTGTTTTCCCCCTTCAACATGTATTTTATTCCTCCAGATTTCCTGTTGGTTTTTTCTAACTGTCAGACAAAAATTATGTAGAAAGAATTATTTCTGAGAAGGGACCTCACTCATTCAAGAATTAAATAATCATGGTGTCTTTAAAGAAAACCAACTATCTACTCTCTCCCTCTCCCTCTCCTTCTTCCTTCCCTCCCCTCTCCTTTCACCATGGTGAGAGGGAAGAAGAAGCCCTTCAAAAATTAGAGTGGAATTGGGGACTTAGCAATTCAGGGTGCTTGCTTCTGTGGGAGTAGTTTGGGGGGAATGCCTTCTGTAACAAATGGGACTCTTACCTAACCTTGTAAGCTGTGTCAACTTATTTATAAGGAGCACCTTAGGCTCTTCTCATAAACTAAATATATAGCTTTAATCTGTCCTGACCCCGCCTTGGCCCTGACAGAATAATGTAGTCTACATGTATGTTGTGAAAATATCAAGCACTGAAATCATCAAATATTGTTAGAAGCAAGGAATTATCCCATTTATGTTGCAAATGATAAGTTGTAGTAGACTGATAACCTCTGCTTGTGGTTGTGTGTGCTGTTCTGAGTCAATAGGGTTCAAAAAGTAAAAATTCCTTCTCTGAGAAGACACAGTCTGCTGCTTCTTTCCCATTTTATGCTGAATGTGCTATTTCAGTAAAGAAAAAGCAAGTTCTTTGATTAACAGAATAGTTCTGAGAGAAACCAGAAGGAACACGTTTTCAGCACAGATGTGGGCTCTCTTGTTTCTAAAGGATGCCAAGGGTCAAACTATCTTGGTCCAGACATGGCCATAGTGTAGTATCTCTCTCTGCCACACTCTTGCAAAGTTCAGCTCTCAGAAAGCACATCAGGTGATTCACAAGCACCTGTAACTCCAGTTCTAGGGAGTCTGATCCAATACCCTCTTCTGGCCTCCAATGACATCTATACACCTATGTACATACATATATACATACATACACACACACACACACACACACAAATAAAACTGAAAATCAATATTAAGAAAAAATTGGGCTGGCAGCCTTCAGAACTGTGATTCAAGGAGTTTCTGTTCAAGTTAAAAAAAAAAAAAAAACCTAAGAGGTGTGATGGCATTTGGAAGAATGAGGCTGGAAGATCATTAGTTCAAGGTCAGCTTGTGCTATATAAGGAGACCATATTTCAAAAGAATAAAAATTTTAAAATAAACAAATTAATGAATTAAAATCCAAAGAAAAATGACTTCCCATGCCTTAAATTTAAAATACTTACAGATAATTTTTAGCCAGGCATGGTCATGTGTGGTCATGTATGGTCATGTATGGTCATGTATGTTGTGATCCTAGAACTTGGAAGGTTGAAGAAGGACTTCAAGGCCATAGAGAGCTTCTTAGCAAGTTCCAGGCCAGACAACCCTATACAAGGAGGCTTTGTCTCAAAAAACAAGTACAGGACATGGTGGCACATGCCTATAATCTCAACACTCAGAAAGCAGAGGCAGGTGGATCTCTGTGAGATCCAGGCCAGCCTGGTCTACATAGTAAGTTTCAGGCTAGTTGGAGCGAACCCTGAACAATAAAGAAAAATGAAACAAAACAAAAAAGCAAAAATAAAACAGAATGAAAAAAACTTTTAGGTTTTCGAATAGTGTTGCACATTTCGTTGAATTGGGGCATTCGTTCTGACATTTCACTACAGAGGTTCTGGTTAACTCGTTCTTTCTGAGAAAACAAAAGCATAACCGTTTTGTTCTATTTTGTTTGTCTGCAGTGGGAAATCTGCTGTGTGTATGTGTGCAAGGCCCTAGATCACCAAGCTAACAAGTAGTTAGCTCTCTAAACATTCAAGGAGTTAATAAACACATATTGTAGCCCTTTGATTTGCATTTAATTTAGACCTTTTGAAAATGTCCAATGGTGAACTTTAAAATTGATATAAAAACCCAGATGTATGTACAAAGCTACCAAACAAACAACCCTAGAAGTCAAAATCTTCTTTTCTGCAAGATACATAAATATTTGTGCAGTTCATTTTCCAACTGTGTCATTTAAGAAAGGACAGTGAGAGCCAGGGATGACCTTTACAGAGATGCAGCTGTCATGACTAGCTAGCACACTGTCTACTGTCTATCAGCCTATCTATCTATCTATCTATCTATCTATCTATCTATCTATCTATCTATCGTCTATCTGTCATCTATCTATCCATCTATCTATCGTCTATCTATCTCTCTATCATCTGTCTATTGTCTATCATTTATCTCTGTCCACTCTTTTGTTCTTTCCATCCATCTCTCTGTTCTATGTGTCAGGGGAAGGGAATACATTTGAAGGTGGGAGGACAACCTGGACCACAATAACATTGACTCTGTATAAAAAAAAATCAATTATGGGGCTGGAGAGATAGCCTAGCGGTTAAGAGCACCGACGCTCTTGCAGAGGACCCGGATTCGATCCCCATCACCCACATGGCGGCTGAGAACCGTCTGAAACTCCAATTCCAGGAGAACTCCAGTTCCAGGGGAATCCGAGACCCTCTTCTGACCTCCGCGGCATTGCACGACACGGGTGCACAGACCTGCATGCAGACAATACATTCATACACATACAAAAATAAATAATAAAAAAAAATCAATTACTTCAATGCAAAAAAATCAATTATGCTAATGAGAAATAAGCATTTCAATGAGAAATAAGCGTTTCCCCAGCAACAAGCCCCACATATGTGACACCCATCCCCAGCCACGTGTCTTAAGCATAGTTTCTAACTGATTCAAACCAACATGGATAAAAATATCCTTGCCAGGCATGGTGGCACACGCCTTTAATCCTAGCACTTGAGAGGCAGAGGCAGGTGGATCTCTGTGAGTTCAAGGCCAGCCTGGTCTACAGAGTGAGCTCCAGGCCAGCTGAGACTAAAGGGAGAACCCGTCTCAAAAAGACCAAAAAAAAAAAAAGAATATTCTTTATTCTTTATCTCCAAGGGGTTTACTTCATACAGAAAGAGGTCCAGTGGGTAAATGTTTTGTGTCCTTTTTCCTTTCCCCCCCCAATTTAAAAAAAACATGTATTTTTATGTGAATGAGTGTATGATCTGCAATGTATGTAAACACACCTGTGTCATACATTGCCAGAGGTCACAAGAGGGAGTTGGATCCCCTGGAACTGGAGTTACAGGCGATTGTTAGCCACCATGCGGGCTCTGGGAGTCAAACTCAGGTCCTCTGCTGAGCCAGATCTACTGCCCATTTCCTTTTGCAATAAACATACAATGAGCCCCTCCTTGGACTGGAAAAAAAAATCAAAAAGTACTTGTAGCCATCTTTTATTTATTTTTTTTAATGTTCTTACCTTTACTCTCTTTTTATTTTTTAATAATTCTTTAAAAAAGTATGTGGGGGAGGGCTTGAGTTTATTTATGGGAGGGAGGGCTTGAGTGTAGGACAATGCATGTGCAGAAATTTGTTCTCCTTCCACCATGAGGGACCCAGCGATCAAACTCAGGTTGCAACACCTGGTGGCAAACCCTCTTACCTACTGAGCCATCTCATCAGCCCTTTTGATACATTTTACTTTTTATTTTTATACAGAAGTTTTTTTTTTTTTTTTGAGACAGGATCTCACTGTGTAATTCTGGCTGGCCTAGAACTTGATATATAGACAAGGTTAGACTGAAACTCACAAAAATCCTCCTCCTGCCTCTGCTTCCTGAGTGCTAGGATTAAAGGCATAGGCCACCATACCTGGCTCTTGAACTTTAGTTTTGAGATACGGTCTTGAGCTATCCAAGCTGGACAGTACTACCTGAGGCTGAGGATAACCTTGAACCTCTGATCCCGCTGCTTCCGCTTCTCAGAGTGCTAGGGAATGAAAACAGCCCCACCCCACCCTCTGCTGCCTGCTACAAGGGCTCTCTACCAAGTGAGCTCCATCCCTGGCAGGCCTTGAACTGTTGTTCTTGCTGCCAATAGTTCAGATTACAGGCCTGTGCCACCAAACCCAGTAAACTCTTCACAAGGGTTCCATGGCCCCAGTGCTTCCTGTCATAGCACAAAATTCAGCTGAGGAGATGGCTCAGCTACTCAAGCGCCATTATACAAGTCTGAAGATCTAATTTGCAGTTCCAGTACCCATGTAAAATCTAAGCACGGGGGTCGGGGGGCTCTTATGTAACTCTAGGGCTGAGGTAGGAAGGGGAGATAGAGACAGGTGGATATCTGGAGTTCGTTGGCTAGCCAGCCTGGCTAAATCAACGCGCTCCAGGTTCTACTGAGAGAGCCTCTCTCAAAAATAAGGTGGAGAATGATTGAGGAGGACCCCGGAAGTCAACCTCTAGTCTTCGCATGCAGTTGCACACAACACACATGCATAAACACCCACATACACATGTACACACACACACACACACACACACACACTTACTTCAGATAGAAAAAAATATTGACCACCGGGCATGGTGGCACGTGTCATTAAACCCAGCACTCAGGAGGCAGAGGCAGATGGATTGCTGTCAGTTCAAGGCCAGCCTGGTCTACATATACCATATATATATATGTATATACATATATATATGTATATGTATATATATATGTTAAACTATTTTAAAATTTTTATTATCCTTATCTGCATGTATGTTTATGTATATGTGTGCACATGCATTTGCACCTGTGCCACAATGCACATTTGGAGGCCAGAGGAAAAGTCCAGAGAGTCGAGTCTCTCCTTCCCCCTTGTCGGATTCCTCTGGAACTGGAGTTAAATATGGTTCTCAGCCACCATGTGGGTGCTGGGGATCTAACTCAGGTCCTCTGCAAGAGCAGTCATCGCTCTCAACCGCTAGGCTATCTCTCCAGCCCTCTCCTTCCACCTTGTAAAGCCAGGTGTCTCTTCCTCCTGCTGTGCTGTCTACTCCAAGCTAGCTGGCCTATAAGCTTCAGGGGCAAGTCTCCTTTCTCACTTTCCATCATGCAGTAGTAATGTGGGGATTACAGATGTTTGCCACTGTATCCTATTTCTTTATATGAGCTTCAAGCATTGAACTAGGGTTATTAGGCTTGTACAGTAAGTGCTTTTACCTACTGAGCCATCTTGCTGGTCCATTGGCAAAAAAAAAAAAAAGAAAAGAATTTTATAGACAGACTAACCTAGGAAATTCTTTGATACCATATGCAGCTCACTTCCACATGAGAAAAGGAATATGAAAATCTGTGTTTTTCTCAAAGCTGCCTTGATTGGCATCTAGACAGGAAGGGAAACCAAGAACTATTTCTGCAGGTGGCCATATGTAGCTCACCCAAGCAGAACAGCAAGCATGTGAGAGCTGACAGCTATTTCTGGTTCCTCAGAGGCTTGGTGAACGGATTCTTCAGGCATATGATAGCTCATGTTTACCAATGATTTTGAACAAGTATTCTCTTATTTTAGAACATAACTTTTACTGGTGACCTAAATTTGTTTTTCTCTGAAGTGTCTAGACAGGAGCAAGAGAAACATTGAAATCATAAAAAAAAATTTTCTCTTTTGTACACAGAAGTGCAGACACTCCTCCTCCAGAGAGATGGTATACCTTGAGGGCAGAGCTGCTCAGTAGGAGCAGATGGCTGAGGTATTGGGTTTCTTAAACATCTTCCCCATAGGGGGATGGAGAAATAGCTCAGTGGTTAAAAGCACTGGCTATTCTGTCTGAAGACCCTGGTTCAAATCCCAGCACCCACATGACACCTAACAACCATCCACAACTCCAGTTCCAGGGGATCGACACTCTCTTCTATCCTCCTCAGGGATTGTATGACATGGGTGCACTTACGTACAAGCAGGCAATAGACATATACACATATAAATAATCTTCCTCATTGAAAATAGCAAATGGGGCCTGGATGTAGCTCAGCTGATAGAATACCTGCCTATCATGACAGCCCTGGGTTCTACTCTCAAGACCACATCACCTGGGTGTGGTGGCACACTCCCTTAATCCCATACTTGGGAAGTGACGGTGGGAGGATCAGAAGTTCAAGGTCATCCATGGTTACATGGAGAGTTCACAGCCAGATTGGACTACAAGAGACTCTGTCTCAAAATTAACAAAGAAATCAATTAATTGAAATAAATGTAAAACCAGCAAATGAAGCTAGACATGGTAGCTCACACCTGTAAACCCACTGCTTGGGAGGCTGAAGTGGAAGGATCCTTTCAATGTTCAGGCCAATCTGGGCTACAGATTGGCTACAAACTCTGTCTCAAAAAAGAGACAAACAAAAAGGTAAATGAATGTGAACAGGTCAGCTTGTATTCAGCTTGAGTAGGGCTAAGATGAGGGTGAGGTGTAGAGGTCCTAGGTTACCCATGGAGTTACGGCCTCAGTTCTCAGCACACTGAAGAAATAGCATGCAATAGACCTGCCTAGACTCCTCCTGAAATGCTTAGATGATTAGCGAACTTACCATTTCTGGAGTAATCCTGATCATTAAAGGTATTCTTAAAAAGCTCTGTATTTCATCTCCTGTCTTTGGATAAGTTGGATAAGGATCCCACCTCTGTCTAAGTCAAATGTAGATCTACTTTGCTATTATAACCCACAGGGCTCCAGTTCAAGGTAGCAGTGCAGAAAGAAAAGCACAAACCAAGATGAGAAAGAAACTGAAAACAATGTGGAATGCTTTGATTCACAGAAAGACAGAGAGCACAAACAACCTGAAAAAACAGAAATAGTGACATTTACAACGATGTCTAATAACTCACCATTCCAGATTATTTTCAGTCATGTAAAAGTCACAGATGCAAGTGGTCAGCATTAACGACACTTTTCCCCTTGTTTTTATTATTAGTGTATTTGTGTGCAAGATGTGTGTTACGGTGCATGTGCGGAGGTCAGAGAACAGCTTTTCAGAGTCAGTTCTCTCGTCCACCTGGAACTGGGATTCAGGAATCCAACTCAGATGTCAGGCTCACTCAGCAAGCGCCTTTCCCTGGTGAGCCATCTAGTTAGTCCATCCTTCGGCTTTTTTCATCAGGTTCTCATTCTGTAGCCCAGGCCGTCCTGGAAAGCTCACTCTTGTAACCTAGGCTTTTTTCTGCCCTGGTCTCCCAAGTGCTGAGATTACAGCATAAGTCACCATGTCTGCGTGCCTGGCCACTTTTATTTTACACTGCAAAGGAACTAAACATATTGGAGGAAGTATAGGGCAATGAAAAAAATTCCTGAAAGAAAAAAAAAAAGAAGTTTTTTTTTTTTTTTTTTTTTTTTGCCATATCATCATCTCTTAACCTCAAAGGAAAGAGACCTTTAAAGTACCAGAACTGGAAGAATGAATCCCACAAGCTCTGTATCATCATCCTTGAACCACAGCACACAACACTGGGCCGGTGTTCTTGCTGAATAGATGAGGGTAGACTTGTGAAGAGGTGCCCTCTCATCTCCTGTTTCCTGTAGGTCCAGGTAGCACTTCCCCTTTTCCCCACCCCCGCTTGGCATCTAATCATCCGGTCAGAGGGCCAGTGGAGCACACAGGAAGCGTGTCCTCTTTGCCCTGCTACACCGAGAACTAGGTGAAGGTCAAATCCTCAGACAGGCTGAGTACAGGCACACCGTGTAACTAGCACCAAGGTTATAAAATCCTCAAGAGCCCTCCATAGCTTTGAAGTCTACTTATGTAAAGCTTATTCCCGGGGAAGTTGCCATTAACTGATTAAATGCTTTCCATAGGTTTGCTTATGTGGCCATGGTAAGGAAAAACCAAAGGTTTGGCACACTTCAGGTTTTATGTTTCCAATACTAATACATTTCTGTATCTCTTTTTTAATATTTTTAAATTTTATTTATTTATTTTTATGTTTATGAATGTACTGTCTGCATGTAGGTTCGTGCACCTGTGTTGTGCAATGCCGCGGCGTTCAGAAGAGGGTATCGGATTCCCCGGGAACTGGAGTTAAAGACGGTTCTCAGCCATCATGTGGGTGCTGGGGATCAAACCCGGGTCCTCTGCAAGAGCAGTCGGCGCTCTTAACTGCTAGGCCATCTCTCCAGCCCCCCATTTCTGTATCTTTATCAGTACATAAAAGTCAGGTTTTCGTGAGATGGTCTACAACCCTCCACAGATTCTCTTATGTAGAATCTGAATGTCAGTGAAGTTTTATTGTGACAGTTTCACTGTATTCTTAGATTCTTCCAACATACACAAATTCTTCAGGGATTACAAATAGCAATATTGAGCCAAATTCTCATCCTATAGAAGCAAAAGGTCATGGCTATTTAGCATTTTAATGTTTTGGTTCTGCACATGAGATGCATACTGAGCACAGGCTCTTCTATGGAAAGCTCTGGGACTTTTGCCACATTCTCTTGAACTCTAAGGCTCTTCCCAGAATTTCAAAGAGAAAGGACTATACAGTCCTTGTACTTAAAAGTGAAAGGCTATTAGAGCTGGAGAAATGCTTCAGAAGTCAAGAGCACTGACTACTCTTGCAGAGGACTTGAGTTCAGTTCCCAGAGCCCACATTGCAGCTAACAACCATCTGTAACTCCAGTTTCAGTATATCCAACGCCCTCTCCTGGTCTCCTCAGGCATTGCTCACATGTGGTATACTTATATACATGTAGGCAAAACACTCATAAACATAAAATAAAAAAGTTTTAAAAGTGAAAGTCTACCATCTTGGTTTTTGTTTTTGTTTTGTTTGTTTGAGAGTTTTTTGGTCTTTTTGAGACAAGGTCTCCCTGTAGCCCAGCTGGCCTGGAACTTACTATGTAGACCAGGCTGGCCTTGAACTCACAGAGATCCACCAGCCTCTGCCTCCAGAGTGCTGGAATTAAAGGCCTGGGCCACCACACCCAGCATTTGTTTTTTGATAGACAATCTAAAGGTTTTTTTCAGCCTTATATGCTGGAATATTCTAGAAGATAATTCTAGATGGAGTTTTTTTGTTGTTGTTTTTTTTTGTTTTTGAGACAGGGTCTCCCTGTAGCCCCAGCTATCCTGGAACTCACTCTGTAGACCAGGCTGGCCTTGAACTCACAAAGATCCGCCTGCCTCTGCCTCCCAAGTGCTAGGATTAAAGGCATGCGCCACCCTGCCCAGCTTAGATGCAGTTATTATGGAAGTGAAAGCAAAGGTGCATATGATTATATTGAGTCCTTTTTTAAAATTTTTATTATTTTTATTTTTTATGTGTATGAGTGTATTGCCTGCATGTATGTAAGTGCATGTCATGCAATGCCCTCAGAGGTCAGAAGAGGGTGTCAGATCCCTTGGAACCAAAGTTATGGGCAGTTGTTAGCTGCCATCTGGGTACTAGGATTCAAACATGGGCCCTCTGCAAGAATATCCAGTCCCTTAACCACGGAGCCACCTTTCTAGCCCTACACCAAGTCCTTTGCCTTTTGTGATGGCAAACACGCTTCAAGAAGGCAGGAAGGCAATTTGGAGGAAATTATGTAATTTATTATGATTTCTCATCAAAAACTCACTGTGCCAGACAGTATCGCTCACACCTATAATCTAGCACTCAACAAGCTGAGGCAGGAGCATTTGGAAATTCAAGGACAGCCTACTCTACAGAGAGAGGCCTGGAGAGAGAGAGAGAGAGAGGAGAGAGAGAGAGAGATAAAGAGACAGAGAGACAGAGACCAAAAGCCTCCACCAGCCTCCTATATGGTGTTCACAGGGGAAGAACAGTCAGCGTCCTGCAAAACTTTCTTTGGGTTCATTGCAATTTTTCCCGTAAGGTGTTTAGAAGCTACTTAGGGATAAATGCAAACAAACTCACTCTGAAAATAAATGGGATCAATTTAGTTTGATAAAATTGGTTAGGTGCCTTAGGAGACCCACTGTAGCTCAGAATGGAACGAGCTTTATAAAAAAGGAAACTTCGGCTGGGCATGTGCTTCATTTGGTCATGTGGTTCAGTCTGTGCTTGCCACACAAAGCTTGGGTTCTGTGTCTAGCAGGGCATGGACTGGGTGTGGAAGCACTCACTGTAATCTCAGCTGAACAGGAAGATAAGAAGTTCAAGGATGGGCTGGAGGGATGGCCTAGCGGTTGAGAGCACCAACTGCTCTTGCAGAGGACCCAGGTTCTATCCCCGGCACCCACATGGCAGCTGAGAACCGTCTGTAACCCCAATTCCAGTTCCAGGAGAATCTGAGACCCTCTTCTGACCTCCGTGGCATTGAACCACACGGGTGCACAAACCTACATGCAGGCAGTACACTCATACACATACAAAAATAAATAAATTAAAAAAATTAAAAAAAAAAAGAAGTTCAAGGATATTCTCATAAGGTCAGCCTGGACTCCATGGTGCCACAAACAAACAAACAAACAACAAACAAGCCAGGTATGGTTGCATATACCTGGGCTACAGAGCAGGTTCAAGGCCAGCTTGGGCTACATAAGATCCTGTCTCAAAAAATTAATTAACTAAATAAAAGAATAGCTCATCATTATGTAGAAAGAAATCCAAATAGCATTTTGATCTTTATACTTAGTTTTTTTTTACATTGGGGCAAATAAGAATTTTACATATTACAACTGAAGTCGTATGATTCAATAAAATCTAGTATCTAATGAACACAAATGAAAAATTTCTCCTATAGCCTTCTAAATTCCTAATAATATTACTAGACTGATTATTATTATTAATACAATTGTAGTTTTTTGAGATAGAGTCCCATGTGGCCCAAGCTGCCCTCAAATTTGCTATATTCTCACTTTTGATTCTTCTGCTTCATCTGACCTCCGCGACATTGCACAACATGAGTGCACAAACCTACATGCAGACAGTACATTCATACACATAAATAAATAAATAAATAAATAAATAAATAAATAAAATTTAAAAAAAAAGAAAAAAACAAAGTCAATTCCAGGGAAGGAACTCAGGCTGGCACGTGTGCATGGCAAGCACGTTTTCCCAATGAGCCATCTCAGCAGCCTCGTATTCTCACCAGCCTTGTATTCTCACCAACCTTGCATAAAGTTTTGATTGAAAATTTTCTGTGAAGATAAAATTATATTTAATGTTGGGGGATTGAGTTTTATGTCATTTTTGGAGCTTTCCTAATATTTAAAGCTAATTGAACATTTACATAAATATGATAACTAGCTACCTATGCCCTCCATCTCTTGAACAATACTACAATTTTTCTTTTTGAGATAAGGTCTCTTATATCCTAGCTTGGTTTCAAATGACATGGAACTGAGAATCTTCTTCCCTCTACCTCCTGTTTATGTGGTTCTGAGGATGGATCCCACATGGATGCTAGGTAAGCACTCTTATCAGCTGATCTAGATCCCCAAGGATATGTGGGTTTATTGTAATGTATACATGTAGTCAGTGATATTTTCTTTGCTCATCCTCACTTTCCCCAATATATTCAATTAAGACCATATGTATGTGTATATGTATGTATGTGTGCATGTCATCAGATACAGCTAAGGATTCCTTCAACTTATCCTTTGCTTCTAGACCAAAATGGAGCTACCACACATCTTCCCAGAAGACGCCATCCAAGATTTCCCTCCCAGCTTTCTTCAAATAAGATTCACTGTCTGGACTTGAACTTCTGACCCTCCTGCCTCAGGTGGGCAAGAAGACTGGCCTCCCTGCTGCCAGTGAACTCCCCACTAGCCAGCAAGGCCAGTTGCCCTACCCCATCTGCTCCCACACCATGAGTCATCCTGTGCTTAGGGAGATAAGTCCAAGGGTAGAACAGTTTATCATCCACTGAAGCAAAATAGACCCACTTTTCCATTATGCCTGACTCTATAATGAAAGCTCGAGGAAGTGAGTGGAAAATGAAGTCACCCCTTCCGCCTCAGCAGACAGATGGATAGAGACATTCCCATTTGTTTCCAGCCCTTTGTCTTGGGAGCACTTTTGGCATTTCCTTCAGGAAGCTGGAGGTTATGACCTAAGGTTTCCTTAGTGAACACACTTCTGTTTCCCACAGTTAACCTTACCCAGAAATGACATCTACTGTAGTAGGTGAGGTTTATCTTCATGTTCCAACTGCGTCCTGTCCTGTGCATATTCAATGACACTTGAAAACACAATTTCTGAAAGTAACAATAGACTGGAGAGCCAAAGGCCCCAAAGTACTTTGATTTAATACACAATAAAGATGACACTAACTTCGAGTCAACTGTTACAATGCTCCAGTGCAAGCTTTTATGTTAGTTTCTTTCATTTTTTAGTTGAAAAAAAATTTAGAAAGCCCCCCCAAAAAGGCATATATTCTACAAGTGTTACTTCTTAAAATTGATATTACATTGTTCCATACAGTTCACAGGATACATTGAAGGGCCCAAGGTATCCTAAATAAATGGAGTGACTTAGAGGCTAGATATGTAGCTCAATTGGCAGACTGGTTGCTTAGCATGTGCCAGGACCTGGGTTTAATCCCTAGTGCCCCCCAAACCTGGGCCCAGTATTGAGGAAGATGAAGAAGCTGCAGGATCATAAGTTCAAGGTCAAAAGCCTGGATACATGAGACCCTGTATCCTCAAGAATGACAAAAATCAGAAAGCTTTGAGAAATTTAATAGTCTCTCACATCCATATTTTCTTTTACCTAGCATATTGATAGAAGACCAAGGATGAATGTTTTTGTTGTTGGGCTTGAGCTGATCATTTCAGTCATAGTTTAAATTAATAACTACATCGTTCTATCACTGAAGGCCTGTATTTTAGGATGGAGTTATTACACTTAGTTTTATTTAGCTTTGATGTACTTTAAGACCTAAATAAGTATATTTACTTGCTAGTATGGCGTTCAGAGGGCTGGTGGTTTTTATCTCATTTTCCACTGATTGTTAATGTTAAGTTATTGAAGTTTCTCTTCCTGAAAAAAATAGAGTGGTTTCTGAACAAACCACAGTTTTTTCACATCCTACCTTATCAAGGTAAAACCTTTTAAGGAGTTACAAAAATTTGTAACTTTGATTCCAAAGAACCATAAGATCAAAGAATATCTCAATTAATGATCTTCAAAAATGCTCTTCACAAAGGGATCTTTAAAAAAATCAGTTTATTAATGTTTAAAAGTTGATAAAGCTATGTGCAAAATGGTCCACAAAAGTCAGAAACCTATTAAATACTATTTTTAAAAAAAAAAAAAACAAGACATTTCTTTGTTTAATTGCACTGAAAACCATACTAAAGAGACAGTAATATATTTTTATTCTCTGTAACATTTACACACACCATCAATATCTAATGAACAAGTGAATTGAAAAACTCCCAGTATTCCCTATCAGTTAAAGTAATGCTTTTTTGGACACAAGAGGGTGGTACGTTCCTAAGAAATGCACATTCAATAATGTTAACACAGGTTAGAAAAAAAATCCAATAAGATGATATCTTCAGAAATCAATACATTCAAAATCATAACGAGTACTTTAACAAAATACAGCCATCTTCCAGTTGGTAGAAGTGATCACACAACACTCTGAAATAATCAACAAAAGTGCCAAAGATGTATTTGCTAGACCAAGCCAATAAAAAATTCTTTCTTGGTTTATAAAAGTCAAGTTCGGTTTTCACCTGGTTTTATTTTTCTCCTTTGTCACCCAGGATTGTATCATGGCTGATATCATTTGGATAATGTAGACTTCATTATTCCCATTAAAACCACATATCAATACCAATATGTGGTTATAAAGGGAATAAGAAACAGGACTAAGGAACTTCATTGTAAAGATGGCTTAAAAAGAAAATCAAAGTGACCAATCAAATTCCAAACGACTTGACCCAGCATACATGGAAACTTTGGCCTCAGCAAATGAAACTGCTTTGTATCTTCAAAACATCTCCACCTCCCACAGCCTACCTCCTCAACACAGTCTACCTGCAACAGAGGCTCAACAAACAGCGCAAGCCACAGCTTCCCTCTGAGAAAAAAAGGCCAGGTAGTTATAAAGTGAAAGAATCTGGAGGGGAGGGAGGGCCATCAAGGAGAGGTGCACACGATCACTTGCCATTACAGTGAAAGAACACATTTCAAAACTCCAAAAAGAAACTTTCCCATGGGACCTTAGTTTTTGAGGAGGGGCCAAATGAGCCCTTGGGGAGCTTGACAATGCTAGACCTTTGGCTCAGTGCAAAATCAAAGCTCCAGGGTTGGGTGGAGGGGCAGGAAATAGGCTGCAGGCCCGACCTGATCTCCACCCTTCCCAGTGCATTGTTCACAGGAACTATCTATCTACCACCAAGGCACCGCCAGGCCACTCATTCTCCCTTCCCTCCCTCTCTCTGGCTCGCAGTAGCTCCTTCTGGGCAGCGGTGGAGGCCCAGAGCCATTTTTGAAATGCTAGGGCAGTGGGTGACCAAGTCAGGGCACTTCCCCAAGATCGACAGTTTCTGATTTTACGAAGAAGAGTTGACGTTTCCAGAAGACATAATGGTCTCGGGGTTGTCCCCATCGTCCTTCTGGGGGTGGGAAGAGTTGTCCGACTTGCTGCGGCTGAACTCCATGCCTGGGATGATAGGCCGCTTGAATTTGCCGGCCGAGTCTCCACTGGGGCATTTGCAGCAGGATACCATCCGGATGAAGGCCCTGCGCATCTCCTTGTTGGTCAGAGTGTAGATGATGGGGTTGGTACCCGAGTTCAGCACAGCCAAAACCAGGAAGTACTCTGCTTTATAGAGGATGGCGCAGGTCTTCACCTTGCAGCCCACGTCCAGCAGCAGCAGGATGAAGAGGGGGGCCCAGCAGGCGATGAAGACGCTCAGGACGATAATCACGGTCTTCAACAAGGCCAGGGACTTCTCAGAGCTGCGGCTGGCTTTGGAAATATTCTTGCGGAAGGTCAGTCGCCGGCTTCGAGTCCTGACCAAGGAGTAGATCCGGCAGTAGAGGATGACGATGGAGAGCAGGAGTAGGGTGAAGACGGTGGTGCAGAAGAGGATATAGAGCTTGTGGTAGAGTGGCAGCACCGTGGAGCAGCTGGACAGCGAGCTGATGCAGTTCCAGCCCATGATGGGCAGGCCACCCAGGATGAGGGAGATGACCCAGCAGGCGCTAATCAACAAGAACGAGCGCGAGCTGTTGCTCCCATTGTGCAATTTCATCTTCAGCATGGTGATGTAACGCTCAATGGCGATAGCGAGGAGGCTGAACACCGAGGCTGACAGAGCCACAAACATACTCCCTTCCCGCAGAAACCACTGGGCGGGGGTGAGCTTGTACGTGGTGGCCCCAGACAACAGCAGATTGGCAGTGTAGGCCACTCCTGCTAACAGGTCCGAGAGGGCCAGGTTACCGATAAAATAGTACATGGGCCTGTGGAATTTCTTGGTTTTCCAAATAGTCAGCAAGACAAATATATTCTCTAGGATGATTAAGCAGCAGATAAGAATAAAAACCACGGAAGTCAGTTTAATGCCATGGTCCTTCTCGACCCCGGTGTTCAGCTTGCCAGTGTAGTTGTAATGGAGGACAATGACGTCATAGTTGCCATAGTCGGAGACCGAGCTGCGGAGAGCCTTGACCATGGGGATGCTGGTGGACACCATAGCCACTCTGTGTCCCCAGGAGCCCGGGGTGGCACTTCTCCAGACGAACGCTAGAGGGCGAAGCTGAGCGGACCTCAGTGGCTGCAGGGCCGGGTCAGTGAACAATCCAATGCTTTTTGTGTAGTTTTCCTTGGCTGGAGAGTGTCTTGGAAACTGGCAGCCTTAAACAAGTCACAAAGAAAAGAGTCAGGGAAAAGACTAAGCACACTAGCATAATTCATTCTAGCCAAGGCATCGCTTCAATTTGGCTTCTGGTGATTCGTTTTAAAGAAGCTTGGGAAAAGTGCAGGGATTTTTTTTTTTTTTAAAGAAAAACTCCAATTATCATTTCTAGCAACAATACAAACTAAAATAACAAAAAGGAGAAACAATAAGAGAGAGAGAGATTCCCCCCAAAATTACCTAAGGGGAAACTAATTACAGGAGAGCCCTCCCTAGTTCAGTCCCTGAATCCACCCAAATGGAAATGGGCAACATCACCCACTCTAAGTCCCCCCACATCCTCTCCTTTGGCACCTCTGTCCCCAAATTCCAGCCAGAAGATCCTTCAAGTGGTCACCAGTCCAGCAGCTTGTTCACCACCAGCCCAAGGTCTCTCCTCTCAAGAGGCCCGACTGCCACAACTTGCACTGCAGACAAGCACACCCCTGGACCCACTGCACACACTCGTGCATGCCATACACACACACATACAAGCACACACAGAACAGCACCACCTCCTAACTGTCATGCAAGAAAGTAGATTTGCAAGAGAATCTTTTGACAGCGTAAGTCATTTTCTGGGGTCTATTAATAACTCTAAGAGCAGGTGTTGGAGGGTCGGAGCGCACAGCGAGGTGTGGGCCTCCCGGCCTTGCGGTAAACAGGAAAGCTCAGTGCCTCCGTGAAGCAACTGCCTATTCTTTTTTCTTCTTTTTTTTCTCAACCCTCCACCCTACCCACTCCACCCCCTGCAAGTCAATTTAGAATTTAAAGGTATTCATTGAAAACCACACGTTAGAGATTGCAGCAAATCCCAGAAGTGTCTAATGTGTTTATTGCCTATTTTACTCTAGACAAGGCACACACACACACACACACACACACACACACGCACAAGTTCTACCGTTAATGATAATGCTGTATGCCACTTCGTTTCTAATTTCAAGAGCAGGATTACTTTCCAGAAACACACACTGCTAAAGTTGCGTGGGCAGTTTTAGTTAACGCCGTCCTCCTCTAGAAACATTGCCTCGGCTCACAAAACTAGAAAGTCCCAGGGAGATCGCACACAGCACTAATTAAGTAGTTTAAATGTTGCAAGGTAATGGAGCCATGTGACAAAAATGAACACGGGCGAGAGCCACCGCAATAATCCCGCACAGCAGAGGCTGCTGGAGCCCAGAAACTTCGATATTTCCCCCATCCTGATCTTACCCTCACTCCCAGGCAGTGGAAGACATTACCGTTGTGCCTGGTATTTTTTCCCCGTCTACAGGATTTTCAAAAAAAACTAAGCGCCTTCTCTTTTCTCTGTTCTAACGAACCTCAGCTCCCCTGTCCCAATCTCGTCTCTAAAATGGTATTTAACATTCTTCCAAACTTCATAAACCCGGTGTCCCAAGGACTACCCAATCAAGATGGGTTCCGTAGGAGCCCGGCGGTACACATTATCAGAGTTTTTGTTTGTTTTGTTCGGGGTTTAAGCTCCTCAGTGACACCTAGGCGCCCCGCTGCCTGCGCGCAGTCCCGGCGGCTCGTGGTCCCCTACCTGGCTCAGGCCGGACGAAGCTGCGTCCGCGGGGCTCCGGGTCTGCACCGCGCGCTCCGCATCTTGCTGCTGCCGGCGACTGGCCGCGCGGAGCCCACTTGCCAAGTCCCCGGCGCCGGGGTCCCCTCCCTCCGCACTCTGCACTCCAGTGGTCAGCCCCGCTCGCTCGCTGCGGCTGGAGCCACCGTGCGAGGCGAAGTCTGGAGCGCGGCGGAGGCTGGGTGGCTCCTTTTGGAAGAGACGGGGAGGGGTTAATGCCTTTAACTCTTCACGCCCAGGGCCAGCGGCAGGGGGCCTCTCCGGATCTGGACCGCCGAGACCCAGCCTCCAGGAAAGACCTGGGCAGAAGACTAAAATAAAACCAAACCAGAAGAAGCCCCTCCGCCCCGACCCGCGGGGAGGGGGGAAAGAGAGAAGGGGCGGAGCCTCGTACCCCCCAAACTCGAACGCGCAAATCGCCAGCTAGTTTCCGCTCCCCAGCGATCCAGTGGACTCTGCCGAGCCCTGGAAACTAGAGAAGATGGAGACCCCTTGGAAAACTTTGCATCCGACCAATCTTAGCGGACTGGGGACCTTCCTGGCCCCTGATCGATCCCGCAGCCCCGAGGATATGAGGGTCCCACAGTGGAGGCTGGGAGCCTCCGGGGGTCACTTCCACGCGGTCGGGGGAAACCGGAGCCCAGCGAGTGGCCGCCGCGCTGCAGGGAGGAGAAGCTGGAAAGGGACTTGGAGAGGCTGGGGCTGGGGATTGGGGGGGCAGGCAGCCCGAAGGGACCGCAATGGTCCTGTCCTCCGCCTCTCCCTCCAACCCCGAAGCTGGCGAAGCCTCGAAACTTGCGGTCTGGTGGGCAGAAAGTGGCTTCTCCTCCAGCGCGCGGTCAAGTGGGCCAGCGCCCGGCTTGGTTTGGGGCGGGGGTTCCCCTGGCTTTGCTCTCTGTGTGTCCCAGATTCTAGGAAGGGCTGAGGCCTTTGAGGAGGTGGGCTGCTGCTCCAGCCTGAGAGATTTAAACAGTCAGGGCAGCTCAGGAATTTCCACAGGCCAAAGAGCAGCCCAGCCCAGTTCGCGCAGCCCAGCGCCTACAGAGGCCCAGCTAAAGCTAAAGCTTTCTACTTGAACTGCAACAAAGACCCCTTCAGATCTCTAGAGTCGCACCTCGCCCACCCTTTTCTTTTTTTCTAGGTAATACTTGAAAGCTTGGGACTGAAGTGGCCGTCCACGGTCGGATCCGCCTGAGTGGCAGATCAGGACCTTTCTGCCTCGCCCCCGCTGTTAGAAAGAGGTTTCCACCCAGTCCCCCGGTCGCACTGGCTTCCCACCCAGACCAGATGTGAAGGCAAAACTTCCTCTGCTCTGCAGTTTCAATTGACAGACACACCCTGTACCTGAATGACTCAAAAAGAGGCTGAATGAATAAACAACAGACCCCTTACCTTCTGGGATTTTATGAGATTGCAAAAAAAAAAAAAAAAAAAAAAAGTAACAGTTAATTCAAGGTTCCCTCAGAACTGTCCTCCACAGCTTTGCACTTCACATACCCACAACCTGAACATAATGTGCAAACAATATGCAAACTAAGATAACGGCCATCCAGGCCCTCCGGAAGAGGCTGACTGGGTTCAAGGAGTTTCATCCTTTGAAAGGGGGTCTGGGTGTATACGTCATGTCTATCTACCTGGGCACAACAAAGTGAGGACTTAGCCACACCTCCTTCCTCCACTAATTTATGAGTTCTTTAACAGGAAAGGCTTTACGGTGAACGTGTGCTGTCTCAAGCATGTGATGGACCATACTGCTCTGTGAAGACAGCGAGCATTGCACACCATTCCAAATCTATGACGAAGTCGCCACTCAGTCAGCCTAAGCCCCCTGCACAGTTCCCAGCTAGAGAACAGTAGAGCTTGGTTCCCAAGCCTAAGTACTGCAGCTGCCTTGCCTGCTGGCCGTTATCTAAGAATTCAAATTACAGTCCTGAAAAGAGCAGGGTTCTGGATTTAAATTTTAAATTTGTACTTGCTTCTGATTGCTCTTGTCTAGAAAAATGTGTATTGCTAGTTTATAAAATGTGTGTGAGAGAGACAAGAGTCTGGGTAATCTAGGATGGCCTCAAATTTAAGATCCACCTGCATTGACCAATCAAGCATGGAGTCTTCACACTCAGATATACAAATACAGCTAACTAACACACACACACACACACACACACACACACATATCTATATATCCTTTTGTGTGTCTTTTTGAGACAGAGTCTCCCTGTAGTCCCAGCTGGCCTGGAACTCACTATGTAGACTAGGCTGGCCTTGAACTCACAGTGATCCACCTGCCTCTGCATCCCAAGTGCTGGGATTAAAGGTATGCACAACCACACTCAGAAATCTTCCTTTTTTTTTTGAGATGCGATCTTATGTGGCCCAGGCTGATGAGATCTCACCAA
>VZQC01015009.1:841355-913787 GCA_009823505.1 Rhizomys pruinosus
CAAATGCATAACACGACTGCATGTATATACATGTAGTAAAACATTCATACACATAAAATACATAAAATAAACAAAAATTACCCCAGGCATCTGACATTCTATCCCCAGTTTAGTGACAGTGAGTGAAGGCAAGGTGCAGGACTACTTATGAGCGCTGTCTGGTGAGGGAAGAGCCCCTAGTCCACTACTGGTCACTTGGACATTGGCTTACACATATCTGGGTACACCAGCTACACCAGCTACAAAGGTGCATAGCGGAATGTCCCTCAGAGAGCAGAAGTCAGGCTTCACAATGGCCGTGACGCCTGGAGACCCAGGGCTGCTGAGGGAAAACTGAGGGAAGCCTCCTGGCCATGGCTTCTATCCTAGCTTCTCGATAGAATGTCAAGGATTGTGTGTAGAGCATACAGAGCCCACAGGCACCAGAAGTGAAGGAATCAGTGGCCTTTAATCCTTACACAAAAGTAAAAGTAAATTACACACTCACATGACATAGATTATCTGTCTGTATCTGTAGAAAATATTGAGGTATTCTCAAACAATTATTACTTCCAATAAACTAATCGAACGGATTCACATAGCATAGAAAACGTCATTATGCACAATAGAAAGCCCATCCACAGTCACACGCTGCACTGCAGAACATGAAATGAAGGAAGAGCTTCAACTGAAAAAGCATCAGCAGTAAAATAACCAGATGAGTCCATTTACTTTTTTTTTCCTTTTTTCTTATTTTATTTATTTTTAAGGGATTCTACAATATAATAACACAGTTGTTTGCAGATAACATTGATGTTACTCAGTTTGTCATACAATTAGGTAATTGGTGCATTTTGCAAGTATCTATGTCCAAATTTTGAACAACCCAAGGTTCCCATAGTCCAGTTGGAGAAGCTTGTATGCACAGGCATGTTGATCAATTAGGAGTCCAGACTATATTCCTGTAGTCTCATGATTCACCCCTATCTCTCNAGGAGAAAGGCAGTAAGTCCTTTTTGTCGAAGACCTGGTGTGAGTTCATGACACAGAAAATTGTTCATTCAGCTCAATCACTTGCTAATGTACAGTTGTCCTCTGAAATACCAGAGAGCGTTACTACAGGAACACACTAAAGAAAACACAGCAAAATAATGGTCTACTCTGAGCATAGCCAAGGAACTCCTCCAATCAGATAAGTCGCTAGCACCACTCTCAAGCAGGCGCTTCGAGAGATTACTGTGCAAACAGTCGCCAGTCAAGTGTCATGAGATCCATCATAATACATGCAGTAACTCCCAAATCTATATTGGACATAGTACAGCAATCTCTTCCTGTATGGAATACACATCACTAGGGATGACCAGCTTATTCCCTAGTGGTAGGAGATACACCACAAAAGAACTTGTCACCACTTTATAGAGAAAAATCACAGTTTGCAGATTCAGCATAACCAATCCAAGCAATCTTTGTTCTTGCTCCAGCTTTAGGCTTATGACAAATAAAAATTAGTCACTAGATATATAAGACCTGTATCTACCTCAATTGCTTTGAAAACCAATTTGTACACTAATGAGCCTAATGGTCCTTCACTGGAAAAAGCCTGCAACCCATGAAGGGAAACAACCTGAACAGACCCACCATTGAGTCATGAATATCTCCTAAAAAAAGTTTTTTTCTCACCCATTTGTGCCCCCTTTCCCAAAGCCCAGGGACAAACTGTGAAGGCGGAACAATGAGATTGTAAGTGGCTGCAATTGCAGCCACTTACAATCTCATTGTTCCGCCTTCACAGTTTGTCCCTGGGCTTTGGGAAAGGGGCACAAGGGTGAGAAAAAACTTTTTTGGGATTATGGTCATTTTGACTCTGGGACTGTTCAAGTTGTTTCCCTGTCATGGGTTTGACAGGCTTTTCCAGTGATAGGACACTTTAGGCTCATAGTACAAGCTCAATATTGGTTTTACAGCAATGAGGTAGATCAGGTAAACTAGTGACTAATTTTATTTGTCTAAGCTAAACGCTGTGAGCAAGACAAAGACATAGTGCTTGGATGGTATGCTGAATCTGCAAACTGTGATTTTCTCTATAAAGGGGACAAGTTTCTTATTGTGGCTGTACATCTCCTAACCACTAGGGAATAAGCTGGTCATCCCTAGTGATGTGTATTCCATACAGGAAGAGATTGCTGTACTATGTCCAATATAGATTTGGGAGTTACTGCATGTATTATGATGGATCTCATGACACTTGACTGGCGACTGTTTGCACAGTAATCTCTCGAAGCGCCTGCTTGAGAGTGGTGCTAGCGACTTATCTGATTGGAGGAGTTCCTTGGCTATGCTCAGAGTAGACCATTATTTTGCTGTGTTTTCTTTAGTGTGTTCCTGTAGTAACGCTCTCTGGTATTTCAGAGGACAACTGTACATTAGCAAGTGATTGAGCTGAATGAACAATTTTCTGTGTCATGAACTCACACCAGGTCTTCGACAAAAAGGACTTACTGCCTTTCTCCTAGTTATGCCTGTTTTATAGGAAATTACCACTGTAACAATTGGCTCTAGTTTACAGTTAGGGAGTGGTTTCATTACCATCATGTTTTTCTTTTTCCTATAAAGGGGAGAGGTAGGAAGGTTTCTCAGTATCTGGAAGGTAAACTTCACTAGGGCCCATTATAAACAGTTAACCCCAATATTATTCAGAGAGATGTTCAGTGTCTGTGACTCAGGCAGTCTGAGGTTCCTCCTTCTTCAGTGTTCAGATGGGTCAGCCTCTCTGCTGGCATTTCCCAGTCCATTTACTTTTTATGTTTTATTGTATTTTTGTGAATTTTATAGAAAAATTTTGATCATAATTATAAAATATTAAGACATTAAAAATAAAATTTATATTTGCACATCAGAGCTGGAATTTACATTGCTTATACTTGAACCTGGACTTTTATAACATGAATGAGGTAGAAATTATGCTGAATGACTTACAGAGTGAGTCACAAAAACCCCTCTTCTCTCTCTTCTGTCTCTGTCATGCATATGCTTTCTTTCTCTCTCCATTAGCACTGACATCATGATTAGTGTAATAATATACTGCAGACTGAATACTTTATACATAACACCAATGTATTCCAATTGTAGACATCGAGTCCAAGATCAAGAGAGAGGATTCAGTGTCTGTTGGTGGGCCAGGTTTCTCTGCTTCCCAGATGGCACCTGTTGCTCATTCTTCACGTATAAAAGGGAAAACCCCTTGTGTTCACATGGCAGAAAGTATGAAAGAACCAGGAAGCTTGCTTACCAGTTTCTGGTTTGTTGAGAAAGTGTCTAATGAAACCGTGTTGGCCTCTAATTAGTTATAGAGCCAAGGATGACCTTGAACTCCCAATAAACTTGCTCCACTTCCCAAATTCACTAAGATTACAGGTTTTCATCTGCACATAGACAGACAGACAGATAGACAGACACACACACACACACACACACACATTCACACTAACACACATAGCACGTAGCTTTCTGCTGACATATTTTTGCTTTTAAACAATATTTCTCTTATTCTTTGAAGAGTTCATACATGTACACAATGTGTCTTGATACTATCCACACCCCTGAAGGCGTCTCCAACTCCCCATACATTTTAGAACTTCATGCCTTTTTTTTCATTTTTTTATCTAACCCACTGGCTCCAAACAGTGTCGCACATGGGCACATGTGCACATAGGCATGGGGTCATCCAGCGGGGTATGGGTAACATATCAGCAGCCATATTCCCAAGAAAAATGACTCTTCTTCCCCCCAGCAGTCACCAACTGCCAATAGTTGTACAGCTGGGGATGGGGGTCTTAGGATCACTTCTCCCATTTATGATAGAATTTTAGATGGATTAATCTTGTGCAGGTACCAACAGCTACTGTACGTGTAATGGCAATATCATGTCCAGAAGACAGTGTTTCACAGCATTCCTCCTCCTCTGGCTTTTGCATTCATTTTTACCCCCTCTTCCACAATGTTCCCTGACAGAGCCTACAGGCAGGGAAGGTAAGTTGATATATATGAAGACTGGGCATTCACAGTCACTTCTTTGACCAGTTATGAATCTCTCCATTAACCATTTCCCACTGGAAAAGAAAGCATCTCTGTCCAAGTTGATTAGAAGCAGCATAGATTTATGGTTATAAACTTGGACATTTAGAAGGCAGTTTGGAAGGACCATTTACCAAAAACAACAGTAGTAGGTTTCCCTCTCTGGCCTATGACCTTGAGTTTTTGATCAATTTTACAGTACCAAGCATGAATTTCTTCCTGCGGGACTGACCTCAAACCCAATCAGAAAGCAGTTAGTTATTCTCATAATACAGTCACTACTGCACTGCTGGACACACCCTGCCTGGTAGATCAATGCTATAATATGCAAGGTCTAGTGCTGGGTAACAACCATTGATAGCTTTCCTCTACCAATATCCTATATAGCCTCTTCCAGCACAGTGAAAGCTAGCCATCAGGGAGAGTTTCCTGGGCACAAGATTGATTTCCATATGTCCTGCAACCAAGGTTTGTGGGATCTTCAGCAAAAGGGTCTTACCATCTAGTTATGGTGGACAGCCAAGAGTAATGGCAATTGCCTATGTTGTTTTTGGTGCATCTTGAACCAATAACTCGTAGGCAGGTAACTCAAATTGAAGACTGAGATTTTCATTTAATAACCCACAACTTCTGGGAATAGCATTGTTTCTCCAAGCAGGTAACTCTGTTCGAGCTCCTTTTTTAAGTTAGATTTTTACTCAGTGTGGTGGTAGTGAAGAAGAAATGTGACTGGTAAGCTCACATATTTAAACGCTTGGGTCCTAATTGGTGGCACTGTTTGTGGAAGTGCAGAAGGTGTGGCTTTGCTGGAGGAAGCATTCTACTGCCGGGAACTCTTTGAGAGTTAAGGCCTGCTCTCACTTCCTTTCCTTCTCTCTGCTTCTGTTTGCCATAGGCAGTTAATGCTCAGGCTCAGCTTCCTGTCCAGCTCCCTGCCATTTGCCACCATGCCTTACTAACCATGATGGACTCTTAAACTCTCTAAAGCTGTAAGCCCAAACAAATTCTTCCTTCTGTGAACTACATTGGTCACGGTGTTTATCGTAGCAACAGAAAAATAGCTAACATTGAAGTTGATACCAGAGAGTGAGTTGTAGCTATAAAGAACATGTCCATGTTGCTTTTTGGAGGAATGTGGAAAACTTTGGAACTTTGGACTAGAAAAACTGTTGAATGCTATAAGCAGATGTTAATAGATCATTCTAGGAGGAGCCCTGAAGACAGTAGTGCCCAGAGCATATGGACCATAGAGGCCCAGCTCAAGTTGTTTCTTGACTAGAGGCCATTCCTGTCATATTTTGGCAAAGAATCTGGCTACCTTCTGCCCTGTCCTAAGAGCTTGCATGAAGTTGAATTTAAAAGTAATGGACTAGGGACTGGAGAGATGGCTCAGTGGTCAAGAGCACTGGCTGCTCTTGCAGAGGACTCAGGCTTAGTTCTCAGCACCCACACATGGTGGCTAATAACCATTCCTAATTCCTGTTCCAGGGGATTCAGTGACCTCTTTTGACCTTTGCAGGTATTGCACAACACAGGTGCACTTACACACATGTAGGCAATACTCATACACATTAAAGAAAAGTAACAAACTAATTTCTTGGCAGAGGAAATTTCAGGACAGTATAATATTGTATCTGTGTTGTGAATATTAATGGTGACTCTTATGCAGATCTACAATGAAAAAAGAGCAAATGAGACAACAAGAAACATAAAATGTATAGTTTGGAGAGAAAAAGAACACTAAGAAGCTTAATATTTCATTCAAGGTGTTGCCTAGAAGAGAGGATCTCATTATTAAGAAAATTAGCAGTATTGAGAGGCCTGCTGCTCTACATTGGAATGGTAAGAGTGCCCTCAGGGCAAGACCCCATCCAACTGAGCTTCCAACTTGTAAAAGGTGAATGCTTAAGGTTTCTGGCACCTACAAAGCCATTGCTTCAACATTAAAAAAAAAAAACAAAAACCTGCTGCTAATGTTAAAGGGTCCATCTGAAGCAGGCAGCTGGGCTTGGAAGTGTTATCCGTGAGGTTCTGGATTTAGAGGCACAAAGGATACAAGAGGGAGGGAGGGGCTTAACTATTCTCCTCCTTAGTTTAGAGAGCCCCTGAAGCCAAGCAGCATTTTCATGGGTGTCTCTGCTAAAACAAAACAAAAAAAAGGCTGTGGGAGACTATCATGTAAAGTTGTGAAAATGGGGTTGGAGAGATGGCTCAGTAGTTAAGAACACTGGCAGCTCTTGCAGAGGACTGGGGTTTGATTCCCAGTACCTACATGGTGCCTAAAAAGTGACTGTAACCAGGGAAATCTGATGCCTTCTTCTAACTCCATGGGCACTGCATATCACAAGTGCACATACACAGATGCAGGGAATACACTCATACACATAAAATAAAAATAATAAATAAAAGAAAATAAAGCTTGTGTTTCAGTAGAGATGCCAAGATATTGGAGATACCAAATTGGTGAGACTGCTGCCAGGGAGCACTGTACACAGGGAGTGTAACCAGCCCAAGAAAGAGATGGATGCTTCAAGCAGAAAAGCAGGAAGGGTGAGCCGTCTGTGCTGGGATAGCTTTAGTTGTCAACTGAAAGCTCCCCTGGGTTGAGGGATCCCCAACTGGGGAATCGCCTCCCTGGGACTGACCTGTGGCTATGTCTGTGGGGTATTTTCTTGCTTGTAGAGTGATGTGGGAGGACTCAGCCCACTGTGGACGATGCCACCCCTGAGCAGGTGGTTTTGTATTGTATAAGAAAGCAGGCCGAGGGCTGTGGTGGCGCACGCCTTTAATCCTAGCACTTGGGAGGCAGAGGCAGGCAGATCTTTGTGAGTTCAAGGCCAGCCTGGTCTACAGAGTGAGTTCCAGGACAGCTGGGGCCACAGGGAGACCCTGTCTCAAAAAGACCAAAAAGAAAAAAAAAAAAAAGAAAGCAGGCCGAGAGTGGGCCAGGGGAGCAAGCTAGTAAGAAGCTAGTAAGCAGTATTCCTCCATGGCCTGTGCTTCAGCTCCTACCTCCAGGTCCCTGCCCTGAATTCCTACCTTGGCTCCTTCATGAAGGATGAACTGTGACCCAGGAGATATAAGACAATTAAACCCTCTCCTCTCTAAGTTGGTATCGGTCAGAGTGTTTTGTCAGAGCAATTGAAGGTAAACTAGAATGCCATCAAATCCTTTGAAACAAAGTCCCAGACATAGGACATGGCTACAGGGCTTGGTGTTTCCCTGCTAGTTTTCATCTTTTTCTTTGGTCCATTATTTCCTCACTATATGCACATTCCTTTCTTTAGAAATGGAATCTATATTCTGTGCAATTGTATGTTGGAAGTATATAATTTGCCTTTTGATTTTACAGGGGGTTACAATTAGAGCCTACTTTGAGTCTTAGAAGAGACTTTGGACTTTTGAGCAGGATTGAAACTGTTGTTTCTTTGTTTGTTTGTTTGTTTGTTCTTTTTGAGATAGGTCCCTGTAGCTCTAACTGGCCTGGAACTTACTATGTTGTCATTTGTATTCCCAATGATGGTCATTCTGAGCCGGGTGAGATGGAATATTGAAGTAGTTTTAAATCTATTTCTCTGATAGCTAAAGATGTTGAATCTTTTTTAAAAATTTATTTTTTATTTTTTATGTGTGTGAATGTACTATCTGCATGTAGGTTTGTGCACTGGTGTCGAGCAATGCCGCGGAGGTCAGAAGAGGGTGTTGGATTCCCCTGGAACTGGAGTTAAGACGGTTCTCAGCCATGTTTAGCAGCCCTTTGTATTTCTTCTTTTGAGAACTTTTTGTTTCATGCCATAGCCTATTTAAATTTTTTTATTTTATTTTATATGTATGAGTCTATAGCCTCCATGTATGTAAGTGCACATGTGTTGTACAATGCCCATGGAGGTCAGAAGAGGATGTCTGATTCCCCTGGAACTGAACTTATGGACAGTTGTTAGCTGCCATGTGGGTGCTGGGAATTGAACCCAGGTCATCTGCAAGAGCAGCCAGTACTCTTATCCACTGAGCCACCTCTCCAGCCCCACCATAGCCCATTTTTTAAATTAAGTTTGGTTTCTCAATGAAACCAAACTTAATTTAATGTTTTGATTTAAGGTTTCTTAATTTAGTGTTTTGAGTTCTTGATATGTACTGGACATATTCTTTATCAAATGCGTAGCTGACAAAGTTTATCCCTTATTCTTCGGGCTGCCTCTTTACCCCAGTGACATCTTTCTTTGCTGTACAGAAGTTTTTACTTCATGAGATTTTTTTTTTTTAGACAGGGTCTCCCTATAGCCCCAGCTGTTCTGGAACTCACTATATAGACCAGGCTGGCCTTGAACTCACAAAGATCTGCCTGCTTCTCCCTCCCGAGTGCTGGGATTAAAGGCATCGGCCACCATGCCAGGCATTTCATGAGATCTTATTTGTCAGTTGTCTTATTTCCTGCACTATCAGAGTCTTATTCAGAAAGTCCTTATTTATGCCTATCTGTTGAACTGTACACTCCAGCAGGTTCAGAGTTTCAGGTCTTATTTTGAAGTCCTTGAACCATTTGGAGTTGAGTTTAGAGGAGGATAAGAGATAAGAATTTAGTTTAGGAGCTAAAGAGATGGCTCAGAGGTTAAGGGCATTGGCTGCTCTCGTAGAGGGAACCCAGGTTCAGTTCCTAGGACCCACATGTAGGCTAACCACCATCCATAACTCCAGTTTCCAGGGAATCCAATGTTCCTCTTCTGCTCTCCATGAGCACATACATGTAGGCAAAGCATTCACAAACATAAAAATAAATAAAAGAGAATCTGGTTTAATTTTTTTGCATGTTGAATCCAGATTTTCAAGCACCATTTGTTAACCATATTGCCTTTTCTCTATCATTTTTGTTATTTTTGTTTTGTCATCTTTGTCAAAAATCAGGCAGCTGTTGGGTAGACTTGTATATTCTACTGATCTATGTGTTTGTTTTGTGCCAGTACCATATTGTTTGTATTACCATGGCTCTGTCATAGAATTTAAAATTAGGTCTGGTGATACCTCTTCCAGTACTATTTGTTTATTTATTTTTCCTGAAGATTGTTTTGCCTATCCTTGATCTTCTGTGCCTCTACAAATTTTTTGAGATTTTTTTTTCTACATCTGAGAAGAATGGCCTTAGTGCTTTTATTGGGATGCTATTTAATGTGTAGTGTATAGATTAGTTTTGATAGGATGGTGATTTTTATAAGATTAATGAGCATGGGAGGCCTTTCCATTTTTTTCTAGTGTCTTCCTCAATTTGTTTCTTCAGTGTCATAAATTTTCATTGTAGAGATTTTTTGTTTGTTTGTTTCCTTGGTATGTTAAGGTTCTCTAAAGGAACAGAACTGAGAGGGAGAGAGGGAAGGAGGGAAAGAGAGAGAGAAAGGGGAGAGAGAAAAAGAGAGAGAGAGAGAGAGAACATTAAAGGGGGATTTATTAAACTGGTTTTCAGGACAGGGTCCGGATAATCCAACAGTGGCTGCCTCAACAGTGGAGAGGCCAAGAATCTGGTACTTGCTCAGGCAATAAGGCTGGATGTCTCAGCAGTCTCAGTCTGCTCTGGAGGATTCCTGGGGATCTGCTGGTCTTAAGTCTAGGGTGGAAGAGAAGTTGGTCAAAGATCAGCAAAGAAACGCCACAGTAACAAGACAGAGAAACTCACAATGAGAGTCAAGGCAAGCAGGCAAAAATGCTTCCTTCTGCCATGACCTTTTACGTGTGCTACCACCAAAAGGTATGCCCACATTTAAGGTCGGTCTTCTGGCTTCAAATGATCTGATCAAGAAAGTCTCTCATGTTTTGGTTAATTCCAGATCCAATCAAGTTGACAACCAAGGTCACCCATCACAAGTCCCCCTTTTGCCACCTCGGCACCCAAATCACATCTTATGTCATGCTAAATTTCCAACTCAATTGCATTATATATTTTAGAATAGGTGGCAAAGTCCCTTGAGGAATGCTTGGTATTTTAGTGCCTCATAACTTAAATACAGTAATATAGATTTATAGCACTTAACCATTGATATTATCTCAACTGATGTTATATTATATGATAAATAGATGAAAGAAAACACAAATTTCTGTTTAATATATGTACATACATTCACAAATATGTTCTTCCCCAAATAGGACAGAGACACTCATGTCAATTACAACCATCTTTTCTGCAACTGGTCATGTGGCCTAAGCTGATATTTATAACTACCTTCCTCTGCTGTTTTCTGTATTTCCTTAAGCCTTAGCAAGCACCTCAGCAGGTTTCAGCTATTTCCCTGAAGCTGTGACCCATACCTTCAATCCCTGAAGGGTCTGGGCCATTTGTCATCCTACCTGAATTGGGCTGGTGCAGTTTCCCATTGACCTTAATTCCAGGACATAGTAACACCAAGAGATGCCCTAAAGGATCTTCTACACTCCAGACACAGTCTTCTTTATCTCCACTGTGGAGAAACAGTCCAATTTTCCTTGGTAGTCTGGGTCAATAACCACTCCTAACACTGTTATTCATTTATTAGCCTGTTGGCTTAAGGGCAACAGAAGCCTCAAGCGGCCAGAGTGAAGTCTTAGCTTCCAGTTCAATGGAATGTTTGTTGTATTTCCTCAGAGAAGTATGCCACCCCCTTGGACCCAAAACTTCTAGCCCAGCAGAGTATAAGGTTGCAGGAAAAGGAAGCATAAAACTTCCTAGTGGGTTACTAGGGGTGCCAGGGAGAGAAGAAGAGATACCAACATTTCCACCCCTTGACTCCCAAGTCCTGGCTATTGGAGAAACAGTACTGTATATTGGATGTTGACTTAAAGCATATATTAAAGCTGATTTAAAGCACATGCCTCTGGAGAGCCCTGTCACAGCCCCTCCATAGTGTTGCCATGTAATTGGAATTGTAACACTATAGGAGAAACTGTACTGTATATTGGATGCTGATTTAAAGCATACATTGTCTCTGGAGAGCCCTGTCATAGCTCTTCCAAAGCTTTGCTGTCTAATTGGCATTGTAATGGAGTCTTTTAAAAGCTATTCAGTCATTCTTTCAAGCTGAGTACTTCAGGATGCCTGGGAACATGGTAAGAACAGTGAATTCCATGAACATGGACACATTGCTGCTTTTCGTTGGCTGTGAAGTGAATTCTCTGGTCAAAAGTGATGCCACATAGAACACCATGATGGTGGGTAATAATACTGTAAGTCCCCAGATGGTGGTTTTGGCAGAATCCTTACTTGTAGGAGAGGCAAATCCATAACAAGAATAAATATCTATTCCAAAATGTAAGTGCTCCAATGTAGTCAACCTGCTACCAGGTCACTGGCTGGTCACCCAGGAGAATGTGCCACAACGGAGGCTCAACGTTGGTCTCTGTTGTTGGCACATCTGGCACTCAGCAGCAGCTGTAGTCATTAGCTTTGGTGAGTGAGAATCCATGTCATTGAGCCTATGGATAGCGTCCATTTGTGCCACCATGGCTATTTTGCTCATGGGCAATGATGGGGGGGCGGAGAGAGAGAGAGAGAGAGAGAGAGAGAGAGAGAGAGAGAGAGAGAGAGAGAGAACTATCCTATTTTTGTGATTACTGAGTTCTTCCTCTTCTGAAACAACCTTTGGATGAACATTACACAGATCATTCTCACCAGTTTTCCAATCTTTGGTACCAACTTTCACATTAGTTACTTTTCTGTTGTAATAAGACACCATGACCCAAAGCAACTTATAGAAGAAATGGTGTACTTTGGCTTGCGGTTCCAGAGGGTTCACAGTCCATCATGGTAGGGGAGGGATGTCAGCAAACCGGGCATGGCAGCAGGAGCAGGAAGCTGAGAGCCATGTCTTCAACCATAAACACAAAGCAGGAAGAACATTTGGAAGCAGGATGAGGCTAGACATTTTCAAAACCTGTCCTCCTTTCCTCCAGCAAGGTTACACCTTCCATGAGCACCCCAAACAGCACCACCAACTGGGTCTTCAAATACTTCGGCCTATGATGAACATTTCTCATAAAAGCCACCACAGTTGGTTAGGTTTATTCCCAGGAGTTTTATTTATTTACTCCTTTGTGGCTATTTTGAATGAGATTGTTTCTCTGGTTTCTTCATTAGTATGCTTTTCATTGATATATAGGAATGTTAATTTTGTATCTTGTCATTTTGCTGAAAGAATTTATCAACTATAAGAGCTTTTGGTGGAGTCTTCGGAGTCTCTTATGTATAGAATCATATTATCTGTAAATAGAGATGCTTTGACTTTCCTAATTTATAACCCTTTGATTTTTTTCTCTTTTCTTATTGCTCTAAGACTTCAAGCACTATATTGAATAAGGGTAAAAAGAACGCCTTTGCTTTGTTCCCAATCCTGCTGGCAATTCTTTGTGTTTCTCCCCATTTAGCATGATGTTGGCTACAGGTTTGTTTGTTTGTTTTTTATTTTGTTATTTATTTTTATTTTATATGTATGAGTGCTATGCCTCCATGTATGTAAGGGCACCCATGTCATGAAGTGCCCATGGAGGACAGAAAACTCCAGATCCTCTGGAACTGGAGCTATGGATGGTTGTTAGCTACTCTGTGGTCACCAGGATTTGAACTAGGGTCTTCTACAAAAACAGCTAGTGCTCTTCACCACTGAGCCATCTCTCCAGTCCTTTATGCTCCCTCTATTCCTAGCTTCTTCACAGTTTTTTATCCAGAAGGGATATTGGGTTTCCTCAAAGTTTTTTCTGCATCTATTTCTGTCTTTGAGTATATTTATGTGATGTATAACACATTAATTTGAGTATGTTAAGCCATCCCTGAATCTCTGGAATAAAGCCAATTTGGTCATGATAAATGATTTTGTTGTTGTTGAGACAGGGTCTCTGTGCAACCCCAGCTGTCCTGGAGCATGCTATGTAGACCAGGCTGGCCTCAAATTCATAGAGATCTACTTACCTCTCTCTCCCAAGTGCTAGGATGAAAGGGGTGTGCCACCATGCCTGGCAATGAATTATCTTTTTGTTTTTTTGTTTTTGTTTTATTTTTATTTTATTTTTTTTATTTCTTTATATGTATGAATGTACTGTCTGCATGCAGGTTTGTGCACCCGTGTCGTGAAATGCCGCGGAGGTCAGAAGAGGGTGTCGGATTCCCCTGGAACTAGAGTTCTCCTGGAATTGGAGTTTCAGACGGTTCTTGGCCGCCATGTGAGTGCTGGGGATCGAACCCGGGTCCTCTGTAAAAGCGGTCGGCGCTCTTAACCGCTAGGCCATCTCTCCAGCCCCTGAATTATCTTTTTGATGTAATCTTAAATTCAGTGTCTGTGTATTTTATTGAGAAATTTTATATCTATGCTTGTCAGGGAGTTTGGTATGTAATTTTCTTTTTGTTGTGTCTTTATCTAGTTTGGATATCATGATAATACTATCTTCATAAAAAGAGTTTGGAAATATAGGCGGATCTTTGTGAGTTCAAGGTCAGCCTGGTCTACAATGTGAGTTCCAGGACTCCCTGTAGCTGGGGCTACAGGGAGACCCTGTCTCGAAAAGACCAAAAAAAAAAAGAGTTTGGAAATAATTTGAGTAGTATTGGTGGTAGATCTTTTTTGATGTTTCAGTAGAATTCTGCAGTGAACTCATGTTTTCCTGGGCTTTCTTTAGTTGGGAGACTTTTTATTACTGTTTCAATCTCCAACCAGCTGATTATGGATCTGTTTATTTCATCTTGGTTGAATTTTGATATATTATTTGTATCTAGAAATTCATTCATTTCTTTTGTATTTCCTAGTTTAATGGGATAGAGGTTTTTAAGATATATTCTTATGATTTTCTGAATTTCATTGGTATCTGTTGCAATGTCACCCATTTCATTTCTAATTTACAAATTTGGGTCTTTCTTTTGGCTAATTTGACTAAGAGTTTGTCAGTCCTGTTTAATCTTTTCAGAGAACCAACTCTGTGTTTCGTTGATTCTTTTTCACTTATTATCTTTTCACTTATATTTAATAAATTTCAGTCTTGTTTAGGGGTTTGGTTTGTTCTTAATTTTCTTTTTAAAGTTTTATTTGTTATTTTTATTTTATATGTAGGAGTATTTTCCTACATGTATGTAAGTTCACCACATATGTACATATGTAAAATGTCCCACAGAGACCAGAAGGGGGTATCAGATCTCTTGGAAGAGGAGTTATGAACAGTTTTCAGCCACTATGTGAGTGTTGGGAATTGAACCTGGTCCTCTGAAAGAACAGCAAGTGTTCTTAACTACTGATCAATCTCTCCAGCCCTGTTCTTATTTTTTTAAGGTCTTAAGGTGTATCATTAAGTTATTATTCTGAGGTCACTGAACTTTCTGATAAAGGCATTTAGTGCTATAAACTTTCCTGTTAGGACTGCCTTCATTATGTTCCATAGAGTTTGATACATTGGGTTTTTATATTCATTTGCTTCTAGGACATTTTTTCCTTCTGTAATTTTTTCCAGTGATTCATTTATCATTCAGTACCATGTTCTTTAGTCTCCACAAATTTATGTGCTTTCTATAGGTTCTATTTTTATTGATATCTAGATTTATTCCATTGTGGTCAAGTAGAAACCAAGTTGTTATTTCAGTTTTCCTATGTTTGTTGAGATTTGCTTTGTATCCTAACATGATAAATTTGGGGGAAAGTTCCTGGGCTGCTGAGAAGAATGCATATTCTTTAACATTTGTATGGGGTGTTCTGCAGATGTCTGTTAGGTTTATTTGATTCATGATGTCATTTAATTTCAATGTTTCTGTGTATAATATTTTGTCTAGATTACCTGTTCATAGGAGAGAGTGGGGTATCAAGTAACTCACTATCATTGTTTTGGGGCTAATTGTGGTTTTCCATCTGATAGTATTTCTTTTATGAAACTAGGTACACATGTGTTTGGTGCACTTGTGTTTATAACTGTAACATCTTTTTGATGGATTCTTCCTTTGATGAGTATGAAATAATCTTTCTCTCTTTTTTTTTTTTTTTCTTTTTGAGATAGGGTTTCCCTTTAGTCCCAGCTGGCCTGGAGCTCGCTTTGTAGACCAGGCTGGCCTTGAACTCACAGAGATCCTCCTGGCTCTGCCTCCCGAGTGCTGGGGTTAAAGGTGTGCACCACCACACCTGGCGAAATAATTTTTCTTACCTCTTCTGACTAGTTTCTGTTTGAAGTATATTTTGTCAGATATTAGGAAAACTACACCTGTTTGTTTCCTAGTTCCACTTGCTCGGAAAACCTTTCTCCATCCTTTTACTCTAAGGTGTCACTCTTTGATGATGAGTTGTATTTCTCAGAGACTGAAAACAGATGGATCCCAGGTCTGGAGAAATGGTTCAGCAGTTAAGACCACTGACTGATCTTGCAGAGGACCAAGGTTTGGTTCCCAGTACACACATGTCAGCAATGGTATGTGTGCACAAGACACACATGAACTAAAACTAGACAAAAACCCAAGATAGAACTGGGAAATGGGTAAGAAGCCACAACCGTAGCTGAAGGATTTTTGGCAGCTGATCACTTCTAGGTGAGGGAGAGTTGGGCTTCTTCGAAGGAGTGCTGCTAGATAGTTTGACCAGGCTCTAGTAGGTGAACTCACATTGAGGGACATTTGAAAACACAAACTTAACTTGATAGGCCTTAACATCTATGACAAAATATATGAAATCTGGCTGGAGGGGGGCAGATAAAAGTATGGATTCTGTTTTATAATTCAGTCTGCTGGTGTGGGTCTTTTTATTGGTAAATTAAGACTGTTAGTATTTAGAGTTATTATTGAAAGATGTATATTAACTCCTGTCATTTTATTGATTTTGTGGTGTTTTCTTAGATCTCTTGATTAACTCTCCTGGTATTGTTTACTTTTCCCTGTGACCTCTTGAGTGTGTTAATCTTTTTTTTTTTCCTTAAAAAATTTTATTTATTTATTTTTTTTAAGGGATTCATAATATAAGAGCACAGTTGAAGTGTATTTATCTTTAGTCCATAGGATTTCTTCCACTACCATTTTTAGAGTTGCCTTAGTGGCTATAAGTTCCTTTAATTTGTTTTCATCATGGGAAGTTTTTATTTCTCTTTCAATTTTATAAAATAAATAATTTTACTGAGTATATTAGTCTGGGTTGACAGTTGTGGTCTTTGAGAACTTAGAATATATCTTTCTAGGTCCTTCAATCCTTCTGGCTTTAAAAGTTTCTATCTAATAATCATATATTATTCATGTGGGTCTGCCTTTATAAATGGTTTGACCTTTCTCTCTTACGGTTTTCAATATAGTTTATTTTGTGTTTTTAATGTCTTAACTATATGTCCTGAGGGGTTTCTTTTCCAGTCCTGTCTATTTGGTGTTCTGTAGGCCTCTTGTACCAGAATGGGCATCTATTTCTCTTGATTTGGAAAGCTTTTCTTCTATAACTTTATTGAAAATATTTTCTATGCATTTGGTTTGGCATTTTTCTCCTTCTATGCCCATGACTTAAAAGTTGTCTTTTCATAGTGTCCCAAAGTGTTCTTGTGTTCCATTTGTATATTTTTAAAAATTTATCATTGGCCTGTACTAAGTGATTCAATTTTTCTACCTTGTCTTCCATCCCCAAGTCTCTGTTTTGTACATGATCAATTCTATTTGTGAGACTTCCCACTGAGGTTGTTAATTGGGTTATTGAGTTTTTCATCTCCAGCCTCATTTCTGTTTGGCATTTCTTTAGCCCTTCTTTCACTGTTGAATTCCATTTTCATATCTTGTATTGACTTCCTCATTTCACTAGGCTCATTGTTTTTATTCTCTTGGAGCATATTCATATGTTCTATGAGTTGTTTAAACATAGTTATAATCATTCTTTTGGATTCTTTGTCTATAAGTTCTTCTAGGTCATTCTCATTGGAGGTTATTGCTATGGGTTAGTAATTTTTGGAGGAGACATGTTGTCTTGGTTTTCTATGTTTTGTTTTTTCTTTCTGTGCGGGGATTACTGTATCTGGAGTTTGTTGGTTGGGTCTCTCTCTCTCTCTCTCTCTCTCTCTCTCTCTCTCACTCACTTTCTTTTGTTCAGATCACTTTTTCTTTCAGTGGAGATATTTACACTGTTCAGGAGGAAACTAAATTTTAGTAGAGTTGAGAAAACATTTTTCTCTTTGAACTGGTATTGAGCTGCAGGCCCTATTTTAAGTCTTCCTCTGAGAGTCAGTCACTGTCTAAATGCCTGAGGCTGCTCTGGCTAGGTATCTAGACACAAATTATCAGAGCAGCTTAGGCAGGCCTAAGCAGAAGCTGGGCTCCTCACTGATGAATGTGGCCCTGGTGCCTGGAGTTAGTTTCCCACAGTAACTAGGAAGCTGGGTGTCTTGTCGGGTATAGGAGGGTGCTCACACCAAGCACCTAGGGTTTGCTTGGCTGGCGTGGTGTAGAGTGCCTAAGCAGAAGCCAAGTCTCTCACCTGGTGCCTAAGGCTTCTCAGCAGGCCAGGTATCTAGAGCGAGGTTGCAGTGGCTGTATGCACTAAGCTTAAACAAGAGAAGCCTGGGCTCTTACCTGGTGCAGGAGGTGGGTAAAGTAGGCACCAAGCAGCCAGGAAAGGTTTGGGGTAGTCCCTATGGGTGAGGGGCCCAGAGGACGCATGGGATTCTCAACAGGCAGTGGCTGGGGACTTAGTGTGACTTTTTTAAAAATAAGAGAAGTAAACTGACTCCTGAGGAGAGGCCTCATGGCCCAGTAACATCCAATAAGCCTTGCCTTTAAAAAAGTACTGTCTGTCTCTGCTGTCCTCTCTCAATGGCCTCACCTCTTTACCGTCACCTTGGGGCTCAAATTCCAACACAAGAAATTTAAATAAATACATACATTCAAACCATAGCAGTTACATGGGAGAAAGAGCAAGAGGAAGGTTCAAGGGCCACCAGCTATTTCGGTCACAGCTGTTCACACAGCAGTACTTGAAAAGTCCCCAGCTCATGTGTCTGAAACCTCTTGAGAAACACTGAGCCACTCCTGGGTTCCAGTCTCTCAGGATCTGTGAGAGACAGTGTGCTAGAGTTTGAAGCCACTATGTTTAAGGGCAATGTGTTGTCAGCCAGCTACAGTAAGCCCAAACTCAACATTATCACCCTATCCACATTCCACCAAAGTTTTTAGGGTCTTGTCTCCATGTAGCATTGTTTGAAAGCTCACACTGATCTACCAGTACAAGTTTCTTCATCTCTTTTTTTCTTTTTTTTCATACATTTTCCCAAGGCACCTCATTGACATTTCATCTTAGAAACTTACGTCTTACAATTAAGAATTAATTATTTGGGGCTGGAGAGATGGCTCATAGGTTAAGAGCACTGGCTGCTCTTGGAGAGGGCCTCAGTTCAATTCCCAGCACTCACATGGCAGCTAGAATCATCTGTAACTCGGGTTCTGGGGGATCTGATGTCTTTTCCTGACCTATGAACACATTGCACAACACTGGTACATTTACACACATGCAAGCAATTCACTCATATACATAAAAAAATTTTTAATTAAAAATTTTAAAATGAATTAACTGTAAGCAGGGCTAGAGAGATGGCTCAGCAGTTAGAGGCACTGGCTGCTCTTGCAGATAATCAGTATTGGATCCCAGCACTCACATGGGGGCTAACAACCATCTGTTAACTACAGATCCAGGGGCCTGATGCCCTCTTCTGGCTTCTGCAGGCATTGCATGACATGGGTGCACTTACATACATGCAGGCAAAACACACACATACAAATAAAAATAAATAAACCAAAAAAGGTTTTAAAGAGTTCTTTAGGGTGGAGGTGTAGCTCAGTGGTAGATGGTTGCCTAACTTGTGCAAGTCTTGGTTAATCCTGGTATCCCAAAACAAAACAAAGCTTACTGAGTTTCATGTGCAAGTGTGCATGTGCACATGTGTGCGCTTTAATTCATTTACTAGAAATTCACACCATTGGATGGAAGAACTCCCTGAATCACTCACATGGATCTCTTTCTCTCTCTCTCTCTCTCTCTCTCTCTCTCCTCATTCTCTCTCTCTCTCTCGTCTTGCCCCCATCCCCTCTCTGTCTTGTCTTGGGACAGGGTCTCCCTGGTACGACCCAGCGCTGTCCTGGAACTCACTCCATAGACCATGGCGCCTTGAACTCATAGAGATCCACCTGCCTCAGCCTCCAAGTGCTAGGATTAAAGGCACGTGCCACCACACCCAGCTTAAAGATGTAATTTTCTTATTTCTACATCCATAGGGGTCGCGCTGGGAATCCCGAACCCGCGGGTCCTCTGCAAGATCAGGTCACAGCAGCTCTGTAGCTCTGAAACCATCTCTCCACCCTGGATCTCTCCTTTTATGTTTGTGAGTTTAAAACCTCTTTATTTTCTATATATAAAGTGTTAGTGTCGCTTACACTCTATATGCCCACTTATGTACGAGACCCCACATGCATGCACTTCGATGAGGGCCAGGCAAGGGGGTGGCGTGGACCCCTGGAACTGCAGCTTTTACGAAGGTGTTTAGCCACCATGTGTAGTGCATGGAATTTGAACCCAGGTGTTTCTGCCCAGAACAGTCTTTCAGTTGCTTTATATTTTTTTAATTTTTATTTATTTCCATATGTGTATGAATGTATTGTCTGCATGCAAGTCTGTGCACCCGTGACGTGCAATGCCGCGGAGGTCAGAAGAGGGCGTCGGACTCCCCTGGAACTGGAGTTCTCCTGGAATTGGAGTTTCAGACGGCTCTCGGCCGCCATGTGGGTGCTGGGGATCGAACCCGGGTCCTCTGCAAGAGCGGTCAACGCTCTTAACCGCTAGGCCATCGCTCCAGTGCTTTTAACCAGTGTGCCATGTCTGCAGCCCCACCACCTCTGTTATTTCTTAAGTGGCAGGGACAGGTAGCAGGGGAGAGATGAGAGCCTCTCATTAGTTTGAGCTCATTCTTTTTTATATATATTTTAATGAAATTTATTGATGGCATTCAGTTATTCAGGAAAAATAACAAATAATTGGGCCAACATTAACATGGTTTTAAAATTGTATCTAGCTGAAATGGCAAATTTAATAGCAATAAAACATAAAATTTAGTGGAAGTGAATGTAGTTTTTTTTTTCAGTTCTTTTGTTGTTGTTCTCTCCAACTTGTATTGCTCCAGTATATATACATATCTACTTTTTTTCCCCTAAAAGATGTCATGTTTTTTCCTCAAGGAAGTGCTCAAAGGTTCCTCCTTGGCAATCCCAAACAACCATCAATCCTGCACTTTTGCTCCACACTGGGGTCTTTCCCTCCCATGGTCCCCCAAATGAAGTCCAGTAAGCATGCGTCCTCTCTTGTTACCCCTGTTCTGGCCTCCATGATACAGCCCAGGCAGTCCAACAATGGCAATGGCAGTCTACATTCTGACGAGGCTGAAATCCCAACCTGGATCTCTTTCTTATCTGTTTTTGGAACCCAAACTTTATTTCAACTGTCTTTATTCACCCATTCAGCAAGTACATACTGAGACCCTCTTTGTGCTCAGATATGGCAAGAAAAAAAGCTACCCAAGATTCTAATTCCTTCTAACAAATAATTAAGTTCAAGAACTCATTGGGATTTTTTTTGTTGTCTGAATATTCTATTTCCTTTTTTTCTCTTTTTAGGTTTTCTTCAACATTGTCTTGTTTTCCTCCAAGATCTTGGTTTCTTTTAGCCTCTGACTTCCATGTTAGCAGCTGAGCTGACTCACTAACGATCCTTACCTGTTGTCTGTTAAGATTTTAGTCACAATCTAAAGAGACACGGGGCACGCTGTGAGCCTCGCTGGGGGATATGAGCTGGTGGTGACTGTAAGGTGATCTGCTTGAGCCTTTCCGTTGGGAGACTCCCAATTGTCACTATCTTTACACTTTTTCTTCTGGGATATGTACATATGCAGACAAAAACCTAGTCTCTTTTCCAGGAACTACAAAGCTGATCCTTGGAGAAGAGTGAAAACGAGGCTGGAGATACCATTTGCAGCATCCAGTCTTCCACCGAAGCCTCCATCTCACTGTGGTCTTCCATGGTCAAATCATTCAGCTCTGTCCATCTAACCTCAGTCTTCTCCAATTCAGTAGACACAGTCCACCTCCCCACGGGGATGGAAGAGGGTCTCTATAGTGTAGAATAAGGGAGCAAGGAAGGTTTGAACGTTTTTGTTTTAGAGGCAATCTGCTTATGTAACCCATAGTGACTAGACACTTTCCATCTTCTGCCTCCAACTCAACTTTCTTTTTGAGACAGTTCCACTTCAGACTGGCCTGGAGCTCTGTAGCCCAGGCTAGCCTCAAACTCACGGCAGTCTTCCCACCTTAGTTAAGTTTCTGAGTGTTGGGATTATAGGCATATACCATACCTGGCTCTGCCTTAACCTTCAAACCCAACTTTCAGAGGTACCTGGACCCCAAGTTGGGGCCTCTGGGTGGACTTGCTTCTGTCACTCTTCCTTTGCAGCCTTAGTTTTTGCTTTCCTTAGCTGCACTGATGAACCTTCATCCACCTGCTTTTTTTTTTTTTTTTTTTTTTTTTTTTTTTTTTTCTCCCTGTAGCCCCAGCTGTTCTGGAACTCACTCTGTAGACCAGGCTGGCCTTGAACTCACAAAGATCCACCTGCTTCTGCCTCCCAAGTGCTAGGATTAAAGGCGTGCGCCACCACGCCTGGCTATCCACCTGCTTTTTAGCTTCCAAAATTTCCTTCCTGTCATCTCTTAGCTTTTCCTCTTCTTTGTTGATGAAGAAGGAAATCCTGTTATCACGATATCTCTGAAAGTGCTGGCAGTGGAGGGAAGTGATAGTGTCCATTTCACTGTCTTTGAGCACAAGTCATTCCTACTTTCTCTTAAAGCTGTGCCTGGTCCTCTCTGCAATTCCAAGTGCCTCTTAGCTAACTCACTTCAGGCCCTGCTTTTACATTTTAATGAGTCAATTTTATGTATATGTATGTGACTGAGTATATATGTATATATACCACATACATACAGTACCCCTGAACGGCAGAAGAAGGAATGACAGGCTGTTATGAGCTGCCCAATACAGGTGCCTGGAACCAAAGAAACCCAGGTCCTTCGGAAGAGCAGCCAGTGCTCTTAACCGGTGAGCCATCTCTCCAGCCCCAGGTCTCTCTTCTTGTCTGAGGGAGCTCAGGGAGTGCTGGGCATGGCTGACTACCCTGTTCCAAAGCTCCATGCTGGTCTTCTGTAGCTTTTCTCTCTCCTTCTGACACACATTACTTTCCTCCAGTATTCTAGACTGGATTTTTCTTCTAAATTACCTTTAATAATTCCTGTTATACAAAGCAATTGGATAGCCTGAACCGGGTGCCAGGCCCTGCACTAATAAGCACTGTGCAGTTACACATGTATTCTCTCAACAACTCAGTACATTTGGTTTTATTAAATAACTCATTTTATTTATTATTTTTTAATTAAAATTTTTTTAATTTAAAATTTATGTGTATGAGTGTACTGCCTGCATGTATGTAAGTACACCCATGTCATGCAATGACTGCGGAGGTCAGAAGAGGATGTTGGATCACCTGGAACTGGAGTTACAGATGGTTGTTAGCTGTCATGTAGGTGCTGGCAACTGAACCTGGGTTGTCTGTAAAAGCAGTCAGGGATCTTAACTGCTGAGGCTCTTCTCCATCCTCCTAAATAACTCATTTTAAAATTTATTTTGTGTATATGAGTCTTTTGCCTCCATGTATATAAATGCACCTCATGCATGTCTGGTGCCCAGAAGAGCATGTCAGATCCCCTGGAACTGTATTTAAGAACAGTTAGCTCTCATGTGAGTTCTGGGAATCAAGCTCAGGTCTTCTGAAAGAGCGGCAAGTGCACCTAACCACTGAGCATCTCTCCGGCCCCTAAACAACTCATTTTACAGATAAAATCTCAGCATAGAAAGTTTAAGTAACCACTGAGCATATTGCAAGTGCTGTGTGCTTGTTTCCCATTGTATTTATTCGTGTATTTCTGGATTTTCTCAACTGCTCCCAGGGTCTATCTATCTCATGCAATCAATCACACAACTCTGATTTTTTCTAAAAATGAATAAATGAAAACCTATTTACTTATTTATTATGTGCACATGGGCATGTGTAGACATCAGCAGATGGCTTGTGGGAGTCAGTTCTCTCCTTCTACCACATGGGTCCTGGAGATGGAACTTGGGTCACCAGGCTTGGCCACAAACACTTTTACCCACTGAGCCACCTCACAGGCCCCAGTCAGGCAACTCAGAACTGTGCGTCTCCAGTCCTGCCTTTCACTTGGGCTTCAGACTCAACTTCTGACTACTTATTGGAAAGCTTTGTATGCTTCATAAGCACCTCAAGAACAAAATGTATGAGGTCCAGTTATGTCATCTCCACCACTCTACACACCCCTGTCTTGTTCCTTCTCCTTCTTTACACAGTCTTGCTATATAGACCAGGTTGGCCAGAAATGTTCAATCCCCCTGCTTCAGCCTACCAAGTGTGAGGATTACAGGCATATATACCAGGCCCTGTCACTTCTCTCCTGAAAACAGCCTGTCATGTTCTCCTCCATGCTCGGAAGCTAGACTTGCCAGTCTGTTCTAACTGGTCTCTCTCACCTCCCTGTGGAATTTTCTACTTGTCTTCTGGAGAATGTTCTAAATTCCCCTCCTCCTCATCCTCCCTCTCTCTCCTTAGATCTTTATGACTGGTTTCATCTCTAACCTTCTGTACACCATCAGAACTGCTTCCCAACTCACCTTCTTAAGATCTGTTCATTCTACCTAGTTAGTCTTCACAGGAGAGAAGTGTCCCCCACATGTCAAAACCACAGCAGAAGGCCAGCCTGGTGACACGCACCTATAAACCCAGCACTCAGGGGGTAGAGGCAGAAGGACCAACAGTTCTGGGCCATTCTGGACTATGGAGGGGAACCTCGTCTCAAAACCAAAATGAAACAAAATAAAATGAAAACACAGCCAAACAAAAGAGCAGATTGCTTAAAGACTTCGTGTGTGTACTTGTATTTCAATAAACATATACCAGTAAAAACTAAAAGCTGTAATGTTCAAAATCTTTTGTGGTTAAGTACCAACGAGAAATTAAGAGAAAGAAAAATCTAATTATGGAGATAAAAATAGATCTATGTTTTTTATTCAATGATGATTTAATTGAAGCCGGGTGTGGTTGCACACGCCTTTTATCCTAGCACTTGGGAGGCAGAGGTAGGCAGATCTTTGTGAGTTCAAGGCCAGCCTGGTCTGCAGAGTGAGTTCCAGGCCAGCTGGGGCTACAGGGAGACCCCCGTTTCTAAAAGACCAAAAAAAAAAAAAAAAAAAAAAACAGGATATTTTAATTAAATAACTACTACAAACCTTCAGGTATTGTTCTAGCAACTGGGATTGTAGACTTGCACAGACAGATAAGGTTCCCAGTAACATGGAATTTATATCCAATGAAAGACAAATAATAACAAATCAGCCAGTGTGGTGGCACATGGCTTTGATCTCAGCACTAGGGAGGTAGAGGCAGTCAGAGCTCTGTGAGTTCAAGGCTAACCTGGTTTACGTAGCAAATTCCAGACTAGCTGGGGCTATCTCAAAAAGACCAAAAAAAAAAAAGAAACAAATCAGTGCTTAAGATATATGATGTGACTACAATGCTGGGAATGAAGCCAGGACACCTTTGCCTCATGTCACTCCTCTGGGTGGCCAGGCTGGCCCTGAGCGGGAGCACTGTGCAGAGTGCCAGTCAGCACTTCCTGGCCTAGCATTAGGGGGTGGCCAGGCTGCCCCTGAGCTGGAGCACTGTGTACAGTGCCAGCTTAGCACTTCCTGGCCTAGCATTAGGGGGTGGCCAGGCTGGCCCTGAGCGGGAAGCACTGTGTACAGTGCCAGCTCAGCACTCCCTGGCATAGCATTAGGGGGACTTTTGCTATCTTCCCCCAGAGGAAGGGGGTTTAGGAAGAGGCTGAGTCAGCACCCTGGGCCTGTCCTGTGGACTCCTTCAGTGGCTTAGGACAAGTCTTCCCACTTTCTGGGTCTCTAAAGGCCTGGTTACCGTAGCACACTCTTGGGTCTTCCTGCAGTTTTCTATGATCCTGCACTTCCTACCTCCCTCTGCTTTCAATTCAAGATTTCTTCAAAAACGAGATCTGGAATAAAGAGTCCTGAGTGGGTCTCTCCTCTGCCTACCATGGAGCCTTGCTTGGGTAGGTGAGTAGCCAATGTGGGGATAGGGAAGTCAAGGTAGCTGGAGTATGATGGAACCCCCATGCATACACACACACACACACACACACACACACACACACACACACACGGTGAGGAGTCTCACAATTCTCCAGAACTACAGTCATTGACACTCTAGGGGAGCAACCCTAATGGTCAACAAGACGACTTTGTCCTGAAAGTTGTCATCATCTGAACATGGACTGTCTCCCACAGGCTCATGTTTTGAATGCTTGGCCTCTAGCTTGGGGGACTGTTTTTTTTTTTTGTTTTTTTGTTTTTTTGGTCTGAGGCCTAACTGTTCTGGGACTCACTACTTACTATGTGGACCAGGCTGGCTTTGAATTCACAGAGATCCTCTGGCCTCTGACTCCCAAGTGCTGGGATTAAAGGTGTGCACCACCATACCCGGCAGGGGGACTGTTTTGAAAGCTGTGTGTTTGGTTATTGGAAGTCAGACTGTTAGAAGTTGGTCAGTGAGGGTGGGCCTTTGAAAGTTATACCAGCTCTGGTTCTAACCGGCTGTTTCTGCTTCCTACTCTGGCACAGTGATAATTAGAGTATCCATTTGATATGATTTAGAATCACCGTAGAAAGGAAACTTTGGGCATGTCTGTGTGGAAGTTTCTAGATTAAGTTCACTGAAGTAGGAAGAAGACCAGCCCTAAACGTGTGTGCTCCCATTCTGGGGCTGGGATCCTAGAGCGAATGAAAAGGGCGGCTAAGCTGAGCACGAGTATTTATTAGCTTCTGCTTCCTGACCAGGGGGACAATGTGACCATCTGCCTCACGCTTCTGCCACCATGCCTTGCCCACCATGATGGGCCGTGCCTTCAGACTGAGAAAACAAGCAGCACAAACCCTTCCTTCCTTAATTTGCTTTTGTCCAGATATTTGGGCCATCAGGAAGAAAAGTAGCTAATGCAGCCATGATGTGAACAAGCCACACTGTGCTCTTGCTGCTAAACCTAGCTAGCTGCTTCTGCCACCATGCCTTCTCTGCCACAATTGGCTGGCATGATGGCCTGGCATAGCTCTGCAGCTATGAGCCAAAACAAATTTTGTTTTGTTTATGTATTTCGAGATAGGGTCTCACTAGGTAGCACAGACTCACTGTACTGTTGAGGCTGACCTTGAATTCTCCTCCTCTTCCTCTTCCTCCTCTTCCTCTTCCTCCTCTTCCTCTTCATCTTTCTCCCCCTCCACCTCCTCCTCCTCTCTTTTCCTCCTCTTCCTCCTCTTTTCCTTCCTTTTCCTTTTCCTCCTCCCGCTGTTTCTTCCTCTTGAGACAGGTGGCCTGGAACTCTCCATGTAGATGAGGCTGGCCTTAAACTCACAAAACTCCACTTGCCTTCTGAGTGCTGGAATTAAAAGCATATACCACTCATGACCTTGAATTCTTGATTCTCCTGCCTCAACCTCCCAAGTGTTGGGATTACAACAAACTTCATGTTTTAGTATATATATTTATTAATTAAAATTAGCTTGTTATTTTTATTTTATGTCTATGAATATATTGCCTGCATGTATGTAGGTGTATCCTTGTCTAAGAGATTCATAGAAGCCAGAAGAGGGTATCAGATCCCCTAGAACTGGAGTTATGGATGATTACTGGCTGCCATGTGGGTGTTGGGATTCAAATTCAGGTCCTCTGCAAGAGCAGTCAATGCTCTTAACTGCTGAACCATCTCTCCAGCTCCAATATCAATTTATTTTTATGGATACATCAAATTGTACATATTGGGGTTGTTAAGAGTGCTTGTTGCTCTTGCAGAGGACCTAGGCTCCATTCCACCACCCACATAGTGGCTCACAATTGCCAGTAAGTCCAGTATAAAGACACTCTATAATAAACATGCTAATACGGATGTCTCTTTTCAAAACTAATTTCACTACTCAGGAGTGAGGCTGCTGGATCTCAGCATAGCTCTGTTTTCAATTTTCTGAGGAACCTCCACAGGGCTCTCTCTTAAGTGATATTCCTGACATAATCTGTGAGGGTTTACTTTCTTCACATCCTCATCAGCACATGCTATCTGTTGTCTTTTTGATAATAGCCATTCTTACTGTGGTGAGATAATATCTCCTTGTGGTTTTGGTTTTCATTTTCCTGGTGTCGAGTGACACTGAGCACTGTCTCACTCGTCTGTTGGCCATTTTGATGTCTTCCTTTGTGGAGCAGCTATTCAAGCTTGTCGTCTTGTTTTTGTTTATTTTTCCCATACACATTCCAGGTATAAAACTCTGTTCAGCAACTTCATGGTAACAACCAGGTCCTCTGCAAGAATGGCCAGTGTTCTTAACCACTAATCCATCTCTCCAGCCCCTGCACTTTGTTTGTTTGTTTTATGAATTATTTTTGAGACAGGGTTTCCCTTTAGCCCCAGCTAGCCTAGAGCTCACTTGTAGACCAGGCTGGCCTTGAACTCATGGAGATCCACCTACCTCTACTTCCCAAGTGCTGGGATTAAAGGTATTCTCCATAACACCAAGTTTATGCTTTATTTTTTTGAGACAGTTTCTCACTGAGCCTGGAGACAACTGATTCACGTAGGCTGGCTGGCCAGTGAGGCTCACGGACCTGTCTCTGTCTCCACAAACATCGTTATGGGGGTGTGCTGCTGTGTCTGGCTTTTTACCTGGGTACTGGGTATCCAAACTAGGGTCCTTATGTTAACCCTTAAGTCTATTCGAATTTTTTGTTGTTATGTTATGTTAGTTAGTTAGTTAGTTAGTTAGGTGGTTAGTTAGTTAGTTTGAGATAGGGTCTTGTGAAGCAGGCTGGCCCCAAACTCCACATGTAGCCTAAGATCGCCGTGAGCTTCTGTTCCTCCCACTTTGACCTCCTTATAGACATGTACATGTTCCACCACGCCTGTGTTATGGAGAGCTGAGGGTTGATACCAGGGCTTCAACAAGCTAGCAAGTACTCTACCAACTCAGCTACATTCCCAACTTGGTTTTTGTTTTGTTGTTGTTGTTTTGAGACAATGTGTAGCCCAGGCTGTTTTGGAAACACGCAATTCTTCTACTTCAATCTCCTAAGTGCTGGGATTATGGATGTGCCTGCCTCTCCATGACTCACTCAATTCCAATTCTTGTGGTTTCCACTGATTGCAAGTTTTTTTTTTTTTTAATCTTTAGCAAGAAGGTAAGCGATAGTGGGGCAGAGAAGGTGAAAGAAATTACCTGATTTACATCTGCTCCCAGAGTTCAGCTGACGGTTACCATTAAGTGTGAATTCCTTAAAAACCAAATAACTTAGTTGGAGATGGGGCACAGCCCCAAAAATCCAGCACTTGGAAGAATGAGGCAGGAAGATCACAAGTTAGTTCAGCCTGGGTAACAGTGAGTTCAACTCTAGCCTGCATTACAAAGAAACACCCTGTCTCAAAACAAACAAACAACCCCCGCCCCCCCCCCCCAAAATGAACAAAGCAAAGCAAAACAAAACAAAACACATGGCTCGGCATGGTGACACATGGCTTGGCATGGTGACATGTGGCTCGGCATGGGGACACATGCCTGTGTTCTTAGAACTTGGGAGGCTGAAACAGGAGTGAGAGTTAGAGCCCAGCCTTGGTTACACAGTAAGATACAGTCTCAAAAGAAAAGAAAGAAGAGATAAGAAAAGAAAATGTAAGGAAAGAAAAAGAAATGTCAATAAAGCTTAAAAAGAGGCAGGCAAACATCTACATCCTTGAAGTAAGATCTAGAAAACTTCCACAACAGTGTTTACAGACATTTCAAATTCCTCCCAATGATGACACCATATCAGTCCTAGGAGAGGGGATATCCACTTATCTAGATCTGAATACCCAGATTCAGTCAAGTCAGTACAAGAACTCAATCACTCTGGTTGTTCCCTATGTGGTGGAGGAAACAGTGGGTTGCTTGGTTACAGAAGTGGCTTCAGGTGAGAAAACGTTGAATCTGTCACGGGAAAACCCATCTGGCTAGGGTGCTCTTTATTCTTGCACTTTCTCCTTCCTTCCTCTCATGTCTTGCTTTTCTGTGCTTCAGTACTGAAATTAGTTTTATGTTATTAATGTAGAATTTAAAATTGATCAATGCAGTACTCATGTACTGAGCACTGGGTTGATTCTAGTCTTTAACCTGATCTCAGAGTTTCAGGGATCACCAAGGAATACACACAGCCACTGTCCTGGGTGGTAACTGGGCATGCAATCAGCCTGTGGATCCTGCCACCAGCAGAGATCTCATTCTTGGGCACACAACTTCTGAGGCAGCTCTTTCCTCAAGAGGCTGAGAGGGGGAACAAGGTATCCAATCTTGAGACATCTCAAGTTTGGCTTTCAAGTCATTGAAACGTCAGTGGTGATACAAATATTTATTTCAAAACTGTGAGCAGTTTTCTGGAGAATCTGACACTTGAATTCACATTTGAGCCAGATTATTTTATACTTGTCAAAAAAGCCATTCAAATAGGCTGTCATACAAATGAAAAATTAAGTCCAAATCATGAAAGGTCTACTTTGAGAAGCTCTAGGGAGTTTGTTGCTATTGCCACCTATGGCAAAGAAACACAAGCTCTATCAAAACACCTCAGACATCTCGGCCACAATGCCGGAACTCATGATAGTCCCCACCGAGACACTGTGGGGGAGCCACCTATGCTCCGGTCCTCCAGGTTCTTCATCAATGGTATCCTGGTCACCATGGGTCATTCTTGATTTTCCTTTCCCTGTATGCATAGATTGAGTCCCTTAGCAAGGTCTGTTAGTTCTATCACCAAGACACACCTCACATCTGTCCACCTGTCTTTCTTCCATTGCTATCAGGTCCTGCCATTGTCCCTGCTCACTGAGTTTCTGTGATGGCCTCTTCTTCTCTGTCCCCATCACCACATCTCCAGTCCATCCTCTAGTCAGGATCCAGAAGAAGCTTTTTATTTTTTTTCCATTTTACCTAGATAATTCCACCTTTTAAGTAACAAACTTAACTTTTTAGCAAAGAACAGTATTAGTTTCATAGTAACACTGAGTGATAAGAACACAGAGCTCCTCGGGGAAGAGAATGGGTAATGTCGGGGGACAACTTGGGGCAGTCGATTCTTTCCTTCCATCACATGGGTCTTGGGAACCAAACTCAGATGGAGCTTGGCAGCAGCACCCTTACCCACTGAACCCCTTCACAGTCCCATGTCTAATATCTTAATAGTACATCATAAAATGATCTGAAGACGTTTGTGGTGAAATCTGTTCTTTCTGCTGGTCCCAAATATCTTCTTTCTTCTCCTGGTCCATCTCTCTTTTCACTTGGCAAAGCAGTCCTCTCTAGCCACATGTCACAACTGTTAATCAAGTGACCCAAGTCCCTTGGCCAAGTGGGTGTGCCTAGAATCCTGGCTAGGCCAGGCTGATTCTCCTGAGATCTGAATCTAGAACAAGGTGATTCAAGGTCAGAAACTACTTGTAGCCAGGACTTTCTGGTGGCAGAATATTGAAGTTGTCTGTCGGTTCCTGCCATCTAGATCCCCAAGCTTAACTGACCTATCCACGGATCCTTTGGGGGGGTATTTATTATTGATGTCTTTTTGACCCAGGTTCTCTCTATAGCCCCAGCTGGCCTTGAACTCACAGACATCTGCCTGCCTCTGCCTCCTGAGTGCTGCGATTAAAGGAGTTTGCCACCACTCTCCACAAAAAAAAGTATCTATTTAAATATGTCTGAAATGTTTCCTGTTGCTTGCATATAACAAATACTAATAGATTTAACTATGTACAGCAGGTGGAAGTATGTAATTAAATCATTATTGGACTTAACCCTTTCTTTTTAGACAGGGTCTTAAGTATCTCAAGCTGGCCTTGAAATCCCGAGTATTGAGATTACAAATGTGTATCATCACACCCAATTTTACACAGACAGACAGACAGACAGACACACACACACACACACACACACACACACACACACTCACACACCTAAACACGGCTTAGTTGGTAAAGTGCTAGTCTAGCATACAAGAAGCCCTGGGTTCCATCCTCAGCACTGAATGTACTGAGCATAATGACACACATCTATAATCCCAGTACTCAGGAGATAGAAGCAAGAAAATCAAAATTCCAAAGACATCCTTGACAAACACAGCATGTTGAGACCAGGCTAATACATGAGATCAGGCCTATATAAAAAAAATAGTACTGCAAATAGCAAAAATGATAGCTCATTTTGTTTTTCCTTAAACACCATTCATATGTTTGCTTTTCATGGTACAAAATAGTTATTTATTTGGATAGGATCATGCTATATAGCCTGGGCTGACCTTGGACTTCAGATCTTCTTACTTCAGTTTGCCAAGTACTGGGATCACAAAAAGCACAGTCTACATGCATATGTCATAATGACAATTTTTCTTAATATATTGAGAACAAATTGTCTTCATAAAATCATTCTTTTAGGAGAAATCATATGTCAACCAAGACATCCATTTTGAAAAAGTGCAAATGTGCAAATAAATTGTACAATGAAAGTGAACTCTTCCTCCACAGTGAACTACTTAAAGCAGAAATCAAATGAGCTACTGTAATAGCTGTGTGAAGGAGCTACGGCCACAGTCCCCCCACCCCCACCCCGAAGAGTCCTCTGTGGAAATGTGCGGCTAGACGGATAAACACACATCTGTTTAGATTTCGGCAAACTGGATTTCTACTTATTCTGTGGTTGGGTACTTGCTCTTTCAGGATGGAGAGATTAGCTTTGAAGAGAAACCCTTCAGTATCATAATTGTTCAGCTTTCTGACCATTTCCTAATTAATCAGGAGCAAGAAACCCAGATGCAGGTAAAATAGTCTAAGCTTGATCACTGGCCTCTGGCTTTGTTTTTATTTCTGGGTCAGCATAAAACTTATATACACTACCAGGACAGTTTTATATATTTCAGACTTTAGTATTAGTGGTGAAAATATGGACAAACAAGAACAGAGAAAAATAATTTCATAATCTATTTTTTTATATAGTGCTTTGCAGTTTTGAAATGGTTTTGTATGCTACACCAGCCAAAAGCCAAGAAAGAAATGTGACTTACTCAGAGGGTTCAGTAAAGAAACTAGCCAGGTGTGGTGGCACACATCTTTAATCCCAGCACTTGGGAGGCAGAGGCAGGAAGATCTCTGTAAGATCAGCCTGGTCCTCATAGAGAGTTCCAGGTAGGCTACAGAGAGACATTGTCTTAAGAAAAAAAGATGAAGATGAAGAAACTAATAAAGGTGTTACTTAGGGAGCATGAGCTCAGGTTAAAGAGCAAACAAAAGGTGCCAAGGCACCTAAGCGACAGAGGCAGGACCAATGTCCCCAGAGCCCATGTATGCTGATGCCAAGGAAAAGGGGCCAAGCCAGCCAGCTGCTGCCCAGGACCTGGTACGAATCAGCAAGGGAGGACAGACCCTCCCTCCTCTCTCCCTACCCCGTGATATGTGGCTAAGTCAGCCAGAAGCCAGATGGCTAAGGAGCTCTGGTGGTGCAGCTATTAGAAGGCAGCAAATCCTTAGAATACAAGAGCAAGTGTGTGTATGTGTATGTGTGTGTGTGTGTGTGTGTGTGTGTATGATGAAACACAGGCATTAACCAGCCACACACATTAATTCATTCAGAGTACAAGAGATTAAATGCCTGATTAAATTTACATAGCTCATGATCTGTGATTTGGGATTTAAATACAAGTGTCCAGGCCCTGCAAAGCCTGGCTCCCCCCTCCCACTACTCCTTCTGGTTTGTGAACAGCTTAGTGGACTGAATACTGTATCATGTTTCTTGGGTGCGACATTATTGTCTTTGGACTGAGGTAGCTCAGTGAGGGCAAGAGCCTGGTTGGCCATTAAGAATCACCTGGCACAAAGTTTGAATCCTTTCTTCCAGTCCTTGGAACACTGAGTAGTCACTCAGAGTCTCACTTTACTCATCTGTTATTGGGGGTAAAATGCTCTTAGGGTTGATATGAGGATTAAAATCATGTTTAGAAGTGTTTAAAATACTGTGAGCATAGTAGTTCCAATAAGCTGTGGTATCTACCATTTATTGGGCTCTTTGCATTCTGTCGTTTTCCATAAAATAGACTTAAAGTGGGCCCAGTCTCCCTCATCTTACAAATATGGAAATCGAGACTTAGAAAATGATTTGCTAAAGACCACATAGTTACTACTAAATCTCACATCATCGTCTAAAAACACATGCTTGCTTGGGGAATGGGTAGATAACTCAGTGGGAGGAACAATTGCTCCGTAAGCATGCGGACCCATGTTTGAAATCCTAGAACTCGTGTAAAAAGTTAGTTGTGGTGGCTCTCACCTGTAATCCTGGTGCTGGGGGTGAAACAGGAGGATTCAGGTTGCTTTCCAGCGAGTACAGCCAAATAGCGAGTTCCAGGCTCACCGAGAGACACCGTCTCAAAGTAAGGTGGAAATCAATAGAACAAGACACTCAGTATTGACCTCATGCATCCACACACAGGATACACATACATGCATATACATGCAGGACACACACACACACACACACACACACGCATATATCCACACACACACTAAATAAGTGAAGAAGAGAATAAAAGCCTTGCCTCTCTTCCATTATTCATTTCCAAGCAAGATTAGATTTCAGTTTTGCTAATGGGAGCTCAAGCCAGAAACAAACAAAACATACACCTAGGCATGTATTTGCTTGAGCTCTTCCCAAGTTGGTGCTGTGCAGGTGGCATGGGTTCTACCCCTTTTCTGGTTATTCCTCTTGTCCATTAGCTAGCTGTGTCCATCGCTGCCATTTCAGTGTCAGAGCATTATTAGTGTCACTGTTTTGTTTAAATAAAGCCTAGGGTGCCCTAGAAGAATATGCCTTTCGCCATGGGATAATTGGTTTGGAATCCTGATGCCTTTATTTAACATCACGTGGAGCTGATTTGCAAGGAGTATGGCTTTGATGCTTGAAGGTTGGCTTGGAGCCAAGCAGTCATTGTTGGGGATGCTGGCTGTTTGAGGTTTAGACGCAATCTGCTGAGCACTGACTAGGCCTATTAATAGGAGTTCAAACACGGCATCACAGTCACAAGGGTCCCTATGAGGACCTGGAAGGAGGAGCCTGAGTAATAGTTTAGAAAGAGCTGGGGTGGGGGCTGGGGGTGGGTGTCTTTAGGCAGGGCAAGGTGCCCTTGACACCATGTTAGGAACTCACAAAGGCATCTGAAACACGCCAGAAGTTCCTCTTCACACCCACTCTCACTTGAACTCGCTATTTTGGGCACAAGATATGCCCCAATTAGGTGTCTGTGTTTCCCACAGGATAGAGCTCCTTGGAGGGAGGGATTATGTCATTAATTCAGAAAGCATTCGTTGAGTGCCTCTTGCCACTGCCAGGCATTGTACAAGGAGCCAGGATCTGTATTCATCCTTGTACCCAGCACCTCAGAAAGAGGCTAGCACATGGCAGGCATTCAGTGAGTGTTATGGGTAAAGTATTACTCGCCGAGGAGGCTAAACACAAACACTCTGTTGGCTTGAATAATGGACATATCTCAAACTTGTTTTTCTCAGGATTTGCAACAATACCCAAGCCCTTTGCAGAAGGAAAATCGACATTTTACATTAGGCAAATATGGTAGACATTTAAATGTATGTCTATTTATTTCATGGTTAAAGTCCATCAAATTTTTGGTTGTTTGAGAGTTAAGCCTACATTTGATGCTACCAATTTAAAAACATAACCTCAGTACCCAAACAAAACATAAAACATACATCATTCCTTGATGATCAAAAGACAATGTGGGGTCTCACCATTATCATTAGGGAGCCATTTGTCATTGGCTGAGCTGCACATAGGGTTAAGAGTCTAGATTAATAAATGCTTGCTTTGCAACTGCAATTTATTTTTTATGCACAGTTAATGATACATAATTATGAGACCCCCCAGGGTACAGTCAATTATTAAAAAAAAATAATTTAAAGAAAAGGAAAGTGGTACCAATGAAGGCTGCTGGGACAGCAACAGAAACTAAATTAAACATAAAAGAAATTCATTTGAAAGATAATGGAGAGCTCTCAGAAGAGAAAGCTGGACGCCTAGGCCCAGAAATAAATGGTAAGGAACAGGGAGGCTGGGCAGCATGAAACTAGCCAAGGAACTGTGTGCACGAATTGCCCAGACCCTCTCTGCCACTATCCTAAACCAGCTAAAGGATCTTGGGTGGGAACCCATAGCCCACTTTGTCATGGCAGGGAGAAATGAACAATTTGGCTCTTTTAACTTCTGTGATGATCTGACTCTGTACAAGCCTCGATGGTTTGCAGACTCAGAAAAATGCAATGGCTGTTCTATATTTGACAATTTTAAAACAAATCCAAACTATATTGTGTTATGATATCTTATGGCAAGAACAATTAAAATACATATATAATGGATTTTTTTCTTGAGATAGGATTCCCCTATAGTCTCAGCTGGCCTGGAACTTGCTATGTAGAGCAGGCTGGCCTTGAACTCATAAAGATCCACCTTGCCTTTATCTTCAGAGTGCTGGGATTAAAGGTGTGTGCTACTATGCGAAGCTAGATCTTTTTTTAAATAAGAGAGGTTCGAAAGATGGCTCAGTTGGCGAATAACTTACTGGAGAGCACAAAGACTTGAGCTTTATGTCAAGAACTCAAGTGAAAAAGCAGAGTGTGGTGATTCGAACTTATAACCCTAGGTCTGTAAAGGCATGACAGGCAGGTCCCTGGGAAGCAATGTTCAGCTCTCCTGGCTGAATTGGCAAGAGCAGCCAGTGCTCTTAACTGCTGAGCTATCTCTCAGCATCCTCCCACCCCTATTCTTTCTCTACTCAAGCTTACAGCTCCTTTTAGTACTCCAAGAGAGACTTGAGGGTCTCTGGACCCCACTATTTCTTCCTCTTTCCATTGACTAAATCTCTGCTTTTTTTTTTTTTTTTAAGGAAAGGGTTTATTTGTCTTACATTCCTGGGGTCACAGTTCATCACTTAGGGAGCCCGAAGTAGGAATTCAGGGCAGGAACCTGGAGGCAGGAGCTGAAGCACAGGCCATGGAGGGACATTACTTACTGGATTGCTCTTCTGGCCCATGCTCCAACTGCTTTCTTTTTTTAAAAAAAATATTTTTTGTTGTTCTTAAACTTTTTCATACATCATATATCATTTCTCAATCCAATTTAGACTCATATCCCTTTCCATGCCCCCATCCCACCCGAGTTCATGCATTCTGCCATACATGTCTTGCATCTTTTTCTGAGTCTTTCCAGAGGTTTTTCAAAGCAGAGGATTATTGGTTTTGGGAGAGCTTCACTGTTTCAGGGTTTTTTGTTTGTTTGTTTATTTGTTTTGTTTTGTCCTGGTTCTTTTGTTGTTGTTGTTCCCTCTAACTTGTATTGAATTGTATTGCTTCAATATATATATATATATATATATTTACATATTTATATACATATATATGTCTCACCTATACTAAAATGATGTCATCTGAAAACAAACTGTATTGCTTGTTTTTTTAACTGGTGGATTAGAGATACACGACCAAATCTGTGGGTCATTTCTATCATCTGATGTTTCTTTAATCATGTGTGACCACAATCCACACAATATTCTTTCCTCCTAGAACCAGGCTGACAGTCTACAGGACTGCAAGCTTCAAGGCTGTCTCCTGCCTCCAGGCAGACAGTCTCTAGGCTTAGCTCTGGCAAGGAGGGAGGAGGGGACAGAAAGTTACCTGACAGGAAAATGAAAGACACAGACTCAGCGGGTGAAGGTCTGGGAGATTGACTCTCTCATTTATTCATGCCAGCAGTGTGTTTTTATACCAAAGGCTACTATTCTCTGGGCAAGGAAGTAGGGGGCTGGTGGAAGGGAAAGGTGAGCCACCTTGGCTCCTACCAGGGGCTACAGAGCTCTTTTTTGTGCAACTGGTAAACTAGAGGTGACATTTTTGCTCAATACCTCAAGGGAAGGGACCATTCCGTTCTGAAACTTTGCAGTGATAGGTGAGGCAAGAAAACACTGCAATATCCTGACCTTCAGGAGCTATAGATAATTCACAGAGACAATTGAATGCTCACAGAGATATCAGATAACTCTCGGAGGTTCTGCTGGACAGGTTTTACAAGTCCTTGCCTCAAGCCAGGCACAGTTTCATTCCTACACAAATCTAGTTTTGGGGGGCTGCAAGAGCCTAGGCTTTTTTTTTTTTTTTGGTCTTTTTGCAGGGTCTCCCTGTAGCTCCAGCTGTCCTGGAAACTCACTATGTAAGACCAGGCTGCCTTGAACTCACAAAGATCTGCCTGTCTTCTGTCCCAAGTGCTAGGATTAAAAGTGTGAACCACAAAAACCAAAAAAAAGGCTTTTTTTTTTTTTTTTTTTTTTTTTTTTTTTTTTATGAGAGCCTAGGCTTTTACCCTAAAAATGTCACTTATATAAGGTTCTGAACTGACATGGTAACATATGACTGTACTCCCAGCACTCAGGAGGCAGAGGCCATAGGACTGCTGCAAGTTCAAGGCCAGATTGGGCCACATAGAAAGTTATAGGCTAGTCAGAGCCACAAAGCAAGAACTTGTCTCAAAATAACAAAAACCAAAACCAACCAAACAAAAAAGAATGAGCTTCTTTATATCTATTATCAAATACAATGTGAAGGTAAAAGAATTTTACAAATTATATTCTATTCTTAATTTTCACCTGACTTCAACAATCCTAATATTATTTAGCTTCTCTCACAGTGGCTAAATCTAGAGAAAGTAGTTGTTGTATGTATTCAAAAACAAAGAAAGCTAAATACTTAAATTTCACCTATTTTTACAATACTTCAGTAAGTCATTGAAACTAATGAACTAAGATGAATAGTTATTCCTTTAATCAGATAACGTACTTTTGCTTGAAAGCCTGCCCTAGTGTAAATGTTTGTGAAAATGCAACCATGAAACTTCCTTAAATGTTCCCAATTTTCTGACTCAGGAAAAGTGTCATTTTTGCTTTTCTTTTTTCTCTTTTCTAGACCTGTGTCTGAAGCACTGGCTTAACCCCAACAGTGTGACTCTCTGCTCCTCCACTCCATCTTCTTCCTCCTGGCAGCCCCCAACCCATGAAATGGGGCCACCCACATTCAGAATGAGTCTTCTGTTCTCAGTTAAACCTCTCTGAAAACATGCACACAAGACACTCCAAGTGTGCTGCACGGTAAATCTAAATCCAAACAAATTATCAGAGAAGATTAGCCACTACATGTACTGGGATCAATGATTTTTATTTCCAGATGATTCAACAGATCTGCATTTCTGAGAATTGTGTGTTACCTCAGGGTATGCTATCTCTTAATTCCCAGAGTTGAGACTTATTCTTTTTCTCAATGAGCTGGAGACAGGTGGTATGTTCGCAACAGCTCCACCATGAATTTGGAGCCTGGAACTGTTTCACCCAGGATAGCTGGAGCCTGTGCTGTGCTGAGGCATGGCCTGGGTGACGGGGAGTTCTGCACTGATAATTAATGTGCATGCTGGGCAGGTGTCTCATGTTCCTTGCCTGTCCCACTATGCCCCACTGAATGAAGTTCAATCCTGGTATTAGCTTCATGGTTGCCGGTCTTACCAGTCCCGTTCTCACTTGCTCTTGACAACTGAGGTGTGTTAGGAATTAGCAGAGAAATATGGTCCAGCTGACTTTCCCCCCTTTTTGAACTGCCTTCCTCCTTACCCTTCATTGTCTAGTCCTAGGAACTAGACAGTGGTCTGTCTAGTAGAATAACAACATGTAATCTGTTGTCCAAGACAAGTTTTATGGACTGAATTATATTTTCACAAAATTCATATGTTGGAGGGCTGAACAAAAGACCCAGGTTCTAATCCCATATGGTAGCTAACAACCTCCAGTTCCAGGGATCTGATGGCCTCTTCTGACCTCCACGGGCATAGCATGACACCGGTGCTTACACACATGTAGGCAATACACTCATACACACAATATGATAAATAATAAAAAATAAAATATTTTTAATTTTATTTTTTATGTGTATGAATGTACTGTTTGCATGTAGGTTTGTGCACCCATGTTGTGCAGTGCTGCGGAGGTCAGAAGAGTGTGTCAGATTCCCCTGGAACTGGAGTTAAAGACAGTTCTCAGCTGCCATGTGGGTGCTGGGGATCGGACACAGGTCCTCTGCAAGAGCAGTCAGCACTCTTAAGCACAAGGTCATCTCTCCAGTCCCCCCAAAATAAAATATTTTTTAAAACATTCACATGTTCTAATCTCTAGTACTTCAGTATTCGACTTTACTTGGAGATGAAGTCACTAAAAAATAAAGGCAATTGACTTGGCTCAGAGGCTAAAAGTTCCTACCACCAAGCCCAATGACCAGATTTAAATCCTCAGAACCCACATGGTAGAAAAGGAAAACCAACTTACACAAGTTGTCTTCTGACCTCCACACACACAGTGGTACATACATGTACACACAGTGGCACATACATGTACACATAGTGGCACATATGTGTACACACATACACACATACACACAGTGGCACATACACGTACACACATACACAATTAAAAAATGTAAAAATATTTTTTAAAAATTAAGTTAATTTATCAGGCCTTCTGGTGAGGTCACAACTTAATATTATTGGTGTCCCTATGAGGGGAGGAAGGAACCTTAGTGTTACTTGAGCTCAGAGAACAGGCCATCTGAGGATGTGACAGAAAAGGGTTAGGCCATCTGCAGCCCAAGGGGAGAGTTCTCAGGGAGAAACCAAACTTGCCCATCTGGACCCTGAACTTCTGGTCTCTAGAACTGTGAGAAAATGTTTCTGTGGTTTAAGCCACCTACTCTGTGGCATTCTATAATCTACTCTGTGGGAGTCTGTAGTCTACTCTGTGACATTCTGTGATCTACTTTGTGGCATTCTGTGCTCTACTGTACGGTATTCTGTAATCTATTCTGTGGCATTCTGTGACCTATTCTGTGACCTTCTGTGATCTATTCTGTGTTAAGCATGAACTGTCCTCCAAAGGACATTGGATGCTTTCTTCTCAAGTTTAGTGGCATCTGCTTGCCCAGAATTATAAGTGTGACTGTTGACTTTCCAGGGGAAGGGGAGGAGCCAAGAGAGTACCCCTCCCAACCAGACAGTCGATCTAGGCCATAAGAGGGGAGGGGCTAAGGGTATAAAGGGCAGGGGATGGGTGGGTTCCTCTCCTTCTTCCCATTTTGAATGCTGTCTGGAAGTCACAGGATCTAAGCCTGGTTTTGGTTTTATTGAGCGGCCTCAGAAGGAAGGGTGCCCACACTTCTGTGAAATAACAGGTTAGGTTTCAATTAGACAAACCAGGCAAACAGTGAAACAAATCAGGGTTGATGCTCAGCTGTAGGGGAGGAGAGGAGGGGAGCAAGGAAACAGAGGCACTCCAGGCTAGGGAAGCTCTCGACCCTCTAACAACAAGGATACAGCTAAGAAACAAGATTTGTGGGGTGTGTGGTACATGCCTTTAATCCCGGCACTCAGAAGGCAGAGGCAGGTGGATCTCTGTGAGACTGAGACCAGCCTGTTTTACATAGCAAGTTCCAGGTCAGCTGAGGCTACAGGAAAACCCTATGACAGAAGAAAAGAAAGAGAAAGAAAGAAAGAAAAAAAGGAAGGAGGGAAGGGAGGGAGGAAGGAAAGAAGGAAGGAAGGAAGGAAGGAAGGAAGGAAGGAAGGAAGGAAGGAAGGAAGGAAGGAAGGAAGGAAGGAAGGAAGGAAGGAAGGAAGGAAGGAAGGAAGGAAGGGCGCCGACAGCTCTTACAGAGGACCCGGGTTCGATCCCCAGCACCCACATGGCGGCCGAGAACCGTCTGAAACTCCAATTCCAGGAGAACTCCAGTTCCAGGGGAATCCGACACCCTCTTCTGACCTCCGCGGCATTGCACGACACGGGGGTGCACACACCTGCATGCAGACAGGAAGGAAACATGTTTTTGAAAGGCCTCTCTGGTGGCACCTGGCAGAGGGATTGTTGTGTGTAAGGTGGTGGTGAAGAAAAGGCTTAGAACCTGCTTGGATGGGAAGAATTATAATGGGAGTCCAATAGGAGACAGCGATCAAGGAAAGAAAAATACAAGCCTCATAGGTTCTGTATCATCAGATAGACTGCAGGACAACTGTGCATATCGGGAATAAGGAACAAGTTAAGGGAACAAATTTCAGTTTGGTCACAAGCAATACAAATGCCATTCACTGAGACTGAAACTGAGATGAAGACCAGGCTTGGAAAGGAAGCCACATTTACTTTCTAAAATAGCTAACAGTGGTCCTGGATATGTAACATTTAGATTTAGACAGGATATTATGAAATATAATAAAATTCAAACTGACTAAAGATAGTATCTGTTTATCTTTGACCTGGGCTTTGAGCCAAGGTTGGTCTGTTTCAACCTCTTGAGAGCTGGGATAGATACCAGGGGTCTGATACCAATTTAGCTACTGAAATTAGTATCTTAAAATTTTGTTGAGGGGCTAGAGAGATGGCTCAGTGATTAAGAACACTGGTTGCTCTTACAGCATACTTGGGTTCAAATCCAAGCACCCACACAGCAGCTAACAACTGTCCTTAACTCCAATTCCACCGCTACAGGCATTGCACAACATGACTGCACTTACATATATGTAGGCAATACACTCATATACATAAAAAATAAAAATAAAATTATTTGTTGAAAGTAGAATGTTTTCAATTCTTCTAGGAAAGAAATTAATTAGGGTAGACAATCAGTAATAATGTACCTATTATAATTTATATTTCTCCAAATTGCTTTTGAATAGGAAGTATAGATCTTGTATTTAATCACTTACATTATTTCTTATTTAGAAACAGAACAATTTTCTTTCACAAGGTGTTATGAGAGTAGATTAGCCAATCTACTCTCATAACAGACACTAAAAGTATTAAGGTTTGGCAAGAAGATTTGGCCAATCAATCTTGAAAGCAGTTGTTTGCTCATTCCTGGATCAATCATTAATTACCATTGCCCTTTTTTCATGACTCAGCAGTTTTCAGTAACTTTATGAACTGGAGCTCTTCATTGATTCCATCAGTAAACAGATGTAACAAGCCAGCCTACTGCCTGGAAGTTGCTGGTAGGTCTTTAAAAGATACAGGCTATTGTCTTCAAGTTGCTCAGCCTGTCCCGAAGGAACCAAGGAGGCCATGAGCCACAGCAGTGAGTTCAGTTCTGGAAGATAGTGCCTTAATTAAGCAGTAGACTAGACACAACTACCTCTCCCCAGCCCAGGCCTACCACAAACTCAAATTTTAAAGAAGAAACCTGTAGATTCTCACGTTTATTATGAAGGCAGATAATGATAATGTCTAAAGTTGATTAATGAAGGAAAAAACAACCTGACATATTATTCAAAATATGGAACTATATCCATTGTTGATGTCAGAGCTCCTGTATTAATATATTTTGCTTAAGTGCATAGCTTAAGGAGACTTTATCATTATATTTGGTTCTGAATAGAGAATAATACTTTTCACAGTTTCTATGTCCATTAGTCAATTAAAGAAGGCAGTTTTACCTATTTTACAAGAGAATATCTCTATAACAGCTGGCTCCAATCTACAGCTGGAGAACGACCTCATCATCATCATATTTCTCCTTATTCTATGGGGGGGGAGTTAAGAAAGTCTCTTGTATTAAAACCTTTGTGGCACCTAGAAGGTAAGCTTCGTTAGGATTCATTAAAAATAGTTGTTACTAGTAGGATCCAGAGAGGGGCCTGATGTCTGCAGCAATCTAAGGCATTTCTTCCCTTCAATGCCCAGAGGAGTCAATCCTTCTGCTGGCACTTTCTGGTACATCCTACTCACTGCAAAACTGCATTTTCTTTCTCAGCCATTAAGTTGGTGATACTCTGGCCTCTTGGAACATTCAAATCCTTTCCTGTAGTTAGTTTTAAGATTTGGATTGCAAGGTTTTTTGACAAAAAGTTTTCATATCTATCTATATCCCCCTTTTTTATTTTAGGTTTTTATTTTTGACCCATGAGTCTCAAAAAAGCAGTTGTATTATACATACCTATAGGGTGGAATCAAGGCACAGATTTCATCAAGTTCACCCATGCTGTTTTGTGTTACTGTATGTGATTAACTTGGGAAACAAACTTTATTTTTAAATTAAATCATCCTATAGGTGAAAGAGATTGCTACCAGGTGATACTATATGACAGCAAAATTATAGAGAACATTTGTTTATACCATTCCCAAAGTAATTGTTAGCTTCTCATCCACCTGTGCCCCTTTTCTAAGCCTAGGAACAATCTGCAGAAGAGGGGGCGCAGTAGAATGTAAGGGCTGCGATTGGGGTGAATGGTGAAACTACAACAATATAGACTGGACACTCATTTGATCAACTTGATTGAACATACAAGCCCCCCCTGCTGGATGGTGGGACCCATGAGCTGTGTGGGTTTGGGCACAACTGCTTGCAAATTGGTTTTACATGAAGGATGCTTGTACTCACAAATTATCACTTATTGTTAAAAAAAATGCAAACAAAACAAAACAAAAAAGCAGAGAAAGATGCAGAAAACTTACAGCAGAATGCATGATCTGGGATGGGTAGGGGTGGGGTGGGGGGAAGGGAAGGGGATATATGCCTGAACTGAATTGGAAAATGATGTATGAAATACACAAAGCATCAATAAAAATAAAAAAATAATAAAAAAATAAAAATAAAAAAACAAAAAAACAAAATATGGAACTATCAGAAGTATTAAAACCACGAAATTCTCAAGGGATGATCTTTGGGAAAGGAACTTGCTATGGGGAAAGATGGGGCAAGGGACTGCTGGTTTCCACCATAAGCCCTTCTATTCTAACAGTTAAACATACATGCATGTGTTGGATAAACTTAAGAAAAATTTAAAAGACACGTTAACTCCTTTTCAGCCATTCCTTCTCTGTGGATTCCACAGTTATCCCCCATCGTTTATAATGAGAAACTGACAGACTCAATACCACCCTCACCAGCTGTCCAGAATTCATTTCACAGCGTTTCCTTCTTACTATGTGCCAAGAGCAGCAAATATGGTGGCTGGTTTTTAGCTAGCTTTACTATTTGGGAAGAATTGACAGAATCAAGTAGCTGCTTACATTCAGGCTTGTTTCTCTGTCAGCTCAGTCCATTGAGTGGTAGTCAGATCAGCACACTACCATTCGAACAATAAGGGATCTCTGAGCCCTGGCCTGGTGTATCAGGAGCAGTGAGTTACGTCACAGAAGTACTCATAGTTAACTATATCCTGCCTCAGTGGATAGATGGGGGCAGCCAGTGACTCACCAAAGAGCTACATGTGGTGACACATGCCTGTAATTTTAGCATGCAAGAGGCAGAAGTGAGAGATGGGGGCCAACATGGGCTACATAGTGAGCTCCTGCTGAAACATAAATAAATAATACAGCTACAATCTTTGGTGCCAAGGCTCCTAGGTCAGAAGCTCAGCTCTTATTAGCTGGAAGTGGGACCCTGGGTACATTACCTAACTTTGATGGGGTTACAATTTCCTTAACCTCTACAAAGAGGATGATTGCAGCTACCTCATGGCTTAAGAATTACATAACTTACTTGGCATACTGAGAACACTTGGCAGAATAAATTCTCAAGGAATGATTAAGAACCTACATGCTTTAAACCATTTGAAAAAAAATGAAACTGATGTTGAATATTTTTTATTCATAAGTAAGCTAGTTTTCAGTTTAAAGTTCAATTTTCTTATCAAAAAGTAAAGCTGATTGATCATCTGTGGGTGTACCTACTTATTTATATAGGAGTATAGCAATGTCTGGAAAGACCCTCACAGCATAGCTGACAGTGACCCTCTATGTGGAAAATTAGATTAGAGACAGTCAGATGTTCTAGTTTTTCATCAAATATTTGAATTTTTATATTGAAAATGCATTCATGAATGCATCACACAATTGTAGGAGTTAAAGTTTCTCAATAAAAAGTAATGTCTCCCAGTTGGAGTCAAACAGAAAACTTTTTCATATAGTTAACTTTGAATGGAGAGTCAACTAACATTTCATGTGCATTGATTGAAAATCTTGTTTGGACTGGGCAATGAACCAGGTGTTTTAAGATATTAAATGTGGGCTGGAGAGATAGCCTAGCGGTTAAGGGCACCCACTGCTCTTGCAGAGGACCTAGGTTCGATCCCCAGCACCCACATGGCTGCTAAGAACCATCTGTAACTCCAATTCCAGGAGAACTCCAGTTCCAGGGGAATCTGAGACCCTCTTCTGACCTCTGCGGCATTGCATGACACGAGTGCACAAACCTACCTGCAGACAGTACACTCATACACACATACAAAAATAAATTAAAAAAAATAAAAAATAAATAAATAATTTAAAAAAGATATTAAATGTATACATAGAGTTACCAATCTCTTGCTAAGGTATTCTCCAACTCCCTCATTTCTAGCTACTGTGAGTTGAATTTGATAAAGTCTAGGGTGATGGGTGGGGTATCGATTGGAGTAGGTAAGCAGGATGGCATAGTAAGCAAAACTGCATGTGGTGGGAAAGCGTGGGAACTGTCCGGGACAGTCAGCAGGAGCACTTGAATAACCAGTGTCTTGGAGCCACCCCAAAACTTGGAGGGGTGGATTGCAAATAGGGTGCTATTAGCCGTAAATGTGGATTCTTATTTAGTTTTCTTTCTTTCTTTCTTTCTTTCTTTCTTTCTTTCTTTCTTTCTTCCTTCCTTCCTTCTTTCTTTCTTAGTGATTTATTTTATTTTTTAAATATTTATTTTTAGTGTTTTAAATTGTGTGTATGTGTGCGTCTATGTGGGGTATGCGGACGTGAGTGCAGGTGATCATGGAGACCAGAGGCAACAGATCCCCCTGGAGCACAGGTGGTTATGAACCTGGGTGTTGGTCCTGAGTTGTTGAACTCAGGTCTTCTTTAAGAGCAGTACACACTCTTAGCCAATGAACCATCTCCCCAGCCCTTAGCTTAATTTCTTTATAGAATGAGAACAGCTGAAGGACTTGTAGCAGAGGAGAAACACAGTATCTCAAGAATATTTGGGCAGTAGTATAAAAGATGATTCAACTGAGCCTCCTGGGAGAATTTTCATTATCTATCTATCATCTATCATCTATCCATTTTTTTGAGATAAGATTGGATGTTGCTCAAGCTGGCCTTGAACTTCTGATCTTTTGCCTCTGCTTCACAAACATTAGGATTACAGATATATGCCACCATACCTGGACTTCATTAGGAAATTTTAAATGGTCAGTAGAAGAAAGGATGAAGACTTGACCTAAAAGATAGTAGAGAAAACGTGATGGGAGTTACAGATGAAAGATAAAGGTAGGACTCAATGTTGATTTCATAGAAAAAAAAAAGCCAAAAGATTGCCAAAGCTTGTGGTTATACTACATATCTATAATCCCAGCACTTTGGAGGCTGGGGTCTTGCCTTAAAAGAACTCAAGAAAACCTGAGTGTAGTGGTGCATGCCTGTAATCCCAGCACTCAGGAGGCTGAGGTAGGAAGATTACCATGAGTTTGAGGCCATACTGAGTTACACAGTGTACACCAGGCTATCCAGGGCTAAACAGCAAAACAGCAATAGGCCAAGAGAAGAAAACTTTTTTTAAAATGTCAACAATAGTTAATGTAGCAGAATTAAATGAGGACTAAGGGTGACTGATCAACTTTGTCATCAAAAATACAACTTAAAAAATGTAGAGGCTGGAGAAATGGCTCAGTGTTTAAGATCATTGACTGCTCTTGAAGAGGACCTGGATTCAGTTCCCAACACCCTCATGGTGGCTAACCACTATCTGTAATTCCAATTCCAGGGGATACAACACCCTCTTCCAACCTCTGTAGGCACTGCACAACAAGGGTGCACTTATATTCATGCAGGCAATACACTCATACACAAAATAATAAAAATAAAAATAATAGGGCTGGAGAGACAGCCTAGTGATTAAGAGCACTGACTGCTCTTGCAGAGGACCCAGGTTCGATTCCCACCACCCACATGGCAGCTGAGAACCATCTTTAACTCCAGTTCCAGGGGAATCCGACACCCTCTTCTGACCTCCGAGGCCATTGCACGACATGGGTGCACCAACCTACATGCAGACAGTACATTAATACACATAAAATAAATAAAGAAAATTGGCCGGGCATGGTGGCGCATGCCTTTAATCCTAGCACTTAGGAGGCAGAGGCAGGCGGATCTTTGTGAGTTCGAGGCCAGCCTGGTTTACAGAGTGAGTTCCAGGACAGCTGGGACTACAGGGAGACCCTGTCTCAAAAAGACCAAAATAATAATAATAATAATAGCAGGCGGATCTTTGTGAGTTCGAGGCCAGCCTGGTTTACAGAGTGAGTTCCAGGACAGCTGGGACTACAGGGAGACCCTGTCTCAAAAAGACCAAAATAATAATAATAATAATAATAATAATAATAATAATAAATTAAATAAAATAAAAATAATAAAAGTATTTTTTAAAAGATTTGTTTTTATGAGTACAAATGTTTTGCTTGCATGTAATATAAGTTCACTATACGTGTGCCTGTGCCCATGGAGGCCAGAAGTGAGTGTCAGATCTGGAACTGCAGTTGAGGACAGATTTTAGGTGCTGGGAACTGAATTTGGGTCCTCTGCAAGAACAGCCAGTACCCTTAACTGCTGAGCCATCTCTCCAGACCCAAATTAAGATTTTTTTTGTCCAAATTAAGATTTTTTTTTAGTAGAAGTATCTATCTGTGTAGTTTGATGAGTGTTGGAAATACGTACATGTGTGGCCTCCCTATTAAACATGACAGTGTATCCAGCAGTGTTCCACACACAGTGTCTCGATAGACACTAAGGTCTTCCGAGGCAGCAGCACGGTTGAGGTAGTCGGACAAGGGAGCCTGATGCCTATCGAGAGGGTCCCTGAGGTCAAATGAAGTAAAACATCAGATACTGAAGTCAGGGTCACCAGGGGCCAAGGAGACACTATTTTGTAAGTGCGAGTGGGTTTGAGCTTGTGCAATCGTGTGTTTTGCAAGCAAAGACAGGTGACTGGCCAGCAGGGGTTTGACATCAAAGCCGGCTTTCATTCTGTGGCCTGGAAACTCTAGAGACTATAAAGTTGCAGGTGCTCCTCCCTGAAGTCTAAAGTGATGAGATTTTAAGAAGCTTCATTAAAAAGTTTGTTCTCTGATCGCAGCCCTTACATTCTACTGCACCCCCTCTTCCTCAGATTGCTCCCTAGGCTTAGAAAAGGGGCACAGGTGGATGAGAAGCAAAGCAGTCTACTTTCTCTGGAGCTGTTGTCTTGGTCTCTAGTCAATTCTGGCTGTTTTCTTTCATGGGCTGCCAGCTTGTCCAGGCATAACCTTTCGATCCTACTAATGAAGCACATGCAATTAGATATATAGAAGAGGGGGCACGGTTAGATGGTAGTGTCGATGTAAGGGCTATGTGCTTGTGATTAGGTGAATGGTGAAACTACACAATATAGACTGGACACTCATTTGTCAACTTGATTGAACACACAAGCCCCCACCCCCCCGCTGGATGGTGGGACCCATGAGCTGTGTGGGTTTGGGCACAACTGCTCGCAATTGGTTTTACAGAAGGATGCTTGTACTCCTAAATTATCCTTATGTTAAAAAAATGAAAACAAAACAAAACAAAACAAAAAAAGCAGAGAAAGTGCAGAAACTTATGGCAGAATGCATGATCTTGGATGGGAGGGTGGGTAGGGGTGGGGTGGGGGGAAGGGAAGGGGATTTCCTGAACTGAATTGAAATGATATAGACATACAACAAAAGCATCAATAAAAATAAAAAAATAAAAAAAATTTAAAAAAGAGAAAAAAAATTTGTTCTCTGACTCATTCAATAAAAGTGAAATCTTCCTGATACTTGGTTATTTGGCAATTGTCATATTACCAAATTAGAATTGCATTTAATTCATATGTTAAAAGGCTGAACGCTGCTCTGACATGATGCCATACTGTTTCCATTTTATATTCAGAGGTGCCTTTTGCCAGAGAGCAAAAGGCTTGGGGTGCCCACTTGGATTCTTGCCTGGCTTGATATTTTGATCTCGGTCCTGGTTAAGTTTCCAGTTCGCTGTCACAGTTGCTGGTGTTCAAGTCCTAGGAGTTGTCCATGATTCTTATCCTTTGCTTCAAAGTCAACCTCAAATCCATCTGATCAGTTACTTAGATCTTAAAGACATATCCTGATTTCTGTCTAGCACAGATACTAAGCAGGCAAGCTCTTGAGGCACACTGCTTGGTCTGAGTCTGGCCCTAATGGTTACTAGCTGTGCAATCCTAGCAAAACCACTTTACTTCTCTGCCTCATTTTCTGTATATTTCAAATGAAGATAACAATGGCACTTACCTCGTAGGGTTGTAGAAACTGTGTTAGCATAGAAAGTACTTGGAATTAAGCCTGGACATAGTAGGTACTCAGTTAAGCTTAGTTAGTATGACCTGTCTTGTTATGGTTTGTATAATAAGTGTCATTCAAAGATTCCTATATTAAAAGCTTGACTCTAGGATGCTGCTATAGGGAAATGAGGAAACCTTTAACATGTGGGGTCTGGCAGGATAGCCTTAGGTCATTGAACCTGTGGTGTTGGCAAGGACTGTGGGACTCTAATCTCTTCTTCCTTCTCTTTCTAATTTTTATTTTTATTTTCTTTTTTTTTCTGGTTTATAATATGTCCTGTCCTCATGACAGATGGAAAACAATGGGCTCTCTTCATGTGGGATTAGAAACTCAAGAACTGGAAGCTGAAGGAAACCTTTTCTCTTTGTGCATTCAACACCTTGGGCATCGTTTCAGTTGTGGGAAGATGATTAATACAGTTTCTGTCTTAATCCAACCCTCATCTCTTCTCATCTGGATTATTTCAACCATTGACTTCCTCGTTTCCCCATTTTCCTTTCTATGATATATGCAGCTGCCAATGTGAATTCTTAAAAATGCGGGTCAGACCAGCCACTAGCTTTCCTATTCTAAAAGAAACCCAAAGCTCTTACCTTGGCAACAAGCCAAGCAGGTATGGTTCTCACGATAACTCACACACTGTTTCTTTTGCACTGGTCCTTCCTACTGTTTCCGAGACATGCCAAGTCATTCCTGGTATGCACCTTTGTGCTGCTAACTGCTCCTCTTTCCAAGAATGCTCTGCAGCAAATTGTTCATACTGGACATCCTCACTTCATGTGGATAGAGAAATGAATCTATCCAGACTGCCCCATCCCCCCATTTTATTTTTCTTCATAGTTCTTATCAGCACCCAAAATATACTATACATTAAGTTGTTCACTTGCTTATGGTCTGTTTCCATCACTATAACAACCACTTTAATAGACTGATTCATCATTCTAGCCCTGTGACTAAAACCATAACTGAACATCGTAGGAACTCGGCTTGTGTTGAATAAATGAATACCTTCCCGTATTCTCAACCCATCATTTTTACTCATCATTCAGCGTAATACAGTACTCCCATTTCATAGGGGAAGAAACATCTTAGCAAAGATAAAGATTTTCTTGGGACCACATCTTACAGACTGCTTAGCACAACATTACCCCTTTCCGTGATGGTTAGTTTAATTACCAACTTGACACAACCTAGCAAAAGAGTCTCAATCACAGACTGTCTAGATCAGTCTGATCTATGGGCATGTCTGTAGGGGATTGCTTTTATTGCCTTAATTGACATGGTAAGATCAGCATGGAAGTTGGCAGCACCATCCTCTAGTTTTAGGCCCGGCACTGTATTAGAGTAGAGAAAGCTAGATGAACACTCGGTATGCATGCATTGATTTACTCTATGGTATGACTAGTTACCTCAAGTTCCTGCTTTAACTTCCCTGCAATGACAGACAGTAACCCAGAATTTTAAGCTAAACAAATCTTTTCTCCCTACATTGCTTTTGGTCAGGGTGGTCTATCATGGCCATAGAGATGAAAGTAGGAGACTCATCTTCTGCTGTCCACATTCCGGTCTCAGTGGAAATCCACTGACATTATGGAAACTAGTAGCTAAAGGCATTTCTTCTAAGTCTCTTCTCTCTTACTCCTTCTGGAGTCACTGTCTGCTTCTTCCCCTTTTACCGTTTCTGGAGCTCCATTTGACCCACCTTCCCCACCTCTCCTCTACATGCTATCCACTGCCATGAACTCAACTGCAGTCCACATTCTGATGGACCTGTACCACCAGATCAGATCTCTCTACTCATCTCCAACTCCTGCTTATGAAACACCTCCATCCACTATCTCTGAGAAACACACACTGGACATTCTCAAAGCAGACTCCATTGTCTGTCAGAATGTCTCTCTCTCCAGGTTTAATGGTAACAGGTTGCCAAGCTGGAAATCTTGTTTTCTTTCCTTCCAACAATCTCAGGAATAGGCCGAGTCTAGTTCCCACACAATTATTGCCTCCACTTCTCCTACTTCCATTGCTCTTGGTTTAGTTTCTATCAACTCTTACACGGACTACTGTAATAATGTCCTAATCTAATATTGTTTAAAATGTGGATCATGGGGCTGGAGTGGTTAACGGCACTGGCTGCTCTTGCAGAGGAGTCAGGTTTGATTCCCAGTACCCACATGGCAGCTAACAATCATTCTTAACTCCACTTCCAGGGGAGCTGACACCTTCTTCTGTCCTCTGTAGGCACTGCATGATTTGGGTGCATTTACATACATATAACTCATACACATAAAATAAAAATAAATAAGTCAAAATGTGGATTGTGACCCCTCAGTGAGGCATCAAATTAATGTGGATCATCAAAAACTTTTCAAAGAATATTAACCTCACATATACAATCCATAACCTAACAGGATGAATGTTAGTAGCAACATAGAGGTATTTTTTTTTGTCAGCTTTCCCTTTTTTTTCCCAAAGGCTAAAGGACTTGAAATATTTTCTGTGACTTGGACCATTGGCCCTGTACCATTTAGCTGGTGGCATTATCAAATATAGTGCCAATACCAACCTAATGTCATTTAAATATGCATCATGATTTTGAAAGACATTCATGGGAGTGAGATGGCTCAGTAGGTAAAAGTCCCTACTGTCAAACCTGATGACCTGAGTTCAGTCCTCAAGATCCACGTGGTGAAAGGAGAGAGCTCCTCAAAGTAGTCCTCTGACCTCTATACACAAAGTAGCTCTCTCTCTCTCTCTCTCTCTCTCTCTCTCTCTCTCTCTCTCTCTCTCTTTCTCTCTTTCTCCTCCATCCCAGGAAGCCCAACACCTTCCCAAACCCTGTCCTTCAGATGGGTACAATCACATAAAATGGAATGGCATGTTGGTTTCTGGCTGTTACAGCACTGTGGTGGGTCCAACTGCTTTGGGTCATTGAGCACATCCAGGATTTACTGTGGGCAATGTTTCTCACTTTGCTTCATTTTTGCCTCTTCTCCATTCCTTTCCTATCTTGATTGAAAACCAAATGGAGAGCTGGGTGTGGTGGCGCACGCTTTTAATCCTAGCACTTGGGAGGCAGAGGCAGGTGGATCTTTGTGAGTTCAAGGCCAGCCTGGTCTACAATGTGAGTTCCAGGACAGCTGGGGCTATAGGGAGACTCTGTCTTGAAAAACAAAAAAAAAAAAAAAAAAAAAAAAACAAAACCAAATGGATATCAAATGTAGTAACACCCTTGTATTAGTCACTTTTCTGTTGCTGTGATAAAACCACCATGACTAAGGGAACTTATAAAAGGAAGCATTTATTTGAGCTTACTATTGACAGTTCCAGGGAATTAAGAGTCCATTGTGGCAGGGAGGCATGGTGGCCAGGGCTGGAGCAGAAAGCCAAGATTCACATCTTCCAATGAGCACAGGAAGCCAAGAGAGAGCAACTGGAACCTGCAAGACTTGTTGAACTCACTAAGCCCACCCCCCCAGTGATGTACTTCTTCCAGCAATGCCACACCTTCTAAGACCTCCCCAAATAGTGCCACCAACTGGGGACAAAATGTCTGAACAATTGAAGCCTATGGGGGTCATTCTCATTCAAACCACCACATTCCACTCCCTGGCCCCCATAGGCTCCTGACCATATAAAATGCAAAATGCATTTAGTCCAAACTTAAAAGTCCCCATAGTCTTTACCAATCTCAGTTCTATTAAAAAATCTACAGTCCAAAGTCTCTTCTGAGACCCAGGCCAATCTCCTAACTGTAAGCTCCTGTAAATTCAAAAGACAAATTACATACTCCCAACATACAGTGGAACCGAATACACATTTCCAGTCCAAAATGGAGGAATAGAGGCATAGTGAAGAAATGCTGGACCAAAACAAGACCAAAAACCAGCAGGGCAAACACCAAGTCCAATAGCTCTATGTGCAACTTCTGGGACTTTACTTCCAAAGGGCTTAGATGGCTCAGCTCTTCCAGCTTATCATGCAACATACACCTCTTCCTTAGGCTGGTACCACTCCCTGTATTCATCTCTCCTTGGCAAATATCTCACAGCTCTGGCATCGCAAATGTCTTCTTGGGGTCTCTGCTGCCAACCAGGTTTCAAATTCACAGATTCACGCAATGGCTTATCAGGGCCTTCTTTATGCAGGGACACCCCTGCTGCACTCTGCCTGGCTTTGGCGGCTCTCTGAAACCTCAGAGGAAGAACTGATGACCCCTTCACTCTTGCATCCTTCTTGCCTCTAAAGCCAGCTCCACATGAATGAAACTGCCTAGTTTGGCTGCAAGTTTGGGATGGACTCTGTCCTACTTCAACTTTTCTGTTGCTGTGATATAACCACCATTACTAAGGGAACTTATAAAAGGGAGAGTTTATTTGAGCTTACATTTGATGGTTCCAGGGAATTAAAAGTCCATTGGTCGGGGGGAGGCATGGTGACCAGGGCTGGAGCAGAAATCCAAGATTCATGTCTTCCAATGAGCACAGGAAGCCAAGAGAGAGCAACTGAAGCCTGCAAGTCTTGTTGAGCCCACTAAGCCCAACACCCACCCCAGTGATGTACTTCCTCCGGCATGGCCACACCTTCTAAGATCTCCCCAAACAGTGCCACCAACTGGGGACAAAATGTCTAAATACTTGAAGCCTATGGGGGTCATTCTCATTCAAACCACCACAACCCTTAATACCAGCACTCAGGAGACTGAAGCAAGGCTTCCTGAGCTCAAGAAAGCCTGAGCTGCATAGCAAACTTTTACAAGCCAGCTTGGGCTACATAAGATTCTGTCTGAAACATACACCAAGCAAGCAAGCAAACAAACAAACAAATAAAAAAACAAGTTTACAGGATGCTGATCTCTATGAGTTCAAGGCCAGCTTGGTCCTTGGTCTACACAGAGTTTCAGCTAAAGCTACATAGTGAGACTCTGTCACAAAAATACAAAAACAATTAAAAGCAGTGCAAGAAGGAAATGTTAAGTGTTAAGTATTGTATTCAAAGTCAGACAAAGCTAGAGTTGGAGCTTGGCCCTGGCATTTAATAGGTATGTGATCACACATGAGTAATCAGCAACGACTCTTATTTTCCACATTTATAAATTCCAGATCATAGTGATCTGGGCTGTGGCTGGCCCTATGAACATTATTTAAAATCTCTCATCTTTCCAAGAACCTAAGGTACTTACTATTATACTCATTTCTAGGGAAACTTAAAGTCAGAGAAATCAAGTAACTTCGCTAGTAATGTGGTTAGCATGTTCTTGAGCAGGGACTTTAGTTCAAGGTTCTCCATGAGTTTCTTTGTATGTAAAGGCTGAGGTTAGTCAGCTCATGACTTAAGCACACATTTAGATAAGTCTGTCAAGAATATATTATCAGTTTTGCATATAATGCTAATTTGGGAACTGTAGGGTAAAGAGAAGAGAAATGTGATCTGTTCTCAAGAAACATACATTTAACTTAGGAAATACTGAGGGCTACAGCAGGCCTGTTGATGGTTCTAGGATGTAAATCTTAGATTATTTAAAAAGGTAATATTACTTTATTTATAAACTTAAATTATACTCAGTGAATGAAATCAACTTACATTTTATATTGTGTATAAAGACTCTAATTTAATGATCTAATTTATAGATGAGAAGGCTATATTGTTATCAATGAATGTAAGTTGCTTATTTTAAAATTTATCAGAGATGTGTCATCTTAGAGACTAAGTTGATGGAAAACATAGCTTCTCTTTTAAATTTATTAGGATTTTATTTTATTTTTAGTTATATCTGTGTGAGAGTATATGTATGTGAGTATAGTGTTCACAGAGGCCAGAAGAAGACATTGGATCCCCGTGGAGATTACAAGCAATTTGTGAGCTGCCTGACATGGGTACTGGGAACCAAACTCAGATCCTCTGGAAGAGCAACAACCCCTCTTAGCTACTGAGCCATCTCTTCAGCCCTCATAGCTTCTCTTTCATTTTAAAAATAAACCACATATGCTTGTGTTTTACCTAATTATCAGCATCTTTACAAACAAAATAGGTATGCTTTCCAGTAAAGAATCCAAAATAAATATAATTACTACAGATTAAGAATGAAAATATTTTAAAAATATTTTATTTGCCTACACCCCCTAACAATTAATATAACATGTCCCTTGGCAGTCAGTTTAAGCACACTCATAGACAAACAGTAGGAAGAGAAATTTAATATTAGCCCTTTTAAAAAATGTAGTATTTTCTTAAGAAGATAAGAGCCTTACTTGAAATTATTGAAGAACACGAAGCTTCTGATGAGTTAATTTAATCTGAATGAAGCTCTTCTAATAGTTTCTCTGATTCTAATGTTGAAAAATAAAATTACAATTTTAAAACAATAATCATTGTTCTGTCACCCTTGAATAATCTTCTTGAAGTTTCCTAGCAGTTCACTTCAGGTCAGATAAAGGTTTAAGGGCCTCAAGTAGTGGTGCATATCTATAACCCTGGCATTCTGGGAGGCTGAGAGAGGAGAATTATGGTATGGCCAGCCTAGGCTGCATGAAACCCTATCTCAAATTAAACAGAAAGTTGTAAAATTGTATAGGGTAGGTGAGTTGGCTCCATGGGTAATGACACTGTGGCCAAGCCTGAAGACCTGAGTTTGATTTCTGGGACCCACATGGTAGAAGGCAAGAACCAATTCCTACAACCTGTCCTCTGACTTCCATATGTGGCAGTTACCACCCCCTCAAACAATACATAAATGTAAAAAAATAGTGTTTAAGAAATGAAATGAATGTGTTTATATTCAACTCATCAACAATTTTCACTTAGTTGCATCTTTTTTTCATAAACTTTTTTCTGTAAACAAAAAAATTATTAAATAAATACGTAATGGATTATGGAAACAAACAAGGGAATAGGGAAGGACATTCTTCAAAAATATCATTCTTTAAGGGCTCACAGGAAGCTGCTGTCAGAACAGGCCTCGCCCTTCCACGTTTTGTTTACTCTTTCTGCTTTCCCTGTTTGTTGTGTTAAACTGACTTTCCATTCCTCGAGTGAGCCCCATGCTGTAAGCCAACCTTGGAAATTCAGTTGATACACAGTACTGACTTATCATTTTTTTCTATCAAGAATATTTTTACTCCACACTAGTTGCAAAGTGGGATGGAACAGAGTTCAAGTTCAAACTCTGAAAGGCCCCTCACCGTCCCGGGTAGGTGATTATGGAAGGGTGCTGGTCCTCGTCCATAGGCCATTTCTGTACCATGAAGAAGAAATGCTAGCAGTGTGTCCCACGACCTTTTCAGGGGCTGATGTGAGAGAGTCAGGCAGGATTTCTCTTTGAAGTGTTAAAAAGAAAACACAACTGACACGAGCTATATCATTATCTTGCTGTAACTGATGCTTAAACCTTATACTCTGCTGTTACTGCTTCATGACACTAAGCTCTTTTGTTCCTTAACTACAACTTATGAGAAAATCCTAAGAGGAAATCCCAGGAAGAATTTAGTTTTCAATTTTCTTTCCTTTAATTTCTTTGTTTATAAACAAAATTAATATTAATGCTTCTAGAAGGAAATCAGTGGAATATCACACTATTGATAAGCCAAGGGACGACTGTATCTACTGATCTAGAAACTGAAGTCCATTCCACTATATCTGTTTTCTATATTAACACATTTCTAGCACATTAACACATTCCTAGAACATTTCTCCAGTAGATGAGAATTTATGTTGATACATAAATTCAGAGCTGCTACACACACACACACACACACACACACAAAAGCACACACAAATGGAAGTGTCTGGTCACTATACTGAAGGCTTAGATTTTGTTAATTCTCTGGAAAAAAATGATCAGATCCAAGATAATATACAGAAAGTATCTTGAAAAAAATCTTCCTAAGTATGAAAAAGAGACAAAACATTTGACCAACAAAACCAAAGCTTGAGCTAAAAGCCACACAAAACTCCCAGCTGCCACAAGATTCCCAACCAGGCCAAGATAGAAGGATTCCATTCTTGGGCTGCGTGGGAGTGAATACACAGTAACAGCGCCTTGAGGTTAGGGAAGGTATGGTGTAAAAATTTATACACTGTATCATCCCTAGCAGGCAAACAGTGGGCCTGGTTAATTCATTGTCAACATATTACAAGGTACATTGTATATATCCTATGAAACTCTGGAATTAAAAGGTGTCCCCTCTTATGCTCTTTGGTTAAATGGGCTTAAACACATGTCAAAAGTTGAGTGGTACAACAAAGCATCTGTCCCTTCTCCAAAAGAATAAAAAAAGTGCTGTATTATATGGAATAGGATAAAAAGGCTAATATACAAAGATATATAACTTAACACAGAAAAACGTATTAGTGAACTTTATAAAAAGTGCTATCATATTAAAAATTTGTCCAAGTGAGAGACACATTATCTAGGGAAGTGCTTTCAAGGCAGCATCAACCCACTTCACAGGCCTCTTACATATCCACCCCAGAGCTTTATGCCAGGAAGCTTCAAAAGGTTGTGTTTGTTTGATTTGCCCCCTCCCCAAGCCTTCCAGTGTTAGGGATCAAATCCAAGGCCTTGAGCATGAGTACAGGGCAAACACTGTGCTACTGAACAGCATTTCCAACCCCTGGGTCTCTATGTTCACAGGCATGCTTGAACAGTGTATTTTAAAATTTGTCTCTGTTTTCCATCCTTAGAGATAGTTAGGATGGTAATATAAAGCAGCTGCTGAACATATATGGCTAAAAGTAATTTAAGAAAGGAAAAAGTAGTGTTTGTGTATGTGAGAGAGAGAGAGACAGACAGACAGACAGACAGAGATAGAGAGAGGACAGAGGAGAGAGACAGAGAAGTGTCCCGCGCTGTAGTCTCCCCGGCAAGAACTTCACGTGGACAACAGGATTTTTCTGTGGTAATATTTATTGTGCACAGCTCTTTTGTGAGAAGGACCCCGAAATGGGGCAGAAGCACTGCTTAAATAGCAGTCTAGAGGGTTCGTGTATGCTCTGGATAGGTGCACTGTCCGATGCCTCATTAGCATGCCCAAGGCGCGGGCCCAGAGAGTAGTAGTCATGCGCAGTTTGTCTAATGCAAAGGCAACAGCGGGAAACGGCTTGTAGTGACTCAGGAAGTCGGTGCCATCTTTAAGGTGTGGTCACGAGCGACACAGCACACTCGTGCAGGCTACCAACAGTTCCCCCTTATCTATTATATGGCTGGGAGAATGTCTGTCTTAGGTTGCCACTGTAGAGGTATTCCTTACCCGTCATGGGGACAGCAAACAGCTTATTAATTGGTGATTTCTCGCAGTGTCCCGCGAGCCCAACCAACAGAGTTTCGCAGTGTCCCACGAGCCTCTGCTAGTACAGGTGCCGGTTTGCTCCCTGTCTTAGGTTGGTAATACTTGTAGTAGGCTTTACCTGTCATTGACTACTTCTCCAGCATGGAAAGCCATATGTTAGGGGATGAGCCTACCTCTAATGCTGCAAGAGCCTGTGCAATGACTACTTTATCCCGCTGATGTTGGGTGCGGAACCGGCACATAATCCAGAGCATAACTACAATCCCTCCACAAAGCAAAAGGCCAAACCCTGCTACCCCCGCCCATTCTTTAAAATGTGAGGCGGCGGCGGCGATCCAGGAAGACAGTCCTTCAGCAAGGGAGACATCCACTCTGGTCGAATTTACGGTGACAATCGCCATGCGGAGTTGATTCATCAAATTGTCAAATTCTCCAGTCCAATTTCCTAAAAGATAACTGGACAATTGTTTAGACAAATTTGCTGTCCTTGTGAAGTTTTGATATTGGATGCTGGTCACACATAAGCCAGAATATTTCCACTCGCAGCCAAGCTGGGCTAGCTGCAGAAGATTTGCAAGCCCCAGCCCCTCAGACACACATTCATCTTGCCCACATTTTTTTTTTTACTGGTTCCAATATGCTTGACGCATCCTTTTACTCAAAAACAACTCTAGGACCTGCTTAAGGCCTCTGCCTCCCCAGTACTGGGATTAAAGGTGTGTGCCGCCACACCCGGTCCCAAGGGTCAACAAAACTGCCCCACTCAAAACAAAAGCTAGATAATTTCAAAGCAAGTAAGTTACTCTTGTTGAAAGCAAACACAAACCAAAATGGGATCTTTAAACAGTCAGCTCTGAGGCTGATTTTAATAAACAACTATCACCTGTTGTGAGAAACTCAGAGACAATAAATTTAGATGTTGCATCTTTGTTTTAGACGTTGAAAGAGTGTAACCAGTGTAGATTTATTATTCCAAATTTTTGATAGATAATCCATAACTTATGTTGAAATCGAATCATGTTTTGGCTGTTTAATATAAATTTGCGTCTTAAGATGGAAGGGCCAGTTCCAACTTAGAGGCAATGTTCTTATATTATCATGTTTGTTAACATAATATACTTAGAACATAAAAGTACATTCATCCATACACACATGTGCGCGCACATACATACATACATAAGAAAGATTTGTTAGGTTGACCTGTAAGAGAAGAAAGCCATATCATTTGATGTCCAATGAAAAACATGAAATTTTTATAATCTGTTATAGAGCTATTTTTACATAATTAGAATAAATGTCCTAGTAACTCATAAAACAGCTGAGATCCATATGCCACCTCTTAGGCCCATTTGTAACACTTGCCTTTAATGAACTATACCTAAAGTTTACTATTTTTTCCCTATCATGTCCCTTTGGTCAATTACTCCTAAGCTGTCCCTCTGCTAAGCCCAACTGACCCTGTATTATTTACAAATCTAAAGATTGAGGATTCCCAAAAGTAAACAGGCCAAAGTTGCTTGTAGTCTTGACATGATCCATCTTGTCTTGCTACTAAGGACTTTGGAAGAATAGTAATTATTTATAATCACAACAACTATAACCATTATTAATTATTATTAATTATCAATAATACCATTAACCATTATTAGTCACAACAATTATTATGAATAATAATGTTCAAAAATAGCAGCCAACAATGAACAATTTACCATTAGACTGAATTTTTATCAATTATTATTAACAATTATATCAATAACAATAACTATAACCATTAATAATAATTACTAACAATAATTAACAACAATCTATCATTAAACTGAATAATATGCATATTATAGACCCAATTAAAAATTGTTAACACTAAGGGGTATAAAGCAAACATTTTTTATGAATCAAATTTATTTTTGTTTATAGTTAGTTAAATAGATTTAAACCTGTAGGACTATAATGAATTGAAAGCAGGAACTCACATTCACTCACACATACACACAGCTTGAAGATGGGCCTAAAGAAGTGTAAAACAGTTTTATTTAAAGAATTTTTTATTTAAATTAAACCAAAATATCAATTTACGTTATTAAAGAGACCTTTACCAACGTTTCTGAAGAAAAGACAATTTATCAGGACCAAGTTTGTTTTGTTAGAAATTTAAGGCCTGAAAAATTTTTTTTTTTTTAGACTTTAAGTTAAACATGCTGAGATGGATTTGAATTGCTTAACTGATACGGCTTGGTAGGGTGGAGGTCCACAGTCTGTCTCCAGAGGATTGGAATCAAAGCTGTACTTTTAAAACACAACATTGCCTCGGGCTGGGCTTTTGCCTTAGACTTACTGTAAGGCCAGCCCTTCCCCCACCAGCCATCCGCTGTTTACAGAGCAGGAGACGGGCACAGCCAGAGTATCTACAAACAGCTACATGACCACCACCAAGCCTAAAATTTACAAGCTCAATTTGCAGCATAACTAATTTAGGAGTGACCTCCCCTTTTCGCACCTCGGCGTAAGCCGGTGGTGGGGAGAGTTCATCAGAGAAGCGTTGTTCTGTCTCTCTGGCCTCCTGCCTCAAAGCCAAGTAGGGGGAAGGGATGGGGCCCGTGGAGTCTGGACACTCAGGGGCATCCCAGGGCCTGGACTATCTTTGTTAAATTGCCTGAAACTTCCCCTTTATTTGTTAACGCCTTCCACGCTCTTAGGGCTGCAGTTGATATTTGGCTAAAGACCGCAAGTGGGAAGCCGGTCTGAGCAGCAGCATGTTCTCCCTGACCAGTAAGCATGTCGAATGTCCATCGGGCTGCCTCGCCTCCAGCTGTAGCGTTAGAGCGGGCTTGTGCTTGACAGGCATCGTGCCACAACGCTTTCCATTCCAGATATTGTCCCATAGTGAGGAGGCAAGCTTTTGCAACATACTGCCAGTCCATAGGTGTCATGGCAGTGCTGGCTAATCGCTCTACTTGAGACACAGTGAAATTAGCATTAACTCCATAGGCGCGGACTGACTCTTCTAATTCTTTAACTTGCTTATGTTTCACGGGCTGATGACCGTGCTCACCATCAGCGTCCTCTATGACTGGGAACATTTGCCTCAGGGCATGTCGCACCTCCGGTGAACAGAAGGAGGTAGAGCATTTTCCAGGCGCATAAGGCGGTGGAGCTGAAGGCAGGAGAGCGGGAGAGCCATGGGACCCATTTACTTTCAGTTTTAACCTGTCCTTTCGCTGAGCAGGGCGAAAGTGCTCAATTTTGTACCGTGCTGCTTCCTCCTCTAGTTCCTCCTCTTCGGATTGTGGTAATTCCTCAACTTTAAATGGGTATAAGGTACCTTCATCAGGAATTTTGCTAGCATCTACCTTCCTAGAGGCTTTTTTATTTGAATGTGCACCTAATCTTTCACTCCGTTCTGTTTCTGACCTGCTCTCCTGAAGGTCTGCAAGGGCTTGTTGTGTTATCCTAGAGGCGATGCAGCCTTTGTGTTCAAAAAACAATGCTACAAGGACAATTACAACAGCCAATAAAATGATTAAGCAAGGTTGGAATCCCTCTAGATCGTCAGAGAAAAGCATATCTCTCAGAACTTAACTTACCTGGCCACAGTTCTGAACTCTCTTTGGAAATCGAAGGGTCCTCTCGGCACCAGCGATGGCAATTTCCCGGGCCCGGGTCTTCGGCACCACTTGTCCCACGCTGTAGTCTCGCTGGCAAGAACTTCACGTGGACAACAGGATTTTTCTGTGGTAATATTTATTGTGCACAGCTCTTTTGTGAGAAGGACCCCGAAATGGGGCAGAAGCACTGCTTAAATAGCAGTCTAGAGGGTTCGTGTATGCTCTGGATAGGTGCACTGTCCGATGCCTCATTAGCATGCCCAAGGCGCGGGCCCAGAGAGTAGTAGTCATGCGCAGTTTATCTAATACAAAGGCAACAGCGGGAAACGGCTTGTAGTGACTCAGGAAGTCGGTGCCATCTTTAAGGTGTGGTCACGAGCGACACAGCACACTCGTGCAGGCTACCAACAGTTCCCCCTTATCTATTATATGGCTGGGAGAATGTCTGTCTTAGGTTGCCACTGTAGAGGTATTCCTTACCCGTCATGGGGACAGCAAACNTCTATGAGTTCAAGGCCAGCTTGTGGTTCCTTGGTCTACACAGAGTTTCAGCTAAAGCTACATAGTGAGACTCTGTCACAAAAATCACAAAAACAATTAAAAGCAGTGCAAGAAGGAAATGTTAAGTGTTAAGTATTGTATTCAAAGTCAGACAAAGCTAGAGTTGGAGCTTGGCCCTGGCATTTAATAGGTATGTGATCACACATGAGTAATCAGCAACGACTCTTATTTTCCACATTTATAAATTCCAGATCATAGTGATCTGGGCTGTGGCTGGCCCTATGAACATTATTTAAAATCTCTCATCTTTCCAAGAACCTAAGGTACTTACTATTATACTCATTTCTAGGGAAACTTAAAGTCAGAGAAATCAAGTAACTTCGCTAGTAATGTGGTTAGCATGTTCTTGAGCAGGGACTTTAGTTCAAGGTTCTCCATGAGTTTCTTTGTATGTAAAGGCTGAGGTTAGTCAGCTCATGACTTAAGCACACATTTAGATAAGTCTGTCAAGAATATATATTATCAGGTTTTGCATATAATGCTAATTCTGGGAACTGTAGGGTAACAGAGAAGAGAAATGTGATCTGTTGCTCAAGAAACATACATTTAACTTAGGAAATACTGAGGGCTACAGCAGGCCTGTTGATGGTTCTAGGATGTAAATCTTAGATTATTTAAAAAGGTAATATTACTTTATTTATAAACTTAAATTATAACTCGTGAATGAAATCACTCTCTTTATAATGTATAAAGACTTAATTTAATGATCTAAATTATAGAGATGAAAGGCTATAATTTTAATTCATGAATAGTAGTGCTTATTTTTAAAATTTATCAGAGATGTGTCATCTTAGAGACTAAGTTGATGGAAAACATAGCTTCTCTTTAAATTTATTAGGATGTTTATTTTATTTTTAGTTATATCCTGTGTGAGCAGTATATGTAAATGTGAGTATAAGTGGTTTCAACAAGGCCAGAAAGACATTGGATTCCCCGTGGAGATTACAAGCAATTGTGAGCTGCCTGACATGGGTACTGGGAAACCAACTCAGATCCTCTGGAAGAGCAACAACCCACTCTTTAAGCTACTGAGCCATCTCTTCAGCCCTCATAGCTTCTCTTTCATTTTAAAAATAACCACATATGCTTGTGTTTTACCTAATTATCAGCATCTTTACAAACAAAATAGGTATGCTTTCCAGTAAAGAATCCAAAATAAATATAATTACTACAATTTAAGAATGAAAATTATTTTAAAAATATTGTATTGCCTACACCCCCTCAACATTTATTATATAGACATGTCCCTTGGCCAGTCAGTTTAAAGCACACTCATAGACACAACAGTAGGAAGAGGAAATTTAATATTAGCCCTAGCCGCTTTAAAAAATGTAGTATTTTCTTAAGAAGATAAGAGCCTTACTTGAAATTATTGAAGAACACGAAGCTTCTGATGAGTTAATTTAATCTGAATGAAGCTCTTCTAATAGTTTCTCTGATTCTAATGTTGAAAATAAAATTACAATTTAAGAACAATAATCATTGTTCTGTCACCCTTGAATAATCTTCTTGAAGTTTCCTAGCAGTTCACTTCAGGTCAGATAAAGGTTTAAGGGCCTCAAGTAGTGGTGCATATCTATAACCCTGGCACTCTGGGAGGCTGAGAGAAGGAATTATGATGGCCAGCCTAGGCTGCGATGAAACCCTATCCAAATTAAACAGAAAGTTGTAAAATTGATAGGGTAGGTGAGTTGGCTCCATGGGTAATGAGCACTGGTGCCAAGCCCGGAAGACCTGAGTTTGATTTCTGGGACCCACATGGTAGAGTCAAGGAACCAATCCTACACCTTCCTCTGACCTACAGTATTGTGGATTACACCGGCACACCAAACAATACATAAGTGTAAAAAAATATGTTTTAAGAAATGAAATGAATGTGTTTATATTCAACTCATCAACAATTTTCACTTAGTTGCATCTTTTTTTTCAATTTAAGAACTTTTTTCTGTAAACAAAAAATTATTTAAATAATTACGGATTTTGTTTGAAGGTAAAGAAGATTAACATGTCGTCAAAAATATCATTCTTTAAGGGCTCACAGGAAGCTGCTGTCAGAACAGGCCTCGCCCTTCCACGTTTTGTTTACTCTTTCTGCTTCCCTGTTTGTTTGTGTTTAACTGACTTCCATTTCCTCGAAGTGAGCCCCATGCTGTAAGCCAACCTTGGAAATTCAGTTGATTACACAAGGACTGACTTTATCATTTTTTTTATCAAGAATATTTTTACTCCACACTAGTTGCAAAGTGGGATGGAACAGAGTTCAAGTTCAAACTCTGAAAGGCCCCTCACCGTCCCGGGTAGGTGATTATGGAAGGGTGCTGGTCCTCGTCCATAGGCCATTTCTGTACCATGAAGAAGAAATGCTAGCAGTGTGTCCCACGACCTTTTCAGGGGCTGATGTGAGAGAGTCAGGCAGGATTTCTCTTTGAAGTGTTAAAAAGAAAACACAACTGACACGAGCTATATCATTATCTTGCTGTAACTGATGCTTAAACCTTATACTCTGCTGTTACTGCTTCATGACACTAAGGCTCTTTTGTTCCTTAACTACAACTTAGAGAAAAATCCTAAGAAGAAATTCCCAGGGAGAATTTAGTTTTCAATGTTTTCTTGCCTTAATTTCTTGTTTATAAACAAAATTCAATATTAATGCTTCTAGAAGGAAATCAGTGGAATATCACACTATTGATAAGCCAAGGGACGACTGTATCTACTGATCTAGAAACTGAAGTCCATTCCACTATATCTGTTTTCTATATTAACACATTTCTAGCACATTAACACATTCCTAGAACATTTCTCCAGTAGATGAGAATTTATGTTGATACATAAATTCAGAGCTCTACACACAAACACAACACACACACCACACAAAGCACAACACAAATGGAAAGGTCTGGTCACTATACTGAAGGCTTAGATTTTGTTAATTCTCTGGAAAAAAATGATCAGATCCAAGATAATATACATGAAAGTTATCTTTGAAAAAAATCTTCCTTAAGTATGAAAAAGAGACAAAACATTTGACCAACAAAACCAAAGCTTGAGCTAAAAGCCACACAAAACTCCCAGCTGCCACAAGATTCCCAACCAGGCCAAGATAGAAGGATTCCATTCTTGGGCTGCGTGGGAGTGAATACACAGTAACAGCGCCTTGAGGTTAGGGAAGGTATGGTGTAAAAATTTATACACTGTATCATCCCTAGCAGGCAAACAGTGGGCCTGGTTAATTCATTGTCAACATATTACAAGGTACATTGTAATATATCCTAAGCTAAAACTTCTGGATTAAAAGGTGTCCCCTCTTATGCTCTTTGGTTAAATGGGCTTAAACACATGTCAAAAGTTGAGTGGTACAACAAAGCATCTGTCCCTTCTCCAAAAGAATAAAAAAAGTGCTGTATTATATGGAATAGGATAAAAAGGCTAATATACAAAGATATATACCTTAACACAGAAAAACGTATTAGTGAACTTTATAAAAAGTGCTATCATATTAAAAATTTGTCCAAGTGAGAGACAACATATCTAGGGAAGTGCTTTCAAGGCCAGGCATCAACCCACTTCACAGGCCTCTTACATATCCACCCCAGAGCTTTATGCCAGGAAGCTTCAAAAGGTTGTGTTTGTTTGATTTGCCCCCTCCCCAAGCCTTCCAGTGGTTTAGGGATCAAATCCAGGCCTTGAGCATGAGTACAGGGCCAAACACTGTGCTACGGAACAGCAATTTCCAACCCTGGGGTCTCTATGTTCAAGGCCCAGCTTGAACAGTGTTTTTAAAATTTGTCTCTGTTTTCCATCCTTAGAGATAGTTAGGATGGTAATATAAAGCAGCTGCTGAACATATATGGCTAAAAGTAATTTAAGAAAGAGAAAAAAGTGTGTTTGTGTGTGAGAGAGAGAAGACAGACATACAGAAGACAGAGATAGAGAAGAGGACAGAGGAGAGAGACAGAGAAGTGTCCCGCGCTGTATCGCCCCGGCAAGAAACTTTCACCACGTGGACAACAGGATTTTTCTGATGAATATTTATTGAGTGACAGCTCTTTGTGAGAAGACCCCGAAATGGGGCAGAAGCACGCTTATAGTGCAGGTCTAGAGGTCGTGTATGCTCTGGGATAGGTGCACTGCTCCTGATGCTTCATTAGCATGCCCAAAGGCGGCAGGCTCAGAGAGTAGTAGTCATGCGCAGTTGTCTAATGCAAAGGCAACAGCGGGAAACACGCTTTAGTGACTCAGGAAGTCGGTCCATTTTTAAGGTGTGGTCATCGAGCGACACAGCACACCGTGCAGGCTACCAAACAGTTCCCCTATCTATTATATGGCTGGGAGAATGTCCGTCTTAGGTTTCCACTGTAGAGGTATTCCTTACACGTCATGGGGACAGCAAACAGCCTTATTAATTGGTGATTTCTCGTGGCGTCCCACCAGCCCAACAACAGAGTTTTTCGTAGCGTCCACGAGCCTCTGCTAGTACGGTGCCGTTTGGCTCCCTGTCTTAGGATTAGTAAATACTTGTAGTGGCTTTAACTTACCCGCTCATTTACTACTTCTCCAGCATGGAAATGCCATATTTTAGGGATGAGCCTACCTCTATTGCTGCAAGAGCCTGTGCAATGACATACTTTATCCCGCTGATGTTGTGGTGCGGAACTGGCACTTAATCCAGAGCATAACTACAATCCCTCCACAAAACAAAAGGCCAAACTCTGGCTACCAACCCCCGCCCATTCTTATTAAAATGTGAGGTGGCGGCGCATCCAGTGAAGACAGTCCTTCAGCAAGGAGACATCCACTCTGGTCGAGTTTACGGTGACAATCGCCATGCGGAGTTGATATCATCAATTGTCAAATTCTCCAGTCCAATTACCTAAAAGAGAACTGGACAATTGTTAGACAAATTTGTGCCCTTGTGAATTTTTGATATTGGATGCTGGTCACACATAAGCCAAAATATTTCCACTCACAGCCAAGCTGGGCTAGCTGCCATAGTTTAAATGTAGTAGAAGTATTCCAAAAGGTAAAAGGCCATTAATTGTCCAGCGTATCCCCGTGATCTGGCATCCTGTCCAAGGGGGCGAAAGCTGTTTCCCTCCGGCCATGTACAGAAGGGTGACCATTTAGGTTGAACTGGACCCCTTGGCTGAGAGATAGGCCATCATCATGCCCCTCCCAGGCGTATCAGGGGCATCAAACCATGAGCAGTTTGATTATACTATTTGAACACATTTTGAGCTGTCATTTATATTACTTACCTTATGGGAAGCACAAGCTGCCCTTAATATGAAGCGTTTATTTTTTATTAATGTTAGCATAGTTCTATATCTAAAGGCAAACTAGGGTACATCGAAAGATGACTTAGTACTAAAGAGGCGGGGAAAGAGTTTAGCATCAGGACGAACTGGCATTGGTTTGGGAACACTGACAGTATCCCCCACGGGTCCATGCCTAAGTCGTCCAGATGATGAGTAAGTTGATCACAAGAATCTTCATGTTCTTTTATTTTTCTTGGCAGTCGTTCAGGTAACAAATTGGTCTTCGGGAAAAACACAGATAGCTCCCCTCGATCTTATTAAAATAGGAAATCCGGGCCTTTCCATTTTTAGATAGACATCTTCCATTTACTAATTCCTTTTGTGATTGTTGGCCAGGAATTGTGACGCTCAGCTGCATGAGCGGCCTTGGTCGTCCAAATTTAAAAATTTAGAGTAAATAGGGTTACTGAGATAATTGTTTTGGTGCAAGGGGTACATTTTAATCCCTTGTAATGTAGGCTTTAAGGGTGTGATGTGCCGTTCCGTCTTGTTGTGGTGCTGGGGATCGAACTTCTTTTTTTTTTTTTTTTTTTTTTTGGTTCTGCAGCCTCAGCCTTCAACGGCTTGCGCTTGCCCCCAGCCTCTCAGACCACATTCATTTGACCCACAATTTTTTTTTTTTGTTTTCTTATTTATCGTTCCTTTTGTAGCCACAAGGCTGCGCTCTCGGCTCCCACAGAGTCTAACTGCTTTTGTAGTGTGATAAGGTGTGTGCCACACCCAAAACCCCTGTCCCGCAAGGGTCAACAAAACTGCCCCACCCCAAACAAAGTTAGATATTTTCAAAGCAAGCAAGTTACTCTTGTTGAAAGCAAACACAAACCAAAATGGCGATCTTTAAACAGTCAGCTCTGAGGCTGATTTTTCCAATGAAAAACATGAAAAATTTTTTCAACACATGCCTTTAATGAACTATACCTAAAGTTTACTGTTTTTTTTATTTATTTATTTTTATTTGCCTTCCCCGATCCATTAGCGTGGCTTTATTTCCATTTTCCCGTCGTGTACGTTTTTTTTTTTTTTTTTTTTTAATTAATTTTTATGATGTCTTGCCCTATCCTTACCTTGGGTCAATTACACCTAAGCTGTCCCCTCTGCTAGCTAGAATTTTACAAGACTCAATTTGCAGCATAACTAATGTAGGAGTTGACCCCCCCCTTTTTGCACCTTCGGCGTAAGCCTGGATGGTCGGGATGAGTTCCTCAGAGAAGCGTTGTTCTGTCTCTCTGGCCTCCTGCCTTCAAAGCCAAGTAGGGGGAAGGGATGGGGCCCGTGGAGTCTGGACACTCAAGGGCGCTCCCAGGGCCTGGACTATCTTTGTTAAATTGCCTGAAACTTCCCCTTTATTTGTTAACGCCTTCCACGACTCTTAGGGCTGCAGTTGATATTTGGCTAAAGACCGCAAGCAGGGAAGCCGGTCTGAGCAGCAGCATGTTCTCCCTGACCAGTAAGCATGACAATGTCCATCGGGCTGCCTCGCCTCCAGTCTGTAGCATTAGAGTGGGCTTGTGCTTGACAGGCATCGTGCCACAAACGCTTTCCATTCCAGATATTGCCCCATGTGAGGAAGGAAGCTTTTGCAACATACTCCCAGTCCGTAGGTGTCATAGGCAGTGCTGGCTAAGTCGCTCTAACTTGAGACACAGTGAAATTAGCATTAACTCCATAGCGCGGACTGACTCTGCTAATTTTTAACTTGTTATGTTTTCACGGGCTGATGACCGTGCTCACCATCAGCGTCGCTCTATGACAATGGACACAATTTGCCTCAGGGCATGTCGCAACCTCCGGTGAACAGAAAGGAGGTGAAGCATTTTTCCCAGCTCGCATAAGTCGGTGGAGGCTGAAGGCAGGGAGAGCGGGAGAGCTCATGGGACCCATTTACTTTCAGTTTTAAAATTATTAAAAACTGGTTTCGCTGGGCGGGGCGAAAGTGCTCAATTTTGTAGCCGTTGCTTGCTTCCTCCTCTGTTCCTCCTCTTCGGATTGTGGTAATTCCTCAACTTTAAATGGGTATAAGTTACCTTCATCAGGAATTTTGCTAGCATCTACCTTCCTAGAGGCTTTTTTATTTGAATGTGCACCTAATCTTTCACTCCGTTATTGTTTCTGACCTGCTCTCCTGAAGGTCTGCCAGGGATTGTTGTCGTTATCCCTAGATGCTGAGCAGTTTTGTGTCGTCCACAAATAAACAATGGCTACAAGGACAATGACAACAGCCAATATAAATATAGGCAAGCTTGCAATCCCTCTAGATCGTAAGAGAAAAGCATCTCTCAGAACTTGTAGCTTCCTGGCCACAGTTCCCTGACTCATCTTTGGAAATCGATAGGGTCCGCTCGGCACCAGCGATGGAAATTTTCCTCCGGCCCGGGTCGTCAGGCAACCACTTGCTCCCGCGCTGTAAGTCTCGCTGGCAAGAACTTCACGTGGACAACAGGATTCTTTGTGGTAATACTTATTGTGCACAGCTCTTTTTGAGACTGACCCCCGAAATGGGGACAGAAGCACATGCTTATATAGCAGTCTGAGGGTTCGTGTATGCTCTGATAGGTGCACTGTCCGATGCCTCATTAGCATGCCCAAGGCGCAGGCCAAGCAGTAAGAGGTGGCCGAGATAGTGTCATCGTCGCAGTTTGTCCAATGCATCATGCGCAGTTTATCTAATACAAAGGCAACAGCGGGAAACGGCTTGTAGTGACTCAGGAAGTCGGCGCCATCTTTAAGGTGTGGTCGCGAGCGACACAGCACACTCGTGCAGGCTACCAACAGAGAAGGAAATGTGCAGTCATGTGTACACGTTGAAGAGGTCAGTACTAGCTTAACTGATAATTTTAGAGCAATGGACATATTACTTCATCCTCTAGGGTTTTTTGTTTTGTTTTGGTTTGGTTTGGTTTTTTGGTTTTTTTTGTTTTTGTTTTTTTTTTGAGGCAGGGTCTCCTTGCAGCCCCAGCTGTCCTGGAACTCACTAAGTAGACCAGGCTGCCTTGAACTCACAGAGATCTACCTGCCTTTGCCTCCCTGGTGCTGGGACTAAAGGCTTGTGCCACACACCTGGCATCCTCTACTTTTTATACTTCTTTTTACTTATATTCAATTTAAGTTTCTCAGCAAGGGTCTTGCTATGTAGTTCAGGCTAGCTTCCTTGCCTTAGCCAATCAGTGCTGGGCCCATGAGCATGTGTCCCCATAGGCCACTCTGGCTTTTATATACTTTTCAGCATTCTTCAATGTTCAATTTTGTAGCTTATTTAGACCTATTTTGGTCTCCTATTAAATGTCTTATTTGTGTTCCCTTATAAACAGGCTTCTTACAGAATGTCACTGATCACTTTTGTCAGCTTGTAATTTAAGTAGAAAATGGCTTTGGTTAATAAATTAAAAAAATTTTTTTGGTATTTTTGAGACAGGGTTTCCTGTCAAAAAAGGTAGCCCCAACTGGCCTGGACCTTGCTCTGTAGACCAGGCTGGCCTTGAACTCACAGTGATTTACCTGCCTCTGCCTCTCAAGTGCTGGGATTAAATATGTGGGCTTCTGTTGGCATTTAAAAATCTTTTATTGATTTATATGTGTGTATTGTCTACATGTATGTAAGTGCACCTGTGTGGTGCAGTGCCCACAGAGGTTAGAAGAGGGTGTTGAATCCCTCGTCTGTGGATGCTAACACCAATTACCTAGTTGTAAGTATTTCCTTTAATGGCTGCACTATCCCCACAGCCCTGTAAGTATTTCTTATGCAGGGCTCCTTGAACTTTTGTCCAAGTAGTTGGGAGTGATGCATATTGGAAACAACAACAACAACAACAACAACAGCAACAACAACAACAGAAAAGACTGCATCAAAGAACTGACTGAAACGGTGAACTTCTGCTTGAAATAGTCAACTTCTACATTGAGAATTTTGAGAAAGACTGAGAAAAAGATGAAAAACATGTTTGGCAGAATTCATGAGCTCTTGTGGGGTGGGGGGTTA